>JABTXL010000001.1:3756156-3814300 GCA_025134845.1 Neodon shergylaensis
CTCTCTCTCTCTCTCTCTCTCTCTCTCTCTCTCTCTCTCTCTCTCTCTCTGTGTGTGTGTGTGTGTGTGTGTGAATTTTCTTTCCTTTTTAATTGTTTGTGGTATTTGGGGGGTTTGTTTGCAGCACCTTTCCCAACATGAAAACAGTCCTTCAACACAGATTTAGCTACTTGTGTTTCCATGAGCAAGACTGCCTGGTAGAAAACAAAGAAGATTCAGTCTTGATCACAAAGTCTTATGTCTGTCAAATCACTTTTCCTTCTTGTCTTCTTTTTAGCAGTTTTTTTGTTTTTGTTGTTGCAACTGATTATTTATACATATAGCCATTCCATCTTTTACATAGATGCTAGGACCTGTACCAAATATCTTTGCTTAAATTCCAAGGAATCCACAAGGATGGCTCCAGCTAAGACTCCTAGCAATAGTGGAGAGGACGCCTGACCTGGCCTTCTCCTCTAATCAGATTGGTGACTACCCTAATTGTCATCATAGAACCTTCATCAAGCAACTGATGGAAGCAGATGCAGAGGTCCACAGCCAAGCACTGGGTCGGATCTCCTGGAGTTCAGTTGAAGAGAAGGAGGAGAGCTTATATAAGCAAGGGGGGGGGGTCAAGATCATGATGGGAAAACCTCCAGAGACAGTTGACCTGAGCTAGTGGGAGCTCATGGACTCTAAACTGACAGCTGGAGAGCCTGTATGGGACCAAGCTATGCCCTCTGAGTGTGCATGACAGTTGTGTGGCTTGGTTTGTTTGTGGGACCCCTGACAGTGGGACCAGAACTTATCCCTGGTGCATAAGTGGGCATTTTGGAACGCATTCCCTCTCTATGGTAGGATATCTTGCTTAGCCTTGACACAGGAGGGAGGGATTTGGTCCTGCCTTAACATGATATGCCAAACTTGATTCCCCATGGGAGGCCTTACCCTCTCTGAGAAGTGGCTGGGGGGTTGGGTAGAGGAAGTGGGGGAAGTGGGAGGAAGGGATGGAAGGGAAACTGTGGTTGATATGTAAGATGAACAAAAAACTTTAAAAATTATCTTTCTTATATTTATTTTACAATTTTGCTTTTGACCACATCCAGTCTCATTTATTTTTCTTGAAGCCAATATTCTGTCTGACCCTAATTTGTTTTCTCTAATTGTATAAAATGCCGTCTTCCATAAACCTTGGCTCTTCTTTCAAGAGCGGTTTTCTTCATGTATGAATGACACTAATGTCACACTGCTTCCCTCGGCCTGTAATAACAGGGTTGCATCTACTGGCTTATTTCTGTCAGTTCTGGAGAACAGAAGGAACCAAACTAAGACAGCAGTCAGGCTGAGCTCTTCTGAAGGCTCTTTGGTGGAGTGTTTCCGGCTTGGTTGCAGCATCATCTCTGCTATCTTCATGTCATTGTCATTTTGTAGGTTTCACATACCTCTATATTACCTCCTATAAAGACACCAGGAGTGGCTTGAGATAATGATGATCCAATGTGACATAATATTAACTTGGCCATGTCTTTAAACCCAATTCCAGTTATGGTCATGTTTAGGCTTACCAAAGATTAGGGCTTGAATATATAGGAATATAAGTGAATATATATTTATATGTTCACAAATATAAATAAATACATTCTCACACATATTTGGAGGAGTTGGGTCAAAATTTAACCCACCGTGGTGCAAATGTCCTTTGACTCATACAAGGAAGGCTGTGACAATGGTGACCATGTGTCAGCAAACAATGATCACACTCAGTTCTGAGAACAGGGACATGCTTTATCATAGCACATAAAACTTTTCAATGTTATAAAAGCAATTTTAAGGAAATAAACAATTATTAATCTTTTAATCTACAAGGCCATGCCAACTTGAATATAGAAGAATTAAATCAAGCCAGAGTTTAGCACAATTTACATGTTTATGAGAATAATGAGGTCTTTGCTTATTTCTGTGTGGGTGGATTCTACTACATATGATCCTAATCCAATAAGCACAGCCATCATTTCCTAGTGATCTAATTTCCTTCTTTAGAAGAAAAGTTTTTTTTTTACAAGAAGATTCTTATAGCATTATTTTTATAATATTTTATTTTCTTAATCATTTGGTTATGAATACAATATAGTTTCATCTAATCCACTCATTCTCATTTTTTTTCTGCCCCGATTCCACCACCCCTACTACCAGCACTATTTCTTCCTAACTTCATGTGTTCTTCTTTGTTTTCTTTTTCATCTCCTGGGGATACAGTATCTGTATGGGTGTAGGGGCTCCTGTTGGAGGATGGGTAAACTTAGGGGTCACCTATGAAGAAAACTGACTCCGCCTCTCCCATTAGCCATCAATTTCTAATAGCCCATTAGCTGAGGGAGAGTCTTCATGACCGCATCCCTCATTTCATGCTAGGAGTTTTACCTGGTGTGGTCCTGTGTATGTTGTCACAACTTTTAGGGGTTCATATGTGCACACTGCCCTGCTGTGTTCTGAAAATAGTTTCACTGTAGTCACCCAGTCCCTGCTAGCACTAAATAATCTTTCATCCTTTACTTCCAATTTCATTCCTGAGTCTCAGGTATAGTGGGTGTGGTGTACATGTCCCATATAGGGCTGAGCACACTTGTCTCTGCATATTAGCTGTTGTGGGTCTCTGTTGACTACTATCTACTGCTCAAACAAGCTTATCTGATGAGGGCTGAGAGACACACTAATATATGGATACAGTGCTTGATCATTAAAAGTTGGTGTAATACTGTGTCCATTCAAAGGATAGTAAGTTCCTTGCTAAAGACTATGACCAATTTAGTCACATGTTCTTGGCCCTAAATCCAATCACAGTGCCAGGCATGAGTTCTGTCTTCTAGCCTGAGGATTATATCCAAGCAGAAAGTGGCTGGCTGCTTTTCTAACATTTGTGTCAACATTACACCCTGGACATCTCCTGACATGATTGCTATAGCAGTTGTCAGGGTTCACAGTTAGGCAGGACTGATGACTTTTCTCTTTAGGAGAGTGCACAGTGCCTTCCAGCACCATGATACTTTTATTGTTGAGAAATTCTTATCTAAAAGTAAAATTATAGTATGTCACTTTCAAAAATAATATCAAAATAACAGAATGGCTATAGTTCACCCTAGCTATAAGATAAGTGGTTTCTACGTAAAATGTTTGTTTATATTTAAGCTTTGCTGATACATACAGCTGAGTTGATTTACTTCTTCATTCATTATTTAAAGTACAACAAAGAATTTCTTCTCCTTTTAGTCATAACCAGGCGATTCAATTTCTCTTCAGAATTATAAAACATGACACTTCTCTATGCAGTATACTCAATGAGAACTCCAAGCACGGATGAGTGCCCCAATGAAGGACATATATTTCACTTCCTAAGGGAAACACCAAACAGAAAGAATGGAAAGCTGTATTCCTTTTCTTCCTGTGATCAAACATCTTACAAAACAACAACTTATGAGAAGAGGAGTTTATTTAGGCTGAAGGTTTGCCATGGCAGGGAAAGCATGGTAGCAGGAACAGGAGGTTTTTGGTACCAACATCTTCAAAGTGGATAGGAAGTGGGGCTGAGCTATGAAACTTCAAGGCCCATTCCCACTAGACTCACTCCATTCAGCAAGGCCCTACCTCCTAAAGGGATACAACCTTCAATCCTAGCACCTTTAGCTGGGGGCCAAGTCTTTAAGCATACAAGCCTGTCTAGTCTTCTTATATTCATGCTACAATGAAGTAGAAGCTCACAAACACTACCTTGGGTAGTATTTTTAAAAATTTACATTGAACTGACTCTTGAATATATTACAAAAGGGACTAAAAGTCTTCTGATGTTTTCAAAAAAATATTTTATATTTTTGGTTGTGAGCCTAGCCTTTAATGGCTGAGCCATCTCTCCAGCCCCGTGGCACCTCCTAGGCGGTCGGCTGTGCGAAGATGAATCTGAATATCTCCTTCCCTGCCACTGGCTGCCAGAAACTCATCAAAGTGGACGATGAACGCAAGCTTCGGGCCTTCTATGAGAAGCACATGGCCATGGAAGTGGTTGCCGATGCCCTGGGTGAAGAGTGGAAGGGTTACATGGTCCGAATCAGTGGCGGCAATGACAAACAAGGTTTTCCCATGAAACAAGGTGTCCTGACCCATGGCAGAGTGCGCCTGATGTTGAGTAAGGGGCATTTTTATTAAAGACCAAGGAGAACTGGAAAGAGGAAGCGCAAATCTGTCCGAGGATGCATTGTGGATGCCAATCTGAGTGTTCTCAACTTGGTTATTGTAAAAAAAAAAAAGGAGAGAAGGATATTCCTGGACTGACAGATACTACTGTGCCTCGTCGGTTGGGACCTAAAAGAGCTAGCAGAATCCGAAAGCTTTTTAATCTTTCTAAAGAAGATGATGTCCGCCAGTACGTTGTCAGAAAGCCTTTAAACAAAGAAGATAAGAAGCCCAGGACCAAGGCACCCAAGATTCAATGTCTTGTGACTCCGCGTGCCCTGCAACACAAACGCCGGCGTATTGCTCTGAAGAAGCAACGAACAGAAAAACAAGGAGGAGGTTGCAGAATATGCTAAACTTTTGGCCAAGAGAATGAAGGAAGCCAAAGAAAAGCGCCAGGAACAGATTGCCGAGAGGCGAAGGCTATCCTCGCTGAGAGCTTCTACTTCTAAGTCTGAGTCCAGTCAAAAATAAGTCTATAAGGGTAACAAATAAATGATCAGACCTTGAAAAAAATTTTATTAGCAAATTGCTAATTGAACAAAACAATGTGTTTCATAATGGCATTTCACACACATATATAATTACTATATCCTGCTTTCTCTCCCACAGTTCTCCCACCTTTACCTCCAAGCCTTCCTTCCATTTTCACATAGTATCTCCATTATTATTTTCTTTAATCTTTACTGTTACATAAATATACAATTACACGCTGCTAAGTCCAGTTCATGTTGCTTACTTTTGTATGCTTTTAGAGTTGACCACTTAGTATTGGATGGCTAATTAGGGGCCTATCCTTGGAGAAGAATGATTCTTTCTCTTTCAGCAGTCATTAATTGCCTATAACTCTTCATCTAGTGATGGGGTTTAGTGAGATAACCCTATCCGTATTATCATGTTGACTAGTATTGTCACTGTTCAGGTCTTTTAAAAAATCGGACTTCCCACAGGACAGGGAACCCTGTTTGCTCTTTGTGCTGACGAGGGAGGGGAACTTGATTGGGGGAGGGGGAGGGAAAGGGGAGGCGGCGGTGGGGAAGAGACAGAAGTCTTTAATAAAAAAATAAATAAAAAAAAATAATAAAGCTAAAGTATTCAAAAAAATCTCTTGATTTTTAAACCTAGTGTACTAAAAATATAACAGTGATCTACAGCCTTTTAACCACATCTACAATCCTGTATTCATTATATTGCATTTTATAACAGTAAAGAAATGGAAACAGTTATACCAGAACCATTTGTTGAAGATACTTTTTCCATTTTATATGTTTAGCTTCTTTGTCAAAATCAGGTATTCATAGGTGTGGGGGTTAGTATCAGGATCTTTGATTTGATTTCATTGGTCTTCCTGTCTGTTTTTATGCCAATATCAAGCTGTTTTCATTACTGTAGCTCTATAATAGAGCTTGAAATCAGGGATGGTGATGCTTCCAGTTGTTCCTCCATTGTGCGGTGTTGTTTTGACTATCCTTGGTTTTTTGTTTCTCCATATGAAATTTAGTTTTGTTCTTTCAAGGTCTGAAGAATCGTGCTGAGATTTTGATGGGCATTGCATCATTTTTACTATGTTAATCCTACCTATCCATGCGGATTGGTGATCTTTCCATTTTCTGATATAGTCTTCTATTTTGTTCTTCAAAGATTTAAAGTTCTTGTCATACAAGCCTTTCACTTGTTTGGTTAGAGTTACCCCAAGATATTTTATGTTGTTTGTGGCTATTGTGGATGGTAATGTTTCCCCGATTCCTTTCTCAGCCTACTTATTGCTTGCATATAGAAAGGCTACTGATTTCTTTTTGACTTAATCTTATGTCATATTAGATTACTGAAGGTGTTTATCAGTTGTAGGAGTTCCTGGCAGAATTTTTGAGGTCACTTGTGTATACTATCACACCATAGTGAAAGTGACACAAACAACATGGGGATGACCAACATGGGATTTAAGTTCTATGCTACACGATGAAACCTATACTTAGCATTATTATCAGGCCAAGAACCTAAGATTCAATGTGTCATAGACCCTAGATGAGAACCCATTACTATTTGCTGAGTGGACACAGTCATAAATTGATTTTTAATGACTTGTCATTATTTCTATAGTCAATGCAGCTCTCATTCGAGAAGCTTTTATTGGCAATAAGTGGTGACTAACACAGATTTACAACTGGCCAAAGCATAGAGATAGGAGACTGACTACAGTGCCTAACCCTATTGTGAAAGAAGAGGTGGAAAGAGTTTAAGACCCAGAGGTGTTGGGCATCTTCAGGGAAATTGTCTCTGGACATAGCAGGGGCAGGTGCCTGCACAAGTGAGCTCAAAGTAGTGTCCCAGCATATGCAAGATCTGTGTAAGCCCAAGCTAGACAAAATTCTGACATGGAGGTCTGAGTTGGGCATGAAATTCCATTCTTAGCTGGGGAACTATCAGTGATGGTTAGCTTCTGAGAGGAACAGTTTTCTCTAACAGTGTAGGCCCTTCTATTACTAACAAAATTTCATTACCCCAACATGTGGTTAGACAACCTCATGTGGGATCATAACCCACAATTCCAGAAGCCAAAGTACCCAAACATCATAACTTTCTAGCTAATTGAATTCAAATATACTGAAGTGAGTATATTAACAGATTAAGGCACCAGAAGATTATTTGTAGAACTGATTAATAAAGTTACCAGAAAACAAATAAAGAGATGAATGAAGAAATCAGTTTAGAATCTTGAGAAGAAAGCCAGCAATACAGAAGATAAAGCCAAAAGAGTGATGAAAAAGCCAGCAATACAGAAAAATGCATCGAGGAAATTGAAATGAAAGAAAGCCACAATTGTTGGAATAAAAATCTCAATGAACTAACTAAAAATATAAGGAAATTATCTCCCCTAGACCAAAATAAGCAGAAGAAAGACTACCAGGGATAGAGGACAAAGTTGAGGAAATATTTCATTTAAATATTAATGAAGAAAGAAATCAAGTATCAACATCATGTATAGGACATCTGAGACATAGCCAAATGATTAAATACAAATATTAATAAATCAATATGGCAGAAAAAGGAACGGCAGAAAAATAAGGCCTAGGAAAATCAATACAATGAAATTATTACAGAAATACTTCTAAATAAAGAGAAATAAATACCTAAACACAGGAGACATTATACATGAACTCTATGTAAACATGAATAATGAAGAGTCACCATATGACACACACAGTCAAGATGCCAGAGTTAAAAGCAAACAGACAACATTAAGAGCTTTATTAAGAGCTGTAGCACTGATTTTTTCTTCTGACCACTCCGTTGCTGTCTTGGGAGAGATGCAGTACTGGCCCAGTAACCAGTGAAATGAAATAAGCAGAATAATAGATATGTCTATGTTAATGATAATGCTGTTACTGACCTTCCCTGGCAGAGGTGGGATAGGGTGGGAAACAGTGGTGCAGTAGGGGGCGGAATGATCGAGTGGTGCTTTTGTCTTCTCACACTGGATTCCAGCAATCAATCCCTCATGCCCTCCAGATGCATCTGATCTTGAAATATACTAGACTATGTAGCCTGCGGTAGGTCATGCTTCATGATGCAGTTTCTATATCATATTCATGATATGATAGGACTATGTAGTGATGTAAATGTTTGGAGTCATTCGCATTACTGTAAATAACTCTTTATCCTGTAAGTAACTCCAATAAACTTGGTTCACCAAACTATTTTTGGGTAGAATTATTTCTTTGAACTGTTGTTGTTGCCATATCTGGGGTAAAAAGGTATCTACTGGCATCTCTCCAGGTGAAGTGGCAGGGAACTGAAAAAGGAAAATGCCAATTAATTTATAGCCACATGAAAATAACCAAGACCTATCACAAGAAACTATCATTTCCAGACTGATAGTGAAAGGGAAGTAACTTTACTAAACAAATGAAAGCCCCCAAATAAATTGATATGGCTATTCTAATATCTGATAAAGTAGACTTCAAAGTGCTACAGTGGTCTTGGAGGCCATGGAGGATGAATATCAGAGGCCTGTTAAGGCCTATTGAAAGAAATCTATTTCCTCCTCATTGGAAGAATGGGATACCTCTTGCTACTGGTGGAGTCATGACATTCTAATTTGCTCCAAAGATGAAAACATTACATGCTATTGTCTTCTTGCTTAAGAATTAATCTAGCTGGGCCTTGGTCAAGAGAAGGCTTGTTCACCTAAAGCCATATTAAAGAAATGGGAGGAACAATTATTGCTTCAATGAGATAATGATCTTTCCTTTCCAGGCAACCCCCTTCCATGTAGTAGCTTGGAGACCTTCCGTCACATAACACTGCAGCCTTCCTGCTTTTCTGAGTTACTTTGTGTGTTCCTCTTGAGTTATTTTTTGATACTGGTAAAAGCATGGGCATGTTTTCTCCAAGTCAAGTCTCTGGGATTTCTTATATTTTCTCTGAAGTCACTGCTCCCACTACCCCCACACTATCCATCTGCCATGTGGCTGCTTGCAAGTAGAATGTGGTTCTCACATGCTTTTCTCCACCATCCTCCAGTGGAGCTACCAACAGCAGAGACTGACCCTGCTGGTTTTTCTCTAGATCTGATAAAATTGTCCTTTAAATTCCTTTGGAATCCCTCTTAAATTTGTTTGTTAAAAAGAAAGACTAAGTAAAGAATGTGGAAACCCTAACTTCCCCAAGCAAAGATAAACTAGTTCTAAAAGACCAATATGAATATTATATCTTAATAAAAAGAACAATTCATCCAAAAGAGAAAAATAAATTATGACTGTTTATGGACTGAAAGCTGGAACTTCTAATTTCATTATGGACATAAAAGAAGACATATATCCTGATACAATAACAATAGATATTTTACAACCTCACTTCTGTTAATTTAGATAGGTCCTCCCAATTAGGTATTAATAAAGAATCATCAGAGTCAATCAGTATTGTCACACAAATGTAACAGATTTCAATAGCATATTAAAGTGGTGGGAAACACCATTTTCAGTATGCCATTGAACTGTCTCTAAAATAAATCACATTTTAGCCTTAAAGCAATTTAGAACAAAGTACACAGTGAAAATAAGCTCTCATGTCTTACCAAGTTTACAGTGGAATAATACCAGAAATCAATAGCAAGAAAAATCAGATGCACTGTATGTGTACTTGGAAACTAAGACCTAGCTTTTGAGTGATCAATGGTTCATAGAAATGAGGGAGGAAATGAAGATGTTAATATAATTAAATAAAAGTGGAAGTACCCCTTACCAGAGCTTCTAGGTATACCTAAGGCTTTTCTAAAGAGATGTTTATAGCCATGAAAGACTACCTTATAAAAAGGGGGGGGCACAATTCAATCAAATCATGATATATCTCACAGTCTTAGGAAATCAAGAGCAAGTCAGACTCAGAAGCAGGGTATGGAAGGCAAGAACAATGATGACTTCCGAGCATAGACACTAAAGAGAAATAGAAACTCTGAGCCACTTACTCGAAAAAGAGAAAAGTCAAAGTAAATTAGTAATAAAGTAAAGGGCATCATGAAAAGACACCAATGAAATCCAGAGGCCTGTTGAAGAAGACTTTGAAAACATTTTTTTTCTTTTCCAGACAGGTAGCTTTGGCAGTCCTGGTACTCACTATGTAGACCAGGCTGGACTCTATCTCAAAAGTGCTGGGATTAAAGGCATGTGCCACCGCCACACTGACTTTAAAACTTTTCTAAACCTGGAAAGAATAGAAGAAATGGATAAATTCCTGAACACACATGTCTTACAAAACTTAAATCAAGGGTACGTATCAACTTAAGCTGATCAACAAACAGCAAGCAAGAGATCGAAGCAATAGTAAAGTCTCCAAGAAATGAAAAGGCAGGGTTGACTCTCACTGCCAAATTCTAGCATCAGTGTTTTTCAGACTGTTCCATGACACTGACAGGAACACTATAAAACTCAGTCTATTCAGCCAGCATTACCCCAATACCCAAGCCAGATAAGGACACAATGAACAGGAAATAGGCCCAATGGGCCTGATAAACATAGTCATAAAAATTCTCAATAAAATTCTTGCAACCTGAATCCAAGAACACGTTAAGAGGATCACATACTGTGATCAATATGACTTCATTCCAGACATGCACAGATTGCAAAGATGACTAAAGGTATAAAAATAAGTATATATAAAACAGTATATGAATAGACCTAAGGATGAACACCGCACCATTACTTTAAAACATGCAGAAAACATCTTTGACAAAGTTCAGCAACCCTTTCTGCTAAAAATCCTGTGAAAGAAAGGATAGAAGGATGCTATTGCAGCATGGTAGAGGATATATATGAGAAGCCTTTAGTCAATATTACACTAAGTGAAAATATTTGAAGCATGAGATAAGGCCTACTGTACTCACTCTTATTAAAAAAAGTACTTGAAGTTTTCGCTAAACAATAAAGAAAAAATAGAAGTGATATATAGGAAAGGAAGGAGTCACATTATCCAAGTTTGCCAATGACAGGACACTAAAGGCTGTTCCAAAAGCTCTAGATTTATAAAACATTTTCAGCAAAGTAACAGAGTAAAAAGTCAGCATACAAAAAACCCAATAGCTTTCTTATAGACTAACAATAAACTTGCTGATACAGGAAGCAGGGAAAAATTCCATTCTCAAGAGCTTAAAAATCTATACATAGGGATGAACTTAACCACAGACATGAATGACTTGTACAATGTAAACATTAAAGTACTGAAAAAAAAGAGTGTGAAAATACTAGAAGAAGGGGAGACCTCTGATGTTCATAGATTGACTAAATTAACATTGTGTCAATGGCTACATTGCTGATAGTGATCTACAGATTAAACAAAACTACTTCAAAATTCTGATGACAGTGTTCATAGAACTAGAAAAAATAGTTCTAAGATTGGCAAACTGAAGCACAAAACTCCTTAAATAGCCAAAGGAGTCCTAAGAAGAAAGAGCCATGTTGGAGTAACCATAATACCAAATCTAAAGCTATGCTACAGAGCGTATCAGTAAAACTGACATTGCATTGCACAAAAATACACATAGTGGCCAAGGGAATGGACTGGAAAATTGAGAAATGAACATGCCAAGGTATAGTTACTTAATCTTAACAAAGGTATAAAAAACACATTGGAACAATAGTAGCTCTTCAGCAAATGGTGCTGGGAAAGCCAGATAACCACATGTAAGAGACTGAAACTAGATCTATATTTCTCACCCTGCACAAACGATAAATTCAAGGCAGACCAGAGGCTTTATTGTCATAACTGACCCTCTGGAACTGCCAAAGGAACTACCAAGATACATCAAGTTACAGGCACAGTCAGTGGCTTGCTGAAAAGGACTAGAAAATAAGAGTACCAAGATACATCAAGTTACAGGCACAGTCAGTGGCTTGCTGAAAAGGACTAGAAAATAAGAGTAGAATATAAGTTTAAGAATGGGAATAAACAAAAATAGGAAGTAAAAACTAACAGAGTGAGATAGCCTACAGAATGGGAGAAAAATCTCTCCCAACTATTCACTGAACAGAAAATTATTATCTGCAATCTATAAAGAACTCCAAAATAAAATACCCAGAACAATCATTCATTTATAAAGGGGCAAATATATTGGATGGATGGATGGACTGTTTTCAAAGAAATAGAAATGGACAATAAACTTATAGAATATGTAAATTAAAATTAAATTAAGGTTCATCTCATTCTGGGCAGAGCAGGGTTATCGTGTAGCCAACAAACATCAAAGGAAGATGTCAGGGATGTAGCTTATCCCCTGCTGGTAGTAATGTGCTAATTAGTATGGAGTCATTCTTAAAAACCAGAAGTAGCTATGGCATAAGATCCAGCTCTAGCACTGGGGGGGTGTACACTGGGAGAAGTTGAATTCCAGCCCACCACAGATCTTTCACATCTACGTTTATTATAACAATGTGTACAGTAGTTGTTAGGAAACCAGTGTAGATGCTCATCAGGAATTATTGGACAGAGAAAATGTGCTTAATATTAATTACATACTCTTTGGCCTATTAGCTCAGGCTTCTTATTAACTAACTCTTACATCTTAAATCAAACCATTTCTATTATTTTATATTCTACCATAAGACTCATGGTTTGTTACCTCACATCTTGCTTTTTGGGCAGCTACATTGCATTTTCCTGACTCCACCTTCTTTCTCCCTGCATTCATTTTAGTTTCCTGCCAGCTGTATTCTGCCTTGCCACAGACCAAAGCAGCTTCTTTTTTAACCAATGGTAATAAAACACATTACAGCATACAGAGACGAATCTCACATCATCCTCCTTTTCTCCTGTCTCCTTTACTACAGCATCTTAGCTCATTCTCAGACAGATCTCTTTTGCTCCTCATAAAAATTACACCTGCAAGATCATTTGCTGCTGTTTGTCTGCCTGGGTCAGAAATCAGCCACTTTAACATTTCCTCCTCACTTAATAAAGAATCTCTCTGTGAAAATGGATATCTGGATGTAGTTTGTGTCTAATCTAGGTCCGAGGAGGAGTCCCTGCTGTGCACATGCAGGGGTAGGGATTAGTGGGGAGTTGGGACGTGGGGGTGGGCTGGGGGTGGTCTCCTTCAAGTAATAAATGATAAAATTGATCAAATCAAATAAAACTGATTTCTCAAGTTTCACAATTCAGGAAGAATAGACAACTGAATAAACTATGAATGATAAAAATTTCAATTAAAATATCTCATAGAAAGAATCATATCTATTTTGAGTAGAATTGCCAGATTTAGAAAATAAAACTGTTTTTAAATTTAAATTTAAATGATAAATTATCTTTCTTCCATTGTATGCTTTTAGCTCCTTTATCAAAAATGAGGTGTTCATAGGTTTGTGGGTTAAAGTCAGGGTCTTCTATACGATTCCATTGGTCGACTTCTCTGTTTTTATGCCAATACCACACTGTTTTCATTACTGTAGCTCTGTAATAGAGTTTGAAGTCAGAAATGGTAATGCCTTCAGAAGTTCCTTTATTGTATAAGATTGTTTTGGCTATCCTGGGCTTTTTGTTTTTCCATATAAAGTTGATTATTGTCCTCTCAAGATCTGTGAAGAATTTTGATGGGACCTTAATGGGGATTGCATTGAATCTATAAATTGCCTTTGGTAGAATTGCCATTTTTACTATGTTGATCCTCCCAATCCAAGAGCAAGGGAGATCCTTCCATTTTCTGGTATCCTCTTAGGGGCTCCCAGGTGCCCAGGGCGATGTCCCCAGTTAGCTCCTTGGGCAGCTGAGGATAGGGAACCTGAAATGACCCTATTCTATAGCCATACTTATGAATATCTTGCATATCACCATAGAACCTTCATCTGGCGATGGATGGAGATAGAGACAGAGACCCACACTGGAGCATCGGACTGAGCTCCCAAGGTTCCAACGAGGAGCAGAAGGAGGGAGAACATGAGCAAGGAAGTCAGGACCACGAGGGGTGCACCCACCCACTGAGACAGTGTGGCTGATCTATTGGGAGCTCACCAAGGCCAGCTGGACTGTGACTGAAAAAGCATCGGATAAAACAGGACTCTTTGAACATGGCGAACAATGAGGGCTGATGAGAAGCCAAGGACAATGGCACTGGGTTTTGATCCTACTTCATGTTCTGGCTTTGTGGGAGCCTAGCCAGTTTGGATGTTCACCTTCCTAGACCTGGAGGGAGGAGGGAGGACCTTGGATTTTCCACAGGGCAGGGAACCCTGACTGCTCTTCGGACTGGAGAGGGAGGGGGAGAGAAGTGGGGGGAGGAGGAGGGGGAGGGAAATGGGAGGCTGGGAGGAGGCGGGAATTTCTTTTTTTTGTCTTTCAATAAAAAAAAACTTTAAAAAAATAAAAAGTAAAATAAAAAATGATAAATTATCAGTTTTAATTTCAGATAAACAGTGACTATGTTTGTTTATAGAGTATGTTGTTGTTTGTGTAATATGTACATTGAACTGGTCTTCCAGTATTTTGTTTGGGAACCTGAATACTGAGCTATATAGTCCTGCCTTCATTTTAAACGTCAGTGTTGGGTTCAGTGATAGAGACTCTATTGGACATGCTGCTACTTTGTGGCAGGCAACGGCATCAACATTGTTGCTTTTGTGTTGTCCAGTGAGTAGAAACTCACGTTCAATGTACATCAAGTGTATCAGATGACAGGATAAACTAAGAGGATCATTAAAGGGAAGTACAGTCATTGTCACATGTAGCTTAGATACTTGTTTTGGTTGTCATGACAGGAAGGCCTGCCTCCTTACTGAAGAGCTAACGTCCTAACTTGTCTAGATAAGTTTGGAGGACAGGAGACTATGACTTCAAAAGTGCACAACGCCAGAAACAATACTCCCAGTATCTCCTGTGACTGGCAGCAGTTTATACAGAACCACTTAGTAGAGTATACTGTGAGGAGCTGCCAAGGCAACTTTGCGTTTCTTTAGCACTTAAACCCGTGTTTGTTTTTGCAATATTTCAAGGCAAGTCACTTTTACGAGTGAAGAGAAGCAAGGATAAGCTAACTTCCTGAGGGTTGTACACTGGGTCAACAAGAGAGCTGGAAAGATGAGCGAAACTCCACCCACTGCTAATGCTGAAGACATTTATTAAGGCACAATCACTGTTACTGTTTATATGAACTTTTTGAAAAGAACTCTAAAATCTTCCACAATATTACCATACATGGGGAAGAGATATGCTTTTGGTAATTTAGTATGTTTAAAATCAAGCAATCTTAAGGAAACCAAAGTTAAAATTCTTCAGATATTGTCAGCATCTCCGAAGGAGATACCGTTTTCAGCCACTCACTTCCCATGGCTAATTTCTCCTGAAGAAAGAATTTATACTTTTATTTTTATGGTAGTTGGAAGAATGAGTATTATAGGGGATAGTGATCTTTTAATTTCCATAAGAATACATTTAAAATCTCATCGACAATAAGTTACCAGACACTTATTTGCTAATACTATGACATTACTTTAGCCAAGCTCGACTTTAGTGGCTTACACTTACATATTCAGATCTTCCCAATAAAGGCACTAGATGAAAGTTTAAAGATTCATAAACCACTATTGCTGTTGATGTGAGAAACTGTATTAGGTACAGCTCATTTGAAGTATTTGAAGCTCATTTGACTGCAAGCAAGCCTTTTAGCAAACTTTTTGAAAATGTCATCTTAACCGTATTAAGCAAATAAACAAAAACCCCTCATGGTATTCCTAATTGCCAAGCAGTGTCAACCAGAAACCACAGTTGGCACTAACATTAAGAGTATTTCAGCTTAATCTCGATGGAAGATTACCCAACAAATTACAGTTTCAGCCATTTGTCTACAAAGAGCAGACACTAAAAATATGTATATGTCAAAACTCTGTCACATAGTACTTTTCCAAACAGGCCATGCAATTGTGTAATAAAAGAAAAGAAAGCAGGCATAGTTGCTCTTCTCTTACCGTCTACTCAGAGCTACTGAGCTTGTACAGGCTTGAGCAATGAACTGTATGGTCCAAAAACTAGTGCTATGTCCATGCAAGGCCTCCAGGGATGGATTTGATTGGGGTGGCAAGGGAACAAAGAGAAAAACACGAAAAGTCAGCCAGAAAGCTGGTATCAGGTGGTCTGGGCTCACTGCTGGAAAAACTACAGCACTCCATAAGGTCAGAGTGTTTATTGTATGCAGTTGTACACAGAGAGCGCATACAGCTGAACAAGAAGTCTGGAGTTATTAGTACAGATAAGCTAGGTGGGAGGGTATGTGGTGGATGCTTGGATGAAGCAGACAAGTCTAGCCAATCTCAGTAGGATTAGTCTCTGACCTAGAGTCATCTTCGGGTCAGAGATATGTGGGACCAGAGGTCTATGTTATTCATTTCCTACACACCATGTCAAGACTCACACTGGGTCCCTGAGAAAAGGTTTTTGTCATTTCCTTCTGAGTCTCCGGGGTCTTTGACACGGCCATGTGTAGTCAACAAAATGCATTCACTCAGGACTTCACTCACCCTGCTCGTACCAAGTAGCTGCTGTGAAGAGAGACGGCGTGAGAAGCAGGGGCAAGCCATGTGAATGGCACCTGCCGCTCTGTTTGGGGTGTGCAAGGGCATCTGGGCAAAGACGACCGCACTGAATTCAGATAAAGCCAGCTTTCTTCAGGATACTTTGCTCCAACACCCACTGTAGCACAAAGCATCTAAGCGGCGGTGTGGGAGGCTTTTCTGTTGTAGGGGAACAGCACATCCGACAGCCTCCTCCCTCTACACAGACACATCCCCTCATCTTGGTCTTGGTCTTTCTTCAGTCTTTCCTGGAAAACTACCAGGGTTTGCTCTTAGTTTTCATTTGGTTTGTTTACTTTTATTTCTTTGTCATCGTCCTTCTGCAATACCCCCTCCACCTTCTGGGATGTCCAGTTCTGCTCTAACCACTTCCTTCCCATTCTTTACTCAAATGATGTCATAGAAACAGTTTGCTCATGGCCTGTTTTTCTGGGAATTCATGTAACAAGGCATGGTGATTTACCCTTTCCTTGACAACAAGGAGAACTTGACATATATGGGTAATGTTAAGAATTAGCAGAAATGGGAGTCACTTTTAAATCCAGACTTCTTTTTGTGAAGTTGCAGTCCTGGGATTTCTGCTGGAACAAATTAAGAACCTTTGAATAGAGTTCTGGATAAAGAGGCAAACAATAAAATTCAAGGTAAGAATATTCACTCAAAATACATAGTTTTTTCTGCTCTTTAAATTTAATTTTTGGGTGAATATGTGTATATTTTATGTGTCTGTATGTATGTGTGTTCCCATGTAGGTGGCCTTATATGTGTATGTGGGTATGTGCACAGATATGTGTATATACCAAGGTCCCAAGTTAATGTCAGGCATCTTCCTTGATCATTCTCGACTTTATTGAAGCAGGGTCTCCCTTGAACTCAGAACTTACCAATACAGCTCATACAGGTAGCTGAATGTCTTCCCAGGTTTCCAGAGGTTCTGAGAATTAGCGGCAAGTGCCATCTCCTTAGATGGTGCCATCTCCTTAGCTTTAGCTTTTTATAAATCTTTTTTAATTAAAATTTTCCCCATTTGTTTTACATACCTACCACATTTTTCTTTTTTTCCTCTCCTTCTATTTCCTCTCCTCATTCACTCCTTCTCTTTCTCCATCCAGAAAGAGACAGTCTCTAATGGGAGTCAACAAAGCAAGGCATAGCAAGTTGAGGCTCCCTGCATCAAGGTTGGGCAAGTCAACCCAGCATGGGGAATGGGTTCCAATCCCATGTAGGTGGCCTTATATATGTATGTGGTTCCTAGCCAGCTCAAGTGAGGAACCCCACAAACAGACCAAGTTATACTACTGTCACACACATGCAGAGGGCCTAGGTAGGTCCCATGCAGGCTCGCTAGATATTGGTCAGTAGTCCAGGTACTCCCACACGCTCAGGTCAGCTGTCTCTGTGGGTTCCCATGTCATGACCTTGACCCTCTTGGCTCGCACCCGAACCTTCCTCTCTCTCTTCAACAGGACTAGGGAGCTCAGCCCTGTGCCCTAGTCTTATCTTTGAAACAACAAAAATGCAAGTGTTGAAACTCCTAACAATTAGTCTGTTCTTTTGATTCCTGGTTCACCTTTGATAGCATATGAATGCTTATTGCTTTGGGGGAAGCAAACACTGTGGGTTTCTGCAGTGGTCTACGCTAGTTACTGTCGAAACGGGTTTGCCAACCACGGGGAAGCGGTGCTGGTCCTGTTCAGACCCTGCTCCAGAGGCGAAACCATTGTCATAAGGAGCAGCAGTGGTTGCCCCTGCAGCAGCGCTCTGGTGGCTGGCGTCGACACGACCATGCAAAGTGCCTGCTGCTGCTGCTATCTGCAGGAAGGCAATCTATCACCAAGAGGTCAAAGATCAATCATTGTGCAAGAGCTTGTGCCGACAACCACCTTATGCCCACGCTTAGTCTGTGGGTATCTCCTCGGACAAAACTGTCCACAGCAATGTCTTCAGAAACACAACTCTTAAGCAGAAGACCAGACAAGAAGCCAAGATCCAAGACAGGCAAGAACAAGTTGTTCTTCTAGAAGCATCGGTGCTTTGGTTTTTAGATGCCTTTTGTTTGCATCATTTTTTTTAAGGACTTGTGCTTAAAAACAACACGATCATCCCTAAACCTGCCTGGCCCCGACCAGCTAATGTTAATTGCCAGTCACTAATGTGAACAGCCTGTGGAAAGTTAGGGTTGGAACTGAAACGATTAAAAACCCACAGTGAAGAGTTTCAGAGTTCCGTGCCCCCAAAATGCTGGCAACTTTCCTGGACCGATGCGATACCTTCAGAATTATTAATGTTTAAAAAGTGGTTTGGAACAAAAAGAATGTAAATGCTACTCAGAAATATAAAACAGACAAACTCTCTCCTGGACATCTTGCTTCTCCTATTGTTTCATTTCTGTAAAATCTGGTTTTCATGCTGTGGTTTTCCCTACCTGCTCTCGCACTCAAAGTCAACACTTTCTCATTCCCGTTCTCGGCGGCACCGGGGCCCCCTTAATGCTTGAAGGGTCCCAGTTTCAAATGGACACAAAAGGAGGTCGAGAAATTGAAAGCTGCGGAAGGGCAGGGTGGTATAACTACCGAAGACACGGCTGCCCCAAGCCTTCCTGGACTTTCCCAGCGTTCTGGAAGACAGCCCCTCCTCCTCATGGCTCCCAATTACCTGTATCCCCCAGCAGGGGTATTTCCCTGATGACTCTGTAAGCTCCTGGAAGTGACTGGTCTTCTGGGTCTTTGTCTGAATTTGGAGTGTGTAGACTATCAACTATGCCACATTAGAGTTCTCTGGCCAGGTCATGGGCTCCATGGCATTGCCAGCTGAAAGAATGAATGAATGAAAAGTTCTACCAAGAACTGGGATTGTCTCTATATCCTTGGTGAAGGTGGTGACCAAAACTAGTCTTCAGCTAAACACTGAATGGCCTGTTTCAATACGCAGGTCTGAGTGAACTACATAATAAAACTATGACAGATCTGCTAAGTGTAGTTTGCAATTCAGTTCGTAGGCACACTTCTGCTGTGCTTACCCAGAGAGCCCTGCTCTTCAGCCTTTCCTTGGTCCCTGGTTTTCCAGGACATGGGGAGTGTGTGCCTACTGATTCAGGTCCATGCTCTTGGTGCCAAGTGGCAGAAATAAAGTAAAAGGAATAATTCACTCATTTTAGTTCCGCATTCTCATTTTAATTCTCAATTAGAGGTTTCTTATTCCCCAATAAATAACATTCTGTTTTCATTGTATCCCTTTTTGACATTGTAAAGGAGATTTTATAGGACTTTAAAGTTTGATACTACTAGGAGAATTACTTCTAATGATACTTCTTTTCAACAGTGGACTGAGTTAATAGTTACTTTTAACAACCTTGTCTCCCTGTGCTGCTTCATGTGATAACTGATGTACAATTCTTGTGTCCATGGAGCAAATCAGAAAAATTTCCAAAGATGGGGGTAGGGATTCTTTTTGCTCCAGTGAAGACCTTGGCAGAGTTGACCGTGGGCCTCAGATGAAGTCAGTGTTCTTTCCTCTTCCTGCATGTGCCTGTCTCCATCCTCTCTGTACAGAGGGGCTTTCCATTCTTTGCTCACTCTAGGGAGGTCATGTCTGTTTGTCAGTGCTGGACATGAGTTTAATACCTAGAGATGGAAGGAGTTCTTACCTTTTAGCTCTGGATGGCCACCCCAGAACAGTTTGTAGTCTAACACATGTCCTGTGCTTCCTAAATCAGTCTTGAACGCTACAGAGAAGGGGTTTACTTGAGTGTTCATGTTCCACTTTGACAGGGGCAAGAACTTTGGATAGCAGAGGAAAGTAAACATTCTCCAGGGGCAAAGTTAGCAGTTACCATAGAAGGTTTCTTATTTTTTTTTTTTTATTTATTTGCTTGTAAAGGCTTTCTCAATGCCAAGAAAGCTAAGAAGAATAGATCAAGTTTTCAACTCAAGTGGCTACCTAGTCTTACCAAGTACAGGCCATCCATGGCCGTAGATACCGACTCCACGGAGGCTGTTACATAGACACCGACAAGAGCTTACAGAGTAAGTGCACCAGGCAGACTGGAACCTTGCTGCAGAGTGAACTGTGAAGTAGGGATGCCTTCCAGGCAAGAGCTGTCTATCACAAGCCATATTGATGGGGAGCCAAAGAACTGACTACCACAGCTCAGGTGCGCGGGCTACGTCTGCAGAAGAAGGGTTACTTAAAATGCCGCTCACCAAGGAGTGTCCCAGAGTTGGCTGCTGTGCTGTTCTTTTGCAGCTTAACCTAATTGAGTGTGTAGGTGTGCACTAGTGTGTGTGTGTGTGTGTGTGTGTTCTCAGTGACTTTCTGACCTGATTACAGTCACACTGCTGCATGTAGAAGACATGCATAGGAAGTCTGTCTAGACACAGATTAAGATAATATAGTACAGATTTAAGTATAGTGGACTAAATTTTTCTAACTCTCTACTTTCCCCGCTTTCATACTTCTAAAGAACCATCCGGGCCTCTCTTCATACTCTAAACGTAAAGCTGAATGTTATCATCCAGACTTGGACAAGTGAAGTGTGCTGAAGATGTTTCTGTTTAATTTTCCTAGTCTTTCGCCAGGATGGTGTCCTCACATTGGCAAGCCATCTTTATTTACTGTAACTATCATACTCTGAAATCTTCTGTAAAATCTTCTGCTTAACTGAGTTCCCCGGCATTCCATTAGTAAGAATGATAAAATCAGAGTGTATTTACATTTACTTTTATTTTTTTTTTGCATCACATACAGGCATATGGGTGAGCATTTGAACTATCACCACCTAGAAGAAACATGTTTGTTTTAAGATAACTAAGGACCCTCTGACCTTTTATAGTCATTCAAGAAGCCACAGACTTGGGAAACAGTTCAGAGGTTGAAGTATTTGCCCTGTAAGCAAGAGGATTGGAGGGGATTAGACTCCCAGAATCCACATGAATATGAGGTGGGTATAGTGACCTATTATAACCACCCCAGCCTCAGAAGGTAGAGACAGGGGATCCCCAGAACAAGCTGGCTAGCAAGGCTAGCCATATCAGTGAGCTGTGGGTTTGATTGAGGCTCCTGTATCAAAGAATAAAGTGGTAGAGTGGTCAATTAGTATGATAACATCAACCTCAGACCACCCCAGGCACCTGCATGGACATATGCACCATACCCATACGCATGTGCTCACATACAAGTGAACATGCACACATACCTGCATGAATGCCTACCACACACATATACGTATGAAAAGAAGAAAAAAGTAAAAAAGAATCAATTTGATATATAATATATTTGTATTATAAAGATGCAGACATTGTAATGACTAAATCCTTATAGTCTCATTTACTTTCTTGCTAGCGATGATTAAAAAAGATAAGCATACATCAGGAATAAACTAAATAAATACATCTGTGCTTATGGATGTTTAGGAGATCAACGTATATAAATCAAAGTACAAATGAAAATCTACAGTCACTTAAAATGGAGTATGTGGGGACGGAGAGATGACTCAGCTCTTGCAGAGGACCCACGTTCAATCTCCAGTGCTGGGGTTGGATGGCTTATAACCTCCTAGAATGATGCTTCTGGGAATTTGACTCTTTCTTCTGGCCTTCACAGGCACCTGTTCATATGTGTGGTTCCCACTCTGTTCCCTATATGTCTACACAGAAATAAAAAAATTAAAAGACACTGACTTCCAGGCAATTGGCTTTCACTGTAACTCTGGCATCCTCAGATTGAATTCACTTCAGTGGATAAGGCTTGTCCATTTATTACTCCATTCAGAAAAAAAATGCCCTAAATTAGCAGTAATTCCACAGAACACACCACTCTAACTGCATAGGTGACCCTGTGAGCCTTTAATTTTCCCCTAAGATCTCAGAGCGATAGATCTAGTCACGATACCGAAATACGAACAATACGCTTTTCATTTGCAAGTGTAGAAAATGACCAGATATCATGGCTGGACCATCTTTAACCAATTTGGATAATGAGGGTGGTTTTGATTTGGCTTACTCTCATGTTATGAAAAGAAAACAGAGTGTGTTTTCTTTGTACATTAGTTTACTTTCCATGACACAGTTTCGCTCTGGTAGTTCACCAGGGTCTCATGACAAACATGAAGTGCTGGGGCCTCTGCTGTCCACGAGTGCAGAGAGTTCAAAGACGATATCAGTAGATGGACAGTCTGCCAAACACACTCTGTGGACAGCCAAGGTCAGTCTGCCTGAAAACATGTCAAGTCACGTCAGTCAGAGAACACAGCTTCATGCCCAATATCAATCTCACGTCGTACCATATCCCTTAGGGCACCATAATGCTAGCGTATCACTTCCTTCTAGTTCATCAGCTCCAAAAGGATGCAGTAAACCAGGAGAGCAGTTTAAAGAGCCATTTCCCCATTTCCTCAAATTCCGAGACGATGTGGTTCGTGTAAATGCAGCCCTGTTTAAAGGGAAGGTTATTCTGAGCTCCAAGGACGCTCTCGACGGCTACATCACTGGTCATTTGCTTTTCATGTTTATTTGAGTTTGAATGCCTACAGACATTGCTGGAAAAATAAGCAATTTTCTCTTGAATTCCTAACCATGCCACTGATTAACTCAAAGGATAGAGTTACTTCTGAGGTTCTGACAAACTCTTGAGATTTGGCGGTTCACTGCATGCTCTTCCTCTAAAGCCCCAGCAGTTCGTGCTTGTGACGTTTCCTGAGCTTCAGCTAAATGACTTGATATGGAAAATAAACTACCCTAATCAAATTCTTTAAGCATTCCTCTGTTTCCCTATTTGGACAAGCTAGAAATCTTGTCAGTGTGTTTAGGACTGGAGTATTGGAGCTGGCAGAGGACCCAACGGGCACAAAGAAAGCAAAGCAGACAGAGAAAGTCGTGTTCCATTCAAAACTCAAACAAATGAGAACACTGCCATTCTGAAAAGTTTTCCTGCTAAGGGCATTGTATCTCCAGGACTTGCATTTTAGGTTTTTGCAATGCTGATTTTTAATATGTTCCTTTTCCTCTGTAGGTTGATTGTAATACAACCCCATGAGGACTAATGAACCGCAAAATCTCTGGACGGGTACGAAAAGTTCCCACCACAAATCACGTTGTGGAGAAGGTGATACCATCACGTCACTTTAAGCATAAGTAACTCCAGGCCTAACTCAAGGCTGACACCTGAGAAACTGATGCAGTCACAGGTAACTAAAGGGCTTCTTAAACGAGGCTAGACATGTTGAGTATGTTCTCCCTGTATTGCAAATGAAATTGAACCTAACATCACCTACCTCAGCGTGACTTACAAAGATCATTTCTTCAAGAAGCCTTGTCCTGCATTCTTCTTTGAAGCGAACTGAAATCATTTCAAATATCTGTTCTATATCCACTGTACCCTTTCTGTGTTATCCATGCCTGAAAGGCTATGCTTAATTTTTTTTTCTAAGTGGGCTATAAAACATATCTTATATCCAAACCGCCATAAATTCTATTCTTGCAAATTTGCCAGTTTCAAAATTTCTCTGTTTAATAGTTTATTGTCGGTGTCCTCTGTTTCCTTTCTTGTTCCCTTTGAGGATCAGCCAAGCAGATACTACCAGTATTTATTTGTATTTATTAATGCGTCTTAGGCTAAACATTTCTTGTTGAAAGCAAATCTTACGGCCAGAAAGAATCAAACCCAGTTCTTGGCTGTCACGGCTGTAGCATGGGGTAATATTGGATGAAAAATCGAGACAGCAGGAATGTAAACTCTAGTTTACACAGTGCTGGCCTTTCTTCCTATTAAGGTACTTTCTGCTTGCTAGCTCTCCTTCCACTTGCTAAATAGCTAAACCCTGATATAGCAAAAAAAAAAAAAATGCAATTCACAACCAAAAACTAATGTCACCCAAAGACAGCTTGCTGTTCTAAATAAAATGGGAAGAGCATTGGGATGACAGGTCAGGAAACAAATCCACTTTATTCCAACTGCCTTGGATATTTTCCAGGTGTTAAATGTCCAGACAGAGGAATGATAGAAAACTTACCTTTTTTCCTTAAATCACACTTACACAGATTGTTATTACTCTACCCTCATCACTGACTTCTTTGCCTTGCTTTGAACAGAATCGATTACTCCTTTCTTGTCAGAATAGCCCCAAGTTGAGTTACAAAGGATCTTACCTCTTGGTCCCTTTCCAGAAGATTCCCCTGCATGTGTTTTTAAGAACAAGTCCTTCTCTTTGGAGGAAGTAGGAGACACTGCTTCTTGCTTGGCATCATGGTGATTCAGGAGCAGGAGTAATGAAGAGATTCAGGTTTGGTTTTTTTTTTTTAGACTCAATGTCCTTTATTTATGGCTAGAAATTAATTATAAGTGAGTACATCCCATGTTCATCTTTTTGGGTCTGGGTCACCTCACTCAGGATAGTGTTTTCTTTTTCTTAATTTTTTTATTTTTTTTAAATTTATTTATTTATTAAAGATTTCTGTCTTTTCCCCACCGCTGCCTCCCATTTCCCTCCCCCTCCCCTAATCAAGTCCCCCTCCCTCGTCAGCTCAAAGAGCAATCAGGGTTCCCTGCCCTGTGGGAAGTCCAAGGACCACCCACCTCCATCCAGGTCTAGTAAGGTGAGCATCCAAACTGCCTAGGCGCCCACAAAGCCAGTACGTCCCATCAAAATTCTTCACAGATCTGGAAAAGACAATAATCAACGTTATATGGAAAAACAAAAAACCCAGGATAGCCAAAACAATCTTATACAATAAAGGATCGTCTGGAGGCATTACCATCCCTGACTTCAAACTCTATTACAGAGCTACAGTATTGAAAACAGCTTGGTATTGGCATAAAAACAGAGAAGTCGACCAATGGAATCGAATAGAAGACCCTGACTTTAACCCACAAACCTATGAACACCTGATTTTCGATAAAGGAGCTAAAAGTATACAATGGAAAAAAGAGAGCATCTTCAACAAATTGTGCTGGCAAAACGAGATTCAGTCTTGTTTGGGAGCAGGACAGCATTGCTGGCCCAAGCCTGCAATAGGGCAGCATGACTTTTGTGTACACCTCGTCCTTCCAGATGTTTTGGCCCTCTCTGAAGCAGACAGCAGTGTTTCTGACCCAGGATCATGGTAAGGGTTTCCCACTAGCACCTCTGCTAATCAAGACATGTATACACAGTGTCATGCCCTACCAGCAGATGGGTGTCCAGGACAAATGAAGCCGTGGTCACCAACAGTCACTACCACCTCTCCTCGCCATCTGTTTACGGAAGCAGCATTAGCCATTTTTGGATAGCTACATTAGTGAGAACATGTTTTAGTTTCCCATGTCTCTAAACTATTTTAACTTCCCCCTCGTTTGGAAGGATACTGTCTTTTGATAATGAAGTCTCTGTGAATGGAGCTTTTCTTTTGGACCCTGGAAAGCATCATGCCATTTCCTCTGTTGTCCCATGATCTCAGGGGAGACAACTGTTGTGAATCCAGTCCTTGTTCTCCACATATGATGGACCTTCTGTCTAGTGGCTTCCAAGCTTCCAGCCGTGTCTTCCTCTTGCCGAATTTCATTTTGCTGTATTTCTCCTCGAGTTTCTCCAAGTGCGCCCTTTTGGGTGTTAGGTCAGCTTCTAGAATGTATATGTTGGTGGTATCTGTCACCAGATTTAGAGTTTTCAGTCATTATTTCTGTGAAATCATATTCGTTTTTGTCCTTCTGGGAGTCTGTTGCTCTCCTTTGTTACAGTCTCACACGCTCTGGACAAAATGCCTGTACTCTTTGGTCTGTCTGCTCTCTCTGTTTTGGGGAGTGGGTAAATAGGTCAGTTGTCAAGTCCCTTGCTTCTGTCATACATCGTTTTTGTTCTTTGATCAAACTTAAAAGTCTATTCATTAAGTTTTTAAATTAGTTAATTGTATTTTTCAGTTCTCTTATTTCCATTTGGACTTGTGTTACTGTCATTTCTTTCATTTAAACGAAATTTTTGTTTAAATTCTTAAGACTTATAGAAAAGATTTGTTGATTCATTGTGTGTGTGTTGTGTTGTGTGTGTGTGAACATACACACCTGTATGGGTACATGCAGAGGCAAGAAGAGGGTAACACATACCCTGTTGGTAGAGTGTGAGGCACCAGAAGTGGGTGCTGGAAACAGAGCTCTAGTCCTCTGCAAGAACAGTGAGTCTGTGAGTGCACTGAGCACTTTCTCCAACCTCTGTTTAGTTGTAAAGACTTATGGCAGGGCTATGGATCATTGTAGCCTAGGAATGTACATGGGATAGAGCATTTACTCCATAATGTAAGACACTGGGTCTCTTTCCCAGAAATGCAACACATACGCATGTAAATAAGTAGCTGTTCAATGAAGTATTTTATTTTTATTGTTTTGAAATTTCTTGGCTCTAACACCTGATTCATTCGAGTGTCTATCTATTGATTGCTTGTTTTTGTTCAAGGTGGGATTTTCCTGTAATTGTTTTATTTTTATTTGGTTTGAATCTGAAATGTCCCCTCAAGGCTCAGTGGGATTGTTGATAGCTTGTTTGGCAGTTTAAAGGCTTTGGACACGTGATAGTGTGTGGAGGGCTGTGCTTACTATCATCGGTGAATTAATTCCTTGATGGATTCATTGGTGGGAGATAGTAGAATCTATACAGAGAGAGCAAGTCACCTGGGCTGTGTCCTGGAAGGGCATGCACTGTTCTCTCCTTTGTTTCCCGGCCATGAGATGAGCAGCCCCCTCTACTACATACTGTTTGGGTGGAGGCGTCACTCCAGCTCCCGGCATCCATGTATCCAAAGGTTCTGGGATGTTTGGGTGAAGGCTTCACTCCAGCCCCTGGTACCTATATATCCAAAGGGTCTGAAATGTTCCAATGGAAGCTCCACCCCAAAAACCCTCCCCTGGAGCTGCCTCCATCCACACTCCGCCCCTGAGAAAGCCCGCCAAATGATAACCCCTTTTCAGGGATGCTCAAGACCACTCCCACAGGGTATTTAAACTGCCCCCTCTGGAACAAACACATGGTTTTCTGATCTTTCTTTCCAGTCTCCTCTCCGGCGGGCTAGAAAGCCATCTGAGAGCCTTATATCCATTAAACCTGTGCATTTTCTAATTGAGTTTAAGTTAGTTTGATTTGGATTATTGGGTTGGTGGAGGGACTTATTGGGTGCAGAAACTTTTCACATACTGTCTAGCATGATGTTCTACTTTACCACAGACCAGAAACTACCAAAACAGAAACACGTGAAAAAGAATTTCTGGTAACTATGAACCAAAATAATCCTTCCTTCCTTCCTTCCTTCCTTCCTTCCTTCCTTCCTTCCTTCCTTCCTTCCTTCCTTCCTTCCCTCCCTCCCTCCTTCCCTCTCTTCCTTCCTTCCTTCTTTCCTTTTCTTACTATTTCTCTCAGGTTTTGTCATAATAAAGGAAAGTAACTAATTGTCAAAAATCTTGTTGCAAATTCTTGTAGTGTAGTGTGAGGTAGTGGATATACATGTTTAGTTTCACCCCTTTCTTACTAAAGAACTGGTTGGATCAGCTCCCCACTGAGCCCTGATGATACCACTGTATAAGAAGAAAAGAGTGTTTAGTAGTCCTGCTTCCTACATCTTAACACGACACTCTGCTTCACTAGGCTCGGATGTAGATGGACTTACAGCTCTCCACTGTACCCGTTGACAGCAGGATGTGGGGGATGAAATACTGACTAGAACAGCTTCCCATGGAAGGCCCTTTTCAGCATTCTTGCTGCTGGTCTTCAGCGTCCCCCCAGGCCTGTGGACACCAGCAATGTCTCTAGGCTCTGAATATACTGCCTCTTCTCATCTTGTTGATGCTGTTTGGGAGCAGCTCAGATTCCTGTTTAGAAACACAGACACTCTCCAGGGGAAGATACAGCAGCTGTTTGCGTCTATAGGGTAGAGGGGGAAGGGATCTTCATCCTGCTGAAACCAGCCGGGTAGTGATGGAAGGTTCTGTTAATTTTTAGTGGTACCAATATTTTCCCCTCCACACTGTAGTTAGGGGAAATAAGATATTCTTAAAGTTTAATTTAATTTAGTTTTTCCTGTGTCTGTTGACAGTCTAGAGACCTAGGCTTATGTAGTGGCCAGTCTGGGATGTAAAGAAGGCACAAGGAAAGCCAGGTGATTCTTCAGTGTGGTCTCTCAAGTCCCGTGGTCCCTGGAAGTCTGTTTCTGTGTCTTCCTTTGCCTGTTTATTTTGGTGCGTTTAGGGTCTCTGTAACTTTTCATGAGAGAAACTGAAAGGTATGTGGCTACTGCATATTTTCTGGAATAATAAAAACTCTTCATTGTGATCCTTTACTCCCTCTCTCCCATGTCATAGGAAATATAAACAAAGCCAGCAACATAACTTCAACTCTAACAAAAAATTTCATGTTACATTCCTAGACAAGTTTCCTCATGTATAACCCTGGAACAAAATTCTTACTCATAAATTATTAGTTTCCATAATTTGAAGGTGCATGGAAGCCAGCTCAAGACTGAATGTTTTCTGCCTTCTTTAGTCTGTTTTCATTCAATAAACTTACTTTTTGCTGTATAAGCAGAATTATATACAGGAAGAAATATTTTGTTTTGTCAAGTCCTTATTATACCTTATAAATTATTTCATGATAAAAAATGTCTTCAAGTATATGGATTTGGTGAACAGTCCATCAGAAGAATTGGAATGCTGTCATCAGACTAGACTGTTGAGAGTTAGATTAGTTAAGTCATGTTTCAGTGGAAAATATTGATGTGGTTCCTGAGTTCTAATACGTATAGATAAATGGAGACAGGACATGATGCACATGTGAGTGAATTCATGAGCATGTGCTCGTGTGGAGTTCTTTGATGGCCCTGAGTGAGCAAAGAAAGCAATGACAGTTTTGGTGATGAACACACTGAGAGCTGGATCTGGGCGTGTACAGATCATTTTCCACCAGAAATCAGGGTTTCTTGGATAGTGAAAAAGCACACGACTAGAGTTCTAAAAACAGACAAGATATTTGAATCTTTTTCATGTGAATTCAGGTGATTGCTTACAGAGTGGCACAGAAACAACAGAAGCAGCTTGAGTTGAAGGGACTTTTGCTCATCACATCTAAGAAGATCTTAGCTATGAAAACAACCCATGGCTTAAATAGGAAGCTGCGAATGTGTGCAGGCCGGTGAATGAGTAAAGAGAGGAGAAATCATTGCCTTTGATTTGTGTATCAATTGATGATGCATTTTGAAGTAAATTTTGTCAGAAAACAAAGAATTAGGTTTCATTTCATTATGGCATTTTTTAAACAAAGGTTGTTTCAGTTGTTTTCTCTTCTCCTCTTCCCGCCCCCTCCTTCCTGTGGTCCCACCCCTAGTAGTGTCATTTCCACTTTCATGCTACCTGTGAACCCCCTTTCACATCCTGTTGTTTCCCCGTCATGGTCTCCTATCTAGTTTCATAGTTTGCATAAACTCTTACTCTCTTTTATTAAAGAACATGCAAACATTAAAAGTTGGATCGACACATGAGAAAGAACATGTAATTTTTGTCTTTGAACTGGGGTTGCATATTATAATGTTTTCCAGATACATCCGTTTTCATAACTTCATTTCCCTTTATGGATGTATATGTGTGAATGAGCATAGATATATGCATTTCATGCATACATGAGGAGAAGGTAGAAGAGAGAGGAAGAAAGAGCCAGGATGTGTTAGCAACCTTCCTGTTATGGTATCATATAGCCCGAGAAACCTGCTTGAAGAGGATAGACTCATTTTCTCAGTTTTGGAAGTTTTAGCCCAGGGTTGACCCTTTGCTTTCAGACATGTAGTAAAGACGCACACATTGGCAGGCTCACCAGGAGAACTGTTTCTCACTGGGGCGAGGAAAGAGAGAGGAGAGGGTTAGTCCTGGTATATTTAAGGGCACACCTCTGTGCCCCGACTTCTGTCTACAAGGTCCTATCTTCTCCATATTGCACTACCTTCCAAAGGGATAAGGAAGCCTTCCTTACATGATCCTGTGAGAGACACCCAGACTCCACACTGTAACTGGGGGTGAGAGGAAAGAGGTGGCAACCACGGCAGCATGCTTCAACTAGGATGTTTCCAAGAAGAGTACCAAAGAAATGGAGCTTTTGGGGGGGCAATTGTCCCTCAGTTTTCACTATTGATGTCCAGTTTCAATCTCTTGCTACTTAAGTTTGGAAATGTTTGAAATTAGGCAGAGAGGGAGTTGTAGTTGCTACCATAAAACATTTGTTTATAATGATTTTATCGAGCATTTGCTAAGCAGAATTTAGGTTTCCATCCCTCCTTTTTTGTGTGTGAATTCACAAGAGAATTAAAATAATCAAAACTGTGATTGGCTGTATGCATGAAAGGTACACACAAATTTGGCGGGGCCATACAGGTTTCTAAGTTGGTGACGTGTGAGTGGCAGCATCATGTTCCCTGTCAGGTGGAAGTTCAGGCGAGTTCTCCTGGTTTCTCACTGGAGTGGTTAAGAGAGGCTGTGTCACACTGGAACAGAGCTCAGCTCAGATCCCCAGCTCAGAACCCTGAGTTGGCCTTTTCTGCGGTTAGCTGCCCCATGACTGACATTTCTCCATATGACAAGTGACCTTTGCAACTTTCAGTCACTGATATCTTGGTCATTCCTTGTTGAGCAGGCGGGTAGTCATGTCTACAGTCACTGTCCCTAGACTAGCCTTTGTTATAAGATTGTGGTCCTGCTGAGAGTTCACACCAATAGCTACCACATAACAGTTTAGGGAACAACTATATTGCCTCCTTTTCCCCTCTGAAGAAAGTGAATCTCAGCAAAGTGAAAGAACTGCCTTGCAGACACACAGCCAAGCCATGACAGAACCAGGCAAGATGTCTGGATGCCCTGAATAATACGATCAGCTTTGAAACATCCTATTACTAACAATTTTTAAAACCATCTCCTAAATATAAATAATAATTGGGGTTATGATCAGGTCATTAAGCTAATTCTGGGGAGATTTTCTTCTCAGGTTTTAGTGGCTAGAGTACAAGGTAGGGAGTGCCCAAGGAACAAGCAAATCTGGATTTTTGTGAAAAACCCTACCTGTAAGTTTTGCCTATCTTTGTCTTTGACCTTGAACAACCTATTTGCCTCCCTCTTTTCTTAGATACACAAGACCATGGAGGATGTCTTTGAAATGTTGTAAACTTATTCCTTATCCAAGGCAGTGGTGATAGTGTGCTTTCTTTCCTTTCACCTTATATTCCCTTCCCCCTCCTCCCCTTCCTTCCCTTCCCCTCTTCTTCCCTTCCTCCCATCTTCTTGCTTCTACTCTTCTCTATTTTCCTCCCCCTTCCTTTCACTGTGATAACTGGTTCCAAAACATCCTGTTACAGAATCTTCAATGACTCATAAAGTTTCCAGTTACTTCTAATGAATAAGAAAAAAAAATTAAGGTTGGGAAAAGAAAAAAATTTCATTAGAAATTTCCTCATGAAACTTATTGCTTAAATATCATAGGACTTACCAATTGGTGTTGGATAATCAAGTAGGGGCTCTTCCTTGGGGAAAACTGTCTCTCCCACATTGAGTATGCACTAATTTCTTGTAGTTCTGTGTTTGGGGGTAGAACCCTTTGAGATTTTCCCTTCCCTGTTAGCATGTCTTTAGATGCTGTGCTTGTTCAGGTCTTGTTTAGGCTGCCATATTTCTGAACCATCATGAGTGAAGGGTCACTGTCATTTCAACGAGACACTATCTCATAGCTGATTTCCTGGCCCTCTGGCTCTTACAATCTTTTATCATGTGTGTATTTAACAATAACAACAACAACAACAACAAAAAGAGGCCATGAATTTGAAAGAAAACAAGGGTGGTGGTTGTGGTGGTGGGAGAAGTTGAGGGAGGAAGGAATGAAGGAATGATATAATTATATTTTAATTTCAAAAAATTGAAAAAAAAAACCCTACAGCACACACAATCAGGAAAGACTTAAAGAGCTGTGTTGTAATAGGAGAGGCGGGCTATGTTCCTGGCACCCGGCCGCCCGCACGGCTAGCTTTATACCTGAAATAATCACATGGAAACTGTATTCTTTTAAACACTGCCTGGCCCATTAGTTCCAGCATCTTATTGGCTAGCTCTTACATATTGATCTAACCCATTTCTAATTGTCTGTGTAGCACCATGAGCTGACTTACCAGGAAAGATCTTAACCTGCGTCTGTCTGGAGTGGGGGAATCATGGCGACTCCCTGACTCGGCTTCTTTCTCCCAGCATTCTGTTTTGTCTACTCTGCCTACCTAATTTTCTGTCCTATTAAAGGGCTAAGGCAGTCCCTTTATTTAACCAATGAAATCAACACAAAACATACGACTCCCACATCAGAGCTGAAATGTGGGTTTTAAGAAATCCCAGTCATAAAATTTTCTAATTGCCCAGTGTGGACATTGGAGTCACTAGGATCCTCTTTGTCTTGTACAAGGGAATTGTGCTCTTCTCTGGGAGAGTGGATTTTTCCAGGAACTTTTTACTTGCAAACGATAGCAGGAAAACCAATTTCTGGCAAATCCCCTCCTTATTTTCATTTGAGCATATTTGTCAGTCAATAAATTCTTACCTTTGCTGTCCCTCCAAAGATCAGGTGTTCTGAATGAAACAACGAGACACCCATGGGTCTTTCCCTTTTTTCACTTCAACAGAAACTCCATTGGCAAAGCGTGAGGGATGCTCGGCCTGCCCTTTATGGCTCAATGAAGAAAAACCATTGCATGTAGAAGTCAATTTCCTTATGCTTCCATTTCTGCTCACTAACACCATTTTAGTAAGACGATGTTTTCCGATACTGCCCGTGATTTGATAGCACTTGACTCTTTGTTTATGTACTTACCGGGGATCTCACTAGAGATTCCGGAGCAGGGGTTGTGTTGGCCAAACTGAAAGAGCCCTTGGAATTCTAATGACACAGGCTGCTTACTTTCCCGCATTCACTGTTTATTTTTCATCTTTAGTTTGATTAGATTAAGTTTCCTTTATTTAGACTTCAGCAAGAACAACAGACATAAAGAAATTCAGGGGATTTGAAACTTAATTTGAAAAGACGGTAATTTAAATCACTAACATAAAAATATCAGATCACATATATAGGCTCATTCACCCTATGAGCTAAATGGCCCTAGTGATAGCCCAGGTCTGCTGTGTCCACTGGTCGACTGATATGGACTATAGGGGCATTTTATTTATGTTTTAATAAATAAAGCTTACCTGAAGATCAAAGTTATACACACTAGACAGCCGTATAGGCCAGGCAGTGGTGGCGCACTAAGTCTAGTCAGTACAGTCAAGCTGAGGACAGTTTTGCCTGGGCTTGGTAGATGTAAGAACTCACGAGTGGCTGGCTACTTTGCTTTTCTGATCTTCAGCTTGAACCCTAATATCAGTCTCTGGGTTTTTATTGTTTATGCAACAATGGACAATCCAGAGAGACGGTGCGCTTGGACCCTGCTTGGTATACCACAGATTCCCTGCCAGGCTTCGGCTTGAGAGAATGTTTGACATCAGATGGGATCCATGCTTTCGGTCAGCTTTACTCTTGTGTGGATTTCTGTTGGCTGGGTGCATGGCTATGAACTTTTCTCTACAAGAGAAAACACAAATGAGTACCATGTCGTAGCATGAACTTCTTGCAGGATTCCATCTGGGCCATTGTTGAGACTGCTCAGCACTCAATGATGTCCTGAAGCAAAGGTTACTCTTATATTTCAGGGGTAGGAAGTGAGGGAGGCTGCGTTTTCAGGATCATCTAATGTGTGGTTCTGTCATGATGATAACATCTTGCAAGTATCCCCACTTTCTATTGCTACAGTTCGTCTGTACCCCCTTTCTATTCCTACAATTTGCCTTTGCTTTATTTCTTTTATTTGAAGAGTTTAACAGTTCCTTGAGAATTTTGTACAATGTATTTTGTTTTTACCCTTTCTCCTGCCTTCCCTTCCCTATGCACACAAATCTGTGTTCCAAAAACCCTATCTGCTTCAATTTGTGCTGCCCATATGCTTTTGGGTATATGGTCACCTTCTGGAGTCAGTTTAGGTCCCGTCAGTCAGTTAAGGGTCTGGCAATGAGAAACTATACCTCTTCTTTTCACTGAGTTACTCACCGCTCATCAGTCTTTATCTGGACTCATATAGCAATATGCGACATCTCCTTATCTCCTTACTTTGATTACTCAAACATCACAATCACTTTAGCACTCCCAAGGAGCAGCCAGAATATCATGTCCGCACCTATTCAAACACTTAAATACTTCCTACAGGAGTTTCCTAGGAGTGGTACCACATAAGGAGCATTCAGATCCTTCTCCAGTGCTGTCCCAGCCTACCGGATGACACCATCTCTTCCTGCCAGGGACAAATATGGCAGCACAGAGCTGTCACACATGCCCAAACATCCCAGCACCAGGTCTTTACACTCTGTGACCCAGGGGCTTTTACACTGAGATTGTACACAGCTTTCACCAGTCACTCAAATTACACCTCCTGTAAGAAATATTTATCTATATTCAGAATTTTTCAAATTTCCTCCCCTCTTGCCCTCTTGTAATATTTGTCTATTAAAACTAGTAAGACTTTGAAAATAGATACATTTTGTTGGAACTCTTTTAAGGAACTTTAGGCACCACTTTCATAATTATTTGTGAAGTATAAACACAAGATGTACATCCACCTTTGTCATTGAGGTTCTTTATGCAGTATTTTTTAAAAATTATCTCCTTTCAGGATGAGCATGTGTCACTCTTCTTTCTAAAACTGACAATTCAATGAAAATATTTATTTACTTATTTGGGGTAGGGTCTTGCAATGCAGCCTTAGCTGCCCTTGATGTATCGACCAGGTCCTTTGAGCTTGCAATGGCCTTGCTACTTCTGCTTCCTAAGTACTGGGATTTCAGGCATGCTTTGTCATACCTGGCTTCATAACTCGATTTAAAATACTTTCTTCCTGATAGCTTATGTGTGCCAACTTCTGGTCATCCTGTGCTTATTATCCATTTATAAATGCAATAGGGTATAATTTTCCAGTTATTGATTCTTTTAACACTGTATCATAATAATTTATATAATGTATTAACATGTTGATGTATGCCTGCTTCATGCTTGATTTCATGAAACTCAAATTATACAATTTTACAGCATTTGAGATCAAAATTCTTTATGATATGTTATGCTTTCTCTTCTAGAACCACAATTTAAAGTCTGTGTAAATTTAGGAAGTCATATCAAATGAGAAAAGGATTGCAGTGACAAAAGATACATAGCTCTTATTGGTGAATAGTTTACAAAATCTTGTTTTCTTCATCTTAAAACAAGGAAGTCAGGCACTTCAGATTTTCCCACAAAAGCCAATATCTAGAAAAACCTCAATATGGAAGAATGTAATTATTCTATATCTTTGCTTTTGAGAATTCAGTATCTTTGTTCTTAGCTTTGATGTTTTGGATGAGATCCTAGTCTATACATGGACATTTAGGTGGATATTCATAGTTTTGACAGCCTAGATGGCAGAATAATTGAGTTAATTTTTTCTTCCACATATGAAGAGGCTTTCACCTGTATATTAATTAATACTATAGGTGTTATTGGAGTTAATAAAAGAGGAATGCTAGGAGCCCCAAATTTTTATCAAAGACGGTGAGGGACAAAAATGAATCAATTATTTTGACATATTTTAGCCTTTATGTTTCATTTTCTGTTCCCACTCTCTCTGTTTAGCCATTGCCACCAAGTAATTGACCACGCAGACCTCCCTACAAAACAAAAAAAGGGATTATGTGTTCTGTTGAAGCAGTCTCTGAGATCTGGAGCCATTCACTGAAGGTGCTATAGGATAGAGCTAGCTGTATGTGGAGCAAAATTGTTCTCTTTCCTTTTAATACCTACCAAAGAAATTTTCCAATGGAACAGACTCAAAACCAGAACATAGCCAGCACCCCACATTGCAAAAAGCAGAGGTTAAACTCCTGAATCTGGTGGTCTTCACCTTCTGACTGGAGAATCAGCGCCAAGACAGCCTTCTTGTTCTATTGGATAGTTAGAGAAAACCATGTAAGAATGAAAGAGAAGAGGTCAGGAAATTATTGTCTTCAATTCAAAAGCATGAAATGAGTCACAGGAAGCAGAAACTAGTGAGCTCAGATTTCACAGTTTGGGCTTGAGGCACAAGGGACCAGCAGCTGGGAGTGTGTGTCAAAAGTCTTCCTTGTTGGGGCGAAAGAAAGAAGCTGCCAGGGATTTTTAAATATTCTGGAAAGTTGCTTTTGACTTTTGTTAGGAAATGATCAAGTGAGGTCAGTTTTGATGGAAAGAAAAATCTTTCAAAGTGTCTACAAATCTTCCAATCAATGGTTAAACCTTGGAGTGTGTTAGATCCCCTGCCAGCCCTTCTTACATGGAAAATAATGGTAAGAAGAGCATCCATTCTGTGATATTTCTGCAAGCCAAGAATGAAAACGTGGCAGGGGCTCTCACGGTCACTTGCTCTGACAGGTGACTGTACTCCGCGGACTGGACTGTGATGGGTCCCAGGGGCTAGTTAAATGTTAATGGTTCCGTCCAGCCAAGTCTCTGACCAAGGAAGAGGAGGAGGAAGAAATGGAAGCCTCCAGAAGAACTGGTTTGGTGTATTTTTTTTCTTTCTGATTGTCACCGAGATCTAAAATATTTATTAAAATTTCAGATACAAGACTTTGGTTTATTTGTTTTTTTTTTTTTGATAATTAGCCAAGATCTTCGTTTTTGAACAATGTCTGAAATGGAGGAAATAGTGGTTAAAATTCAGATAAGATTGTTCATTCTCTGTCTCTCTCTGTCTCTGTCTGTTTCACTCTGTGGTTTACCACAAAGAGTCTATAATAAAGAGTTGCTGTAGCTGAGACAGATCAAGGCCTTTATTTTTCCTGCAGTAGACTGTGTGTCATCATGCTGGAAAAAATGGGCCTCTTTTGGATAGTAATAGGATGGTTGTTAGTTGTTCTGTGTTGTGTAGGGGTAATTTATAGTGCATTTCCCATTACGCAATTATCTTTTCACACACGGCTTTGGTCTGTGACCGTAGATGCATCTCTGAGAGCCTTCATTTTTAGAAAATAATTTAATAAGACCTCAAATTCTTTCTACTGATAGCCATTATCACAAAATGGAAAGCATTTCTCTAAGGGTCAATCAAGAGTTACTTTTAGCACATTTCCTATCATCTATGTTTGGTCATTTGTCATGCATCATTTGGGAAATAGAATTGCAGTTGCAACTGATTTTTTACCCAGAGTTCTCCAACCTTCCTCTCCTGCTTCAGGTTAAAGAGTTTTAAGTTTAAAACAAGAAGCAACACATTGGAAGCAAGAGGAGAGTCAAATGGATTTCTACTCTCTCTCAAATGTTTCATTACTCATAAATATTCTGACGGAATTAAGAAACGTGAGAAAGTCAGAGGCCCTGTCAACCCCATGCTTCTGTATCCACCACCCAGGAGCTCTCTGGAGCAGCTATGCTTCTGTATCCACCACCCAGGAGCCCTCTGAAGCAGTTTACAGAGCCATCCTCATGCTTGGTCCCCACTCCATCTCTAACCCACTCTGTAGTCTGTAAGTTTGTAAAGAAAAACATCGTCTTCAGATAGTCCTGTTAATTCAGAAGAAAGCCCTGTACTTTATAGAGTCAGAGTTTAGAGGACCATGCCCTTCAGGGTTGAAGATGTCCTTGAATCTAGTTTGCCCTGCAATCACCTTCTTTTCAAAGATATTCAAGATGCTCCTGTCCCTTAGAACAGTGGGTTGCACCTGGGAAGCAGTGTGCCTGGGATGCAGTGTGCTGGGATGCAGTGTGCTGGAATGCAGTGGAGCTGGGTTAAGGTGTGCTGGGATGCAGTGTGCTGTGATGCAGTGTGCTGGGATGCAGTGTGCTGGAATGCAGTGAAGCTGGGTTGAGGTGTGCTGGAATCCAATGTGTTGGGATGCAGTGCACCTCAGATGTGGTGAACCTGGGATGCAGTGTGCTGGGATGCAGCGAACCTGGGATGTAGTGAACCTGGGATGCAGTGCTGTATTGATAGAAATCCCCTTGGCTCTCATAGGATCCATCCTGAGTCTAATTTCTCATGTCCGAATCTGATATGCTGCCATTCTGTTGTTCCCCTGAGATCTTCCTAATTTTCTTAGAGTCTAATGAAAGTGTTTTTCTGCCTTGTTTATTGTCAAACTTTGTTATTCACTCACTGTCTTCTGCTCTGTGCCAAAGTGTGGGTTCTTCCTTTCTTGTGTTTACCTGAGATCTTGTGAGATCGACAAGCTCAAAGCCTAGCATTATTAATTCTTTCTCATATTTACCCAGAGTAGACATGTATAGGAGTAAATTCTATTTATAACAGCATCATCATTCAATCATAATTAAAGTGATTTTCTTCACTGTTTCCTATGGGATCCAAACTTTGTCCTAGAAACTTCGGCTACAACTAAAATTTGTCCACATATCTACGAGTCAAATGTCAATATTTTGAATAAAAATCATATTGAAATTGGATAATAGTGTTTTTCTCCTTAATTTTAAATTGCTCATTATCATTCAATTTGCCACTTCTTCATTTCCTGTGAAGAACATTGAAGACCGGAAATAAAATGTATGCATGACCACACAAAAATTTGGAAGGGGGCTGCATGATTGAGAAGTCACTCCTGATTACAAAATCATTGCCATATTCTTCTTAAAATGCACTAACCAAGTAGCAACTTGTATGTGGCATTGTAGTAGATATAGTAAACACAGAATAAAAAGGCTCTGCCATGCCTTTTGGATGAAAATAGTTAAAATGAAAAGTTATCGTTTAGGTATTGGTCTTTTGACTCCCAAAGTGGGGTGTGGGCACTTTGTTCTGCCTAAGTGGATCAAGCCTGTGTCACCAGTTATAACTGAACACTTTGGGCAGAATTTGCTGAGTCGCTTTCTAATCCCTTGGGGAGGAAAATGGCAGCAGTTGAATTTCAGATTAACTGAAAGAACCATATAATGTTCCACCTGTTTTATTTGTTTTTCTTTCATATACCTTGACAGAGAATTTAGGAGAGCTCAAACTTTTGGATTTCATAGCAGGCACGGGTACAGAAAAATCTAAGAGAAATTCACCATCTCTTCTTCGGCCATAGCTGAAGGGGATCTCTGTAAGATGGAGATTTGGGGAAGCAAAATACAAAAAGCAAACAAAAACCCCACCTCGAGTTCTGGCTCCTGACTAATCTTAGTCTTGTACTTAATCACCATACAGTCACCTAGAACTTCAAATGAAAATTCTAAACTTTTGCTCCAACCCTGTGCTCCAAAGAAGGAAGAAAGACTTCTTTATTTCTCTCTCCTTAAGTCTACTGGCTCCACTCTCAAAGGCCAGAGAAAAGGCCCCGTGGAAGTTAGTATGTGTGAGGAAAAATCACAGAAATCGGCAAACTGGAAAAAGCTCCTCAATATCTATAAAAAAATTCTGGGCTGCTTTTCAAACTGTGCAGGGGTTGAGGTGAGCTGGTCCAATTCATCATGACAAAGGCCCAGAAGCATATGTAGCAAACAGTGCCAAAAACACTGAGAAGCCTTTAAAGGCATGCAAAGCCCACTGTGCCAGAAGGTGATTTGATGAGTGACCCTAACCACACATGCTACAAGCCAACATTCTCCAGAGGATTTTCACAGTACCCCGAGTCTCAAAATCTATTTGTTAGACCTATCCATTTATAACCCAAAGTTACTTCACATCCAAAGAAGTAGGAAAATTCTAAAATACTTTGAAAAAAATTAATGAAAATATTACCCTTTGAAATGTTGTAAAATGATAGGAAAATACAATAGAATCTATGAAGCAGCAATGATAGTCATGTTATCTCAAGTAAAAATAAACACAATGAATGGAGAGCAGAAATGATCAGCTAAGAAAAAACAATAAAAATACAATAAAAAGAAAACTTGCTACTGAAGACAGAATAAATGAGAATAGATTCTACTGCAGGAAAGCAAACAGCAGAGTGGTCACCACGGAAGCGGCAGGTGGCTTTAGGAGAGATCCACAGAAATGCTTGCAATCTGAACAAGCAAGAAAACAGAAAAAATGAGCAGGACACACAGCAAAGTTGTGCACTGTGTTATGAAAGGGTGTGGTGCAGAACATAACCAGAAACTCTACAGATCTGGAGAAAGATGCGCAAACATGCATATTCACGAAAACCAGAAACCTGAACATGTTAAATCCGAATCAAAGCATTCAGAGGTGAATAATAATCCAAGAGTGAACACTGAAGAGCAAACTGTGAAAGTGGAGAGAGAACAGCAGTGCATCACACATGAAACAATAATTGGAACGACTTCATGTAACTCACCAGAAACCATAGAGACAGAAGAAGAAGAAGAACAACGAAAAACTGTCAAGTAGATTTCTATACCAAGCAAAAATATCTCATAGGAAGCAATAAACATTCAGATGCTTCCAGGTATAACAAACGACAGTAAAAAGTAGGAAGAGTTAAGAATAAATCACAAAAGACATAGCAAATGCTGCTATAAATGTTACTACCTTATTTTTTCTTTGGCTCCTTAGGCGCTAATCCTAGCCTAAAGCAAACATCTCCCATCATGTCTTAGGGCTGTCAGTGTGCACAAAGGCACTGTGTACATCAGCCAAAATGTTTTGTCTCAGTGCTTATACCTTCTCTACCCTGTGTTTGAGGTGGTAAATTTCACTAAACAGGTGGTAAAAAGATAAGTATATAGTAATCACTTGGGCGATCACTGAAAAGCTCTGCCAACAGAAGTAGCCAAAAGTCAATATTGTTAATAAGTGGAAGACTATCAAAAAAGAAAAAGAAAGGAGCAGACTTATGAAAATGAGGGGTGGGGTGAGAGGAAAGATGGAAAATAACCAGAAAATAGTAAGCCAAAGTGTAACTATACATATTTTTGTATCAAGTGCGGCTGTATACATATACTACTTACCGTAGGTGAACTAATTTAAACATCCTGAATTTAAGATACCAGAAATTTGAGACTGCAAGAGTTTAATTCTAATCCTACTTCCACAATTTCCTCTTTCATTGAAAATAGAATCTTTTCTCATACAGAATATCCTGATTACAGTTTCCCCTCCCTCTACTCCTCCCAGTTCCTATCCCCCTCCCCTCCTATCTGGATCCACTCCCTTTGTGTCTATCATTGGAGAAGAACCGACTTCTAAGAAATAATAGTAAAATATATCAAAATAAAATATAATGAGATAAAACTAAAACGATTACATCAAAGTTGAAGAGGAAAAACCAACTGAATAAAAATAGCCCAAGAGAAAGCACAGGAATCAAAGAACCACTCATTCACACACTCAAGAATTTCATAAAAAAACTATACTGTGAAACCATTTTATACACACACATATGTGCATGCGTGCACACAAGACCTGGTGAAGACCTCTGCAGGCCCTGTGCCTGCTGCTTCAGTCTCTATGAGTTCATATGGGATTTCCTCAGTTGGTTTCGAGGACATAGCTTTCTTTGGGTCCTCTGACTTTTATACTCTTTCTGCATCCTTTTTGGGTGGGTTCCCTAAGCTCTGAGGGGGAAGAGACTGGAAGAAGATATCTATGTTTAGGCTGAGTGCTCCACGAACTCTCACCCTCTGTGTAATGTATTTGCTCCCATCTGCTGCAGGAGGAAGCTTCTCTGATGATGGCTGAACAAGGCACAATATCATTTTATTGCTACTTTTTTTTCCTTAGAGCAATAGTATTTAGGTTTACCCTAGGTCCTTAGGCTATCTCAGCTCTGATCCTTAGTTTTCCAATCAATGTTGGGTGTGGGTTCCTTCTCACGGAGAGAATGGTCTTTAAGTCAAACCAGAGATTGGTTGGCTACTCTCGCAAGCTTTCTGCCACCACGGCCCCAGCAGCTAAGTACATCATACAGGCAGGGTACCATTGCAGATCAAAGGGTTTGTGGCTGGCTTCGTGTTTATGTCTCTCTTTTGGTAGCATGCAGAGTACCTTCCTGTACCAAAGACACTAGAATACAGGGGTGAAAGCACCAGCTTGACTTCTCTGTTCAGTGACTTGTGTGGGTGTTTTCTTTAGCAATGGGGTCTTGCTGTCAGTTTGTGGAGAGCACTGCTTGGGTTGTTTGAGGATTACCATGAAATCTCTTTGACCAAAAACTCAATTAGATGTAACTCAGTCCTGGTGCAGGAAGTTTCATTTGGTGACAGACTGCTCCCCTGAAAAAAATTACCCCAGCAAGGATTTCCTGCTGGATACTCAGCTGTGATGACTTTGGGGCAAAACAAGTAAACATGACCTTTCTGCTGTTGCATCATGTGGACTGTCATCAGGCCAGTGTTTTTCCCTTTCTCCTAATGTGGAAATCCAGAGGGGTCAAGCTGAAGGAGAAGAGTTAACGTCATGATTTGGCTTAGTAAAAATTGAGAAAGAGGAGAGATACTTGATTAAGTAAGAGAAGCCCTGACTGTTAAAAAATTGTCTCCCTTCCTTCTGAATGGGGGAAAAATCAACACCACTTATATTTATACAACCAAAGAAATAATTTCTCTTTCTTATAGAAGGCATTGGAAAAGTTTTCTTTAAAAATGTAGGAGGGAATCTATGTTTGGCCCTGGTCTGGCAAGGCAAGCATTCTAACACTATAGCCAGATCTCTAATGATTCTAATTCTCTAAGATTCCCTATACCACGTCCAGATGTCTACAACCTCAGACACCCAGCACACTTTGTGCTTTCTTACATAGCAAGCACTGTGCCTGTTCACAATACTATACTATTATTTCGTTTAGACAAAAGGAGTCTTTAACATAAGATATGCCAACTATTCAGGGAACAGCCTCTGCTTTATTGCACACGAATAACTACTTAAATAATGGAATCCTATTGACCCTGATTGGTTAGCACATTACCTCGGAATGAACAGAGAGCACTCTTATCATGAGGATCTCTGTGGAAGAAGCACATTAAAGAATATATGGGAAGTACAGGCTAATCCACAGGTCAGCTACCAGCTAGCTACACAAGCTACTTCAGAATTTAGTGATCTGGAGTCTGGGGCATAGTGTGCCACATTTCACGTTAGAAGCTCAATGAGCCAAGTAGGTTGGCTGTCAGGTCATGCCTGCATTTTCTCCTACAAGTGTTATATTATTTTATGGTTATCAATTACATTCCAAAGCATTCTATTTCATCTTATTTGAATACTATACATCATCTTTTGAACTATTTATCTTTGCTAGTTTTTTTAAAATTTAAACGTGTTCTCCTTAATAATGTTATGACAAATAAGGCTTTGAAATTCTTGTGTGCATTCTTCTTTTCCTCCACACAAGTTATTGGGAATGGGTGTGGTAAGACAACGAGCAGAAGTGAAACATCTGCTTCTGCTTGGGGGAGAGAATGAAAGTAAGATCAGACCTAGAAGACAGTACCATCCCACATAAAAATCAGACTTTTGCTCCTATGTCTATGATGGTACTTTTTGAAATTCATCAGAAAAAAGGGAATTGAACTAAAATGTTCGAAATGTTCTTTAGTAGGATTCTGTGAACCAAACTCCCTTTTGTGAATAAAAGACACGATATGGCCAAAAGGCCCAGATAGTAAAACATTAGAAGAATAAGCCAGCATTCATAAAAGAAATTATGCGGTCTTAAAAAATAATTTAGTACTTTTTTTGGTTTCTGGGTTTTGTATTTTTGAGACTGAGTTTCTCTGTGTAGCCATGGCTGTCTTGGAAATCACTCTGCAGACTCGGCAGGCCTTGAATTTGAACATTTGTCTGCCTCTGCTTCCTGGGTTCTGGGATTAGGGCATGAACCACCACCACCCAGGCAACTTAATACAGTTAATTAAGATACATCACTTTCTCCCTCCCCTTTCCTCCTTCCAATCCTTTACATGTTCCCTCCTTTCAACTCTTTCCATATTCCCCACTCTGAAATTTTAGCTTCTTTATTATTATTATTATTATTATTACATATATATGTGTAAGTATGTCCAACCAACCTTGAATTTCCAGGATAAAACTAACTTGACCATGGTGGGAGGTCTTAATGTGTACCTGTTTTCAATCTGATAGTATTTTATTAAGGAGTTTGTATCCGTGTTCAGTGATATTGGTCTGTATGGTTGTGCTGTGTTGTTTGTTTGTAAATGTGTATATGTGTGTGTTTTCCTGTGTTTGGGTATTAGAGAAACACTAACCTTGCAGAATGAGTCTGAGGTCAGTTCTTCTGTTTCTAGTTCTTTCATTAATTTGTGATGTGTCAGTTGGAGGTCTTTGAAAGTCTGGTAAGATGTTTCTGTGAATCCACCTGGGCCTGGACTTACATGTATGTGTGTATGTCTGTGTGTGTGTGTTGGTGTGTTGTTGGTGGGGTTAGCATTGGAAGCTTTTTTATTACTGTTTTAATCTCCTTCTTCATTATGGATCTGTTTTATTTATGTTGTTCTCTTCTTGGTTTAACTCTGGTACTTTGGATGAGCCAAAAAATCATTCATTTCTTTTAGATTTTCCAACTTAATGGAGTGCAAGTTTTTTAAAAAATATTCTCAAACAGTTAGGGATCTGAGGCCAGCCTGGACTGCACTGTGAGCCTCTATCTCAGTTAAAAAGGAATAACAAAATAGGGATAGTATTTTCTTAGAAGTTTATATTTAAATGACTCCCTGCTACTAAGGCTCCTTTTAAGCCACACCACTAAATGCTAATTGCCTTTTATTTTTATTTCTTAATAAAGAGCATATAATAAAAAATATTCTCTTATAAATGTCTGTAATTCTCTGAGGTCTATTGTAATGTCTTCATATTCATTTCTGATTTAGTTAATTGGATTATCTTTTTCTTTTTTGGGGGTAGTTGGGGCAAGGCAAAAAATCAATCCTAGGTTTAATTGTTACTCTGTATTGTTTTCTTCATTTCTAATTCATTAATTTTTACCTTCATTTTTATTATTTCTTGTGATCTATTGAATTTGGGTTTGGATTGTTCTTGTTTTTATAAATTCTTATGTGGCATCATTAAGTAATTCATTGGTGTTCTTTTCAATCTTTTAAATGTAGGCATCTAGGGCTATAAACTTTCCTCTTAGAACTGATTTCAATGGTCCCCTAGGTTTTGTTGTGCTGTGTTTTTATTTTCATTTAGTTTAAGGGATTTTTTTGATCTCTTATTTGAATCATTCATCATTCAGTAATGGTTTGTTTAATCTCCATGAGTTTATACACTTAGTAGAGTTTTGTTTGCTGTTGGTTTTAAGTTTTATTGCATAGTGACTGGACAGGATATTTGAAATTATTTAAGTTTTCTATTTTTTTAAGGTTTGCTTTGTGTCCCATCATGTGCATTATTTTAAAGAGGCTTCTGTGTGTTACTACATAGAGTGCACATGCTTTGGCTTTGGGTGAAATATTCTGTAGTTATCTATTAGGTCCATTTAATGTAAGATGTTGTTAGTTCTGAGGTCTTCTGTTTTTTTAATTCTTTGTCCAGATGACCTATCTTTTGAGGATAGGAAGATATTGAAATTACTTACAGCTATTAGTTTACATTAGCCCGTGTCTTTAAATCTGTTTGTATGTTTTTTATGATTCTGGGCGTACCAGATTTTGGGCTATATACATTTAGTATCATATTTTCTTCATTAATTGATCCCTTGTTAAGAATGAAATTCCCAGTTGGGCAGTGGTGTCACACGCCTTTGATCCCAGCACTTGGGAGGCAGAGGCAGGCAGATCTCTGTGAGTTCGAGGTCAGTCTGGTCTACAAGAGCTAGTTCCAAGACAGGTTCAAAAGCTACAGAGAAATCCAAAGGGGAAAAAAAAAGGAAAGAAAAAAGTTCCCTTCTTTTTTCTTCTGGTGAGGTTTAGTTTGAAGTCAATATTTTGTCAGATATTGGAGGGGGTCAATGCCTGCCTGCTTCCTGATAACCTTTGCTTGAAATACTTTTTTTCATTCTCTCCCTGTAAGGTGGTACTACTTGTTAAAGCTGAATTTCTTGTAGACAATAGATAGATGGAATGTGTTTCCTGCTCTTCCAGGTATCCTATTGCTTTTGATGGGGGAGTTGAAGCCATTAACATTTAGAGTTAATGTTGAAAGGTTTGTGTAGAATGCAGTCATTTCAATGATTTTGCTGTTCTTAACTTTTGCTTTGTTTTTCATTAAACTGCAGCTTCCCTTGTTTTCTTTCTAAAGTCTCTTGGCTGTGTTTAATCCTTTCCTGGGTTCAAAGTATTTCTTCTTGTATTCTGTCTAGGGTTTTTGTTGGATGTACATTAGTTTCAGGCTATTTGTAGCACAAGAAGTTTTCCTTTCTACCTCAAAGAGGCAGGGAGTTCTTCCGTGTACAGTAGTCTAGATTGACAGGTGTGGTCTTTCAGAACTTGAAGTTCATTGCTTCAGGCTCTTCTGACTGCAGAGTTTCCATTGAGAAATCACCTGTTATTATTGTGGTTTTCCTTTTGAAACTTTATTTGTCCTTGATGTTGTTCTGCATGTATTGAATTTTAACTGTGATATGTCATAGGATGTTTCTTTCCTGGTCTTGTTTGGTTAGCGTTTTATGTGCTGTTTGCTCATGTTTTCATTAAATTCCTGAATTCTTTGATAAAGCTTATGATTACATTTAAACTTTTTCCTTTGGGTTCATCTAAGTATTTGTCATTAGATACCACTTCTATAGGGCTAGTGGGTTTGATAGGGCTAGTGGGTTTGATGAAAGACACACAGTCTTTACCATTGATGTTGGGTTTTTTTGTGTGATTTAGCCTATGCATGAGAATTTCTTTCTTTCTTTGTGTCTGACATGATAATCCTTCTACTGAGCCAGTGCAGTAGATCAGTGACCTATGGAAAGCCAGTTAAATCTGACAGATAAGCTGTTTAATTTGGGCCAGGCAACAATGACTCCAAAATCACAGGTCTGGAGCGAGGCCCATAGATAGGTAATCATGACATCTGATAGAGAAAAGATAGGGGAGAAGAGGCATATCTCATCAGTTAATGGTGGCAGGTTCTGGAGTTACGCCTGGATGTGGAGATGGCCACAAAACTGGTAGAGGTACGAAGCTTACTTTGTAAAGGTGGCTCAAATAAAAAGGCTTTGCTGATATGGGTGTGGTCCTTAGTAATTTTTAAAGATCTGTTCTTCTTTGTGTTTGTATATGTAGGTGTACACTGAGGCCAGAAGGGAGTGACGAATCCCTTGGAACTGGCACCCAGTTGTGAGCCATTCAATGAGGGTTCTGTGAATCTAACTCTGGTCCCCTGCAAGAGCAGGGAGAACTCTTGCTGAGTCACCTCTCCAACCCCAAATTACAGTTTTAAAGGCTCATTTTTTAAAATAGTCTGTGCCCGTATTCACTAAGTAAATAGAGTGGAGCAAGTTCAAACAGAAGCTTGATGCAGTCACAGCCTCTTGTTTTTTATTTGCTACTTTAGAAACATATGAAGCAGTTGAAGAGAAGCATTTAGTAGTTCTTACTCTACTGTAAAAACTACGAAGGAGGTACACTCAGCTTGAGCATGAATTTAAGAATTTTCAAGAAACTATCTTCCATATCTAAGATCCTATTAATATCAATATGATATAGAAGTTGCAATTTAACTAATTAATGTCTTAAGTTTCTTAGCATTTTTACATACCAATTAACTAAACTTGATGCCTGGAAAGGCTTTAACTATTATCTTTAGACAAATGGTGTAAATTTATATGTGAGAATTGAAAGTATAAATTTTCTTTAGTACATAGTCTGTTGGAGCTAACTAGGACATTTTTCTGGGAAAAGAGGAATTTTCACACAACTTTAGCTTGGAATAAACATTCAAAAGAGGTACAAAATTATGACATTATTTAATTATAGGAAAGGGGGTTGAGTTCATTTTAAACCACAATATAAAACTTTCCTTTGATCTATCTCCAAATGTCATGGAGTTTATTACTGCATGTTCTAAGAGTGACATATGTTGAAATAAGGGCGGCCGGGGCTGCGTCCCCAAACACCCTGGCCGCCTGCTCGGCTAGCTTATGCCCGAAATAATTACACAGAAACGGTATACAGAGTGGCACCCAGCGTGCTAATGAACTCCACGTAAAACCTGAGAGGGTTTAAAAAGGATAAAGAGAGAATTTAAGACAACTTTTTGCTGTTTCTGGGTTGTTTGCCGCAAAGAAATTGTCCTAACTCGACAGCAGGAAAAAAATGGCTGTTTTAAAATGCCGGCTTTCTGGGCTGTGCCGCCATTACGATCTCTGTCTGGCTCCGGCGGGAGACAGAGCTTTTAAATAGAGCATTTGAAATAAAGCTCTAAGGCTTGCTTGGCGCCAATGTGGACTTGCTGTGTGCCTGGAACTGTGCTCAGCTCAGGGGCACCAAAAGGCTCTGAGGCAGGAATGGCTGCTCCATGCTGAACTGTGCTGACCTCAGGCAGGAACTACCGTAATTACCGTAATAACATTGCATAGTTAAGGTTTAGACTGGGCAGGACACAGGCATTACCATATTACTTGTACATGGTGCAACTTAAGTTTTTAAGAACTGCTTAACATTTTAAGAAATGCTCCTGGATAGTAAAAAAATTACAGATTCACAATAAAACAGATTCACACAGACCACTAAATGGGTCACAATGTTGGATGAATGTACGTAGGCTTGAGAGAGAAAAAAAATATATATATATATAGAGAGAGAAAGAATAAAGTTAATGCCTTAAAAAAAAAGGGTAAATTCTTTAAAGAGACAGAATACAGATATTTATAGATTAAAAGAAATAAAGAAAAATAAGCCACGTAAAAATGGAAAATTCACAGAGATTCTGGATTCTTTATATTATTGTGTTTTCTTTAAATTTTTTGACTGTGAAGGAGCTAAGTACAGAGAGACATTTCATTACATGGGCTGCCAAGTTAAACCAGAATGGATATAAGGGTATTACGATTTCAAAATTTGGGTCTAAGGATATGATGCTTTGGAGAGGGTCTTCTTTTGTTTTCACAGAGGATGTGACCCTGTGGATTGCATCTATTCCGATTTGGTATGATAGACCTCGCCCTCCTGAAAGGTTGCTGTGAACATCTTCAAAAAATTTACTTCACTCAACTGCCAACTGAGATGAACCTGGCACACAGGTTACCCCATGAAAGATATGATTAACAGCGCCCCCATTCAGCAGGAAGCAGTTTGGAGAGAAAAAACTGCGCCCATGTTCCCAAATATTGTTTATAACTGTTCTTTTACATTTAAAGGGGGATATGATATAGATATGAATAATTTGCATTGGTATGGATTTTAAGGTCAATTTTGTTATATGTATATGTATTTCTGATCTTGATTAAGATATTGTGATTATGTAGTTCATTTAAAATATAATGTATAATTAGAAATATAGGTTGCTAATGGATAATCATCGATGATAATAAAGCTTGTAGTCATGTTAGTTAGATTTTTTAGATATATAGAGATATATTTCAGTTAGATAGGCATTCTTCATATCTTTCAAAGACTGCAGAATATGGCATTTAAATGTTTTAATAACTTAGGGCTTTTTATGACTATGAGACACGTCTGCTCCTGGCAGCACCAATCTACTTCGAGAGGAAGATGGGCATCGAAGAGGATCCTTATGGAGTTTGATAGCCATTTGGGCAAGAAACTGCTCTTGCCTGGACTGATGCATAAACTGGATACAGAGAATCTGCAGAGAGAGGACTGCTGAACTTGCCTAAAGGTGAGATGATCTTTCGGGGTTCCTGATTCATGAAAGAGTCTACGAGACATTCTGCAGGACACAACAGACAGTGACTGAACTGCCTTTGAAATTTCCTGCTTCAAGGAAATGTCTCTGGATACCATGGGCCTGTAGGCCGAAGATGGATGCCCCAACGATACAGAGGAACTTTGGGTGACTGTCCAGGCAGCGAGATGTCTCTGTCATTTCTAGAGTTTTGGATTTCTTGTTTGCTTAAGTAATATTATTTCCTTCTGGAGTCTTTGATGGAATTGAAGAATGGTTAGTAATAGTTATAATTTTCCTTAGTTATGATAAGAGATAAAATAGATATAAATATTGTAACTGTAATTCTTACTTGATAACTGTTTTGTTATATGTAATTTTACTGTTAAAGTTAAAGCCTTTCTTTTTTGTTTAAACAGAAAAAGGGGAAATGATGGAGGTGGGTCTTGTATCTTATCTGTTGCTTTCATTGGTTAATTAATAAAGAAACTGCCTAGGCCCATTTCATAGGCCAACCCTTAGGTGGGTGGAGTAAACAGAACAGGATTGGGGGAGAAAGGAGCTGAGTCGGAGAGTCGCCATGATGCTCCCACTCCAGCCAGACGCAGGTTAAGATCCTCCCTGGTAAGCGCACCTCATGGTGTTACAGGGATACTAGAAATGGGTTAGATCGATATGTAAGAGCTAGCCAATAAGAGGCTACAGATAACGGGCCAGGCAATGTTTAAATGAATACCGTTTCTGTGTAATTATTTCGGGTACAAAGCTAACCATGCGGGCGGCAGGGTGCAGGGGACGCAACCCCGCCGCCCCTGACTACTACAGACATATACAATAGTTAAAGAGAAAAATTTTTAAATCATCATTGTTTTATTTTTTAAACTATTTGTTATACACATGGGCAATTTTTACTTGGTAGTTAAAAAGTAATAATCCAAAATACAACAAATACATCAACTTGATTCAGTTCCTTACTGTGTTTAAATAGATGAAAAATTTCAATTAGTTGTAAAAATAATCAATATTTTGTCGCTATTATTAAAATTATATTTTTAAAGTTAAGGTTCTAAGTTAACACTATAGCATTTAATGCAAATTTTATTTAGCCCTAGGGAATTTTAACAACTTTATCTTTAAACAGATTATTTTTGAATGGAAAAAAGAAGCGAATTTTATCTACTACTGGCAAATCCAGAAAATACATGTCCAAATTTGGTCATATTGAGTTATCTCATTATAAGATCTAGAGAAAATATATTTAGAAACTAAAATGGAATGAGTTTTATGGACAAATGAATTGGGTTAATTAATTCAAATTAGTTAATTCAAGTCATATTAAGCATAATTTCTTCATTCAAAATACTAACTGAGGGCCAACAAGATGGTTCAATGGGTAAAGTCCTTATTGCCCGCCTGCTGACTTCATGACCTAAGTTTAATCCTTAGAACCTGCATGAAGGAAAGAAAGAACCACCCTTCCCCCATAGTGGTTACTCTCGGACTCCGCATGGGCACTCTTACAATGTGTGTGCCCACTCACAGATGCAAACATAAAAATGTAAAAAAAAAGGCCTTAGAAAGTGTTTCCACCTCTTAAAATACTGACCATTTAGAGCATAGAAAATGAAATTCTTCACATACTGAATGGTTCCAATGAATTGAAATGCCCTTCAATTCCAATATCATATTATAGCACTCTCCTTTATGCAGCCATCTTTCTATGTCTGCTCTAATATATATTAAATTGTGGATCATTCTTAAAATAACATCATTGTTTGTTGACTAGTAACAAAATTTTAGTTTCACTAGCAATTCTGGAGTCTTTCTTCTGTCGGTTTACACAAAAAGACTACAGCATAATTGGTGTAAAAGCTTGTTGGAGTTATTTGGCTATTGAAGAGATTTCCTCAAATAGTCCCAAATCTGATTAGCTTTCCTTGGTAGCTTATAATTGCCACAAACATGCTGGCAAAACATTAGCTTAAATACAACATAATGATATGGGAGAAAAATCTACATCCATAAAAGTGAATATTGATAAGAAAATCAGTGTGCATTTAAAAGTTAATCTTGAACTATTGGCTTGTGAAGATAAGTAGCCAGAAGGACACAGCTCACAGAATCAACTAAGCAGGGCTCATAGGGGCTCACAGAGACTGAAGCAGCCATCACAGGGCCTGCCTGGGTCTGAGCTAGGTCCTCTGCATCTATGTTATGTTTAACTTGGGTTGTTTTGTAGAATTCTTTCTTTTTTGTTTAGTTAGTTTGTTTGTTTTCTAACAAGTTTTCTCTGTGGAATCCGGACTGTCCTGGAACTCACTCTATAGACCAGGCTGACCTCGAATTTACAGAGATTCACCTACCTCTGCTTCCTGAGTGCTGGGATTAAAGGTATATACCACTACCTCCTGGCTCTTTTGTGGGACTCCTAACAGTGGGAGTTGGGGGTGTCTCTGATCCTTTTGCCTGCACTTGGAAACCTTTTACTTCTGGATTGTCCCACCTAGCCTTAATATGAGGGTTAGCTTTATTGAATCTTGTTATACCAAATTCGGTTGAGGTCATTGGGAGGCCTACTCTTCTCTGAAGGGAAACAGAGGAGCGCTGAATCTGGCTGGGGGAGAGGGTGAATGGGGGAGGGGACTAGGAGGAGCGGAGGGAGTAGAGCCTGCAATTAGGATGTATTGTATGAAAGAAGAAAAAATAAAAAATAGGGTGAATGAAGGAATGGGAAGAAAAGCTATTGTGTTGAAAATTTGAAAAACATTTCTATAAGCACAAATTGACTAGAATTTCAAGTTTGAATATAAAATTTAGGGTAAATTCAATTAGATAATGTGGTTCTGGAAAGAGAAATGAAGAACTGGAGACCAATGGAAGTCTATACAGGTTGAGTGCCTGGTGGTGATAGCTGGAAAGTGGAGGTGTGATACAAATTATATTGATTAATATATTAATACTCACTTGTTGTCTGCACTTGTTAAACATGAGATCTGACAGCAGGGGAGCCCTCATCAGAGTCAAGGACGTTCATCTCAAGCATCTTCTGAGTCCCTTTCCTGGGATAGACTGGCTTCCCTGTCTCTCTGACAGGGGGAAATGGGAAGAACAAGGAGCTCAGGATATTAGAAGCAGTGCACCCCAGAGAACAGCTATTTCCAACAGAGGCCTCTTTTGCTTATCCAGTGTTATACAAATGCTTGCAGTGGGGTGCGGGGAGAAGCTGGAAGAGCATCCATGGAGGCGCTGCTCTGCTTCACCTGGCTGTATTTAGGTCTCCCTAGTCAGTTTCTGCCAGATGTCATAAGACTGGATTTGTTGATGATGTTAGTTTTGATTGCTTTCTCAATTGGGGGTACTCAAGGATTCTAATCTCTGTTGGACATTGTAACATCTGAGTCGATTACATTTTCCTATCTCTCTCCTTACATTTCTTTTCCACTTTTGCTTGACACATGTTTAGTAAATTCACACATTCAAGACTCATTATACTGCTCTATTGTCAATAATTTCTCTGTAAGAAGAAATGAACATTGGGATTGATCTGAATGTCCATTCCCCTTAAAAAGTAATTAGGGGCTTTCAGAGGATTGACTGAATGAATGTGTAAATCACAGCCTCACAGTTAAAGCGGGGAGAAGTGGCTACAACACTGTCTCTGGAGCCTGCAGGGGTAGAGTGGAACAGATAGTTGGTGTTGGATGGAGACAAGTTTTATTAAAAAAAAAAAAAAGAAGAAGGCTATTTCGTCCACAACGAGACAAACCAGAAGCACATACACAACTGAACATTCTTAATAAGAAAATCTGAAATCCAAAATACTCCAAAATTTCAAACTTGTTGAATGCAGATACAATATCAAAGATGGAAAATTCCACACTAGGAAGCTGTTCATACACCAAATTACTAAAATAAAGCTTCAGGCTATGCATATAAAGTCTCTATAGAATATAAATAAATTCTTTGTTTAGGCTTGGGTTTCATCTTCAAGCAATCTTAATAGGTATATCCAAATAGTTCTAACTCTGAAAAAGAAGTCTAAAATTCAAAGCATTTTTAGTCCTGAGTGGTTGGGGTTAAAGACACACGCCTTCTGCATTACATTAACTCACTAGTGCTTCTGGCTGGTTGAGTGTCTCCCTTCAGTTTTGCTCCCAGGGGACTCTCTTGCACATGCCATGGAGACACTTCCGGTTGTTAATACAGAACTGTGGACCATGAAACCGTTCCCAAACAGCAGCAGTTTAAAAAGATCAGGTGACATCATGAGCTGGGAAGAAACCAAAAGGAGGGGCAGGATGACCAGCACAGGGACAGACGCTAGGAATAACACGTACGCCAAAGGAGTGTTGGAGGCTGGCGGAGGCAGACTCTGGTTGCTGACTGAGGCCAGGAGTCAGAGGGAGCAACGCGGAGACAGTGACAGCACAAGCGAGAAACCAACTTTGTTTGCAAGGACAGTGGCGCACTGCAGAAGGCCATGCAGGCCGCTCTAATTTTTCCATAGACGTGTGGGAAACCTCTTAGTGGATCTTTCAACGGATACTCTTCTCCTTACATTTAGTTTTTAGCCATATCAAACTAACCCTGAAGGCGCTGAGTATACTAGGGTCCTCCTGAAATGTCAGCACATGGGGATGGGGACCAGAGGCAGATGGGTCGTGAGTTTGGGGCCAGCTGGGCTACACAGAGAGGAGCAATTGTGAAACAAAGCAAAGTTACAAAATCTAAGTACCAAGTACTCTACCAGAGATAATGATCTTTTCTCTTCTTCAGTCTTTATTCTTTTCCGGCTGGTTTAGAGTTATCTTGATCACATCTTCAGGTAGCTTGTCATGTTTATTTTAGTTTTCTCTAGGTAAATCCTAAAATCTTCCAGAGTGCAGAGTATATGCCTCTACTGAGGTTCACTGAACTATCTCTGGTTTTGTTTTGTTTTTGAGAGAGGTTATCACCATGTATTCGGGCTAGACTTGAACTCACAACCTTCCCGATTTACCCTCCTGTGCCACCCTGCCTGGTTTGACATTGCATATCTTCTCTCTGAATTGAGCATCTTCACCAGACTGCTTCAGAACAGAAATTTGCTCATTCAATTAAAATTTAGCACAGTATCTGGCATGAAATAAGCACCCAATAAGTGTTTACACAAATTAGGTTGAATTATGCTTTATATTTTTAGCTAGGTCTCAGAAATCTAAAATATTTAATTATCTCTGCTATACAAACATAACTAACCATATGCTTTTATTTTTCTCATTTCTTTCAGTGAGCGATGTTTTTAATTGGTATTTATGAATCTTAAATGTCATGAATAATTTTATATTCATTAGTATGGTTTTTTTTAAATCAGTTTGCTGTGTTCTAAAGTTTATGCAGCCCTGAATTTCTCACCCTCATGGAATGTATATTCAAGTTGAATGCTAAGATAACTATAACATTTAATTTATCAATCATTGAGATTCTTTGATTCTCTCTTAGCACAGCCAAACATATATTTGACCCTGTGAGCCTAAAGTCCTACCTCTGACAATTTGTAACTTAACCTCCTGATTAAAGTTCCAGTCTTTCTGCTGTCTCTGAGTCTTCATTGGCATCTGCCGCAGTGCTGAACAAGGAAATGAGTTCCCAGTTGCTTTGCTTACAGCACCAGGTTACAGCTTGCCAGGCCACATGTCACCTGCCTCCTGCTCACATGATGACACCTTCAGCAACCGATCCTAAGCGGCCTGACTTTGTGGTTTCTTCTCTGCATTGCTTCTTCAACTTTTCACATGCAAATCTTCTTCTTGCCAGAGGAATTTTTTTGCATTTCTGGGTTTTTAAGTTTATGGAAGAAAGATACAATCTAATACCTGTTGATAACTAGTTCACATGAAAACAATCCTTTTTTACATAATTAAATGATCTATTTGGGAATTTCACATCATGAACCCCCAGCACCCTCATTTCACAGTCCTCCCAGATCTACTCCATACTTTTGGGACTACACCCCCAAAGAAAAGCAGAAAAAGAAAAAACAAAACAACAAAAAGCAAGTCCAATTTGTGTTGCCTATAAACTTACTAGGACAAAGTCAAACTCCCAGTGGCCAGGCCCTTACTGAAAACTGAGTCCTTCCCCAGTGGTTCCCCTGCCAGGAGCCATCAGTTATGGAGAGCTATACTTCAGCACCTTTATCACAATTTTTTAAGAGTTCTCCTTGATGGCTTTTTGTCTAAGCCGTTACTTTTCAGGGGTGGGGTGGGAATAAGGATTGTCCCAGACGCCTTCTTGTGCCTCTCTCAATTGTGAGTCTGTAGTCATCATTTCCACGGCAAAAGTAGCTTTCTAGCCCTTTACAGTCAGTGGGAGTTTTGTACTTGTACATGGTTTCTGCTGTCAGCGTGTGCCAAGGACCTCAGCATGGTGTTCAGTGACAGTATAAACCACGTACGTCAACACAGTACTTCTGCTGCACAGGCCGTGGACACGATCACAGTGCTGGGCAGCAGCATAGATGTGGACATCGCTGTGACTTCAGGGGGCAGCATAGGCCGCTCACATCAAAATGGACACTGGCAGAAGCACAGTTATAGACAATCAGGATGGTCTCAGGAGTGGCCCAAGCCAAGAGCATCTCTGTGACTTCTGATGATAACTTGAACCAGAGACATCAACCTGGCTCCCAGTTGCTGTAGGATCGTGGACATCCACATGAACCTCTGGTTTCAACACAGTCTGGGCAGTGGACCATGGATACCAGAGTGTGCATACCAGGGGCATCATGAATCTCAGCTGTCTTTCAAGGAGGTCCACTCTAGTAAAGGAACCATTTTTCATCCTGGACGTCTTATCGTTGCTCAGAACCAGGACTATCATGAAGCTGGCCGGGCATTGTGTTTGGGGGTTGAGCCAAAGTGCAATCTTCAGATTACTGAGCACCACTGTGTCTGCCGAGCACCACTGTGTCTGTCCTACTCAGCAATGCCATGACCCCCCCCCTTCACTGCAGCCTTTTCTTGCACCTACTGTCACTGTCACATCTTCAGTTCCACCTCTTTCCACCACTCACTCACTACTTTATCCCTCCATCTTTCCTGCCTCCCCAACTCATACTAGTTGGTCATAGTGGAGTTGGAAACTGCAGTGTGTCACACAGTACATTTTTTTATTCCAAATAGTTTTACATGCAAATATTCACTGCAATGACTCATTGGTCTGGTTCAAGGTTTCTGGTCTCTGACCCACCATAAATACTGGACCATTGCTGATATTCGTTTCAGATATCCTACTGTTTTCTGCCTAGGATCAGGGTGATGATCTTGTGGCTAGGCAAGGCATCTGGAGGCAAGTTCTGTGAGTGCTCTAGGTGACTGCACACCTCCCTGCCCTCTAGGTTGGCTGTCCGGAAGATTGCTGGACTCAGAGAGTGCACACAGCACCCCTGGCCCTAATTATCTCTCTAGGATCAGCCCTGTTCAGTAATGATATCTGGTTCTGCAGGACCGGTTCTTCCACTCTCTCCAGCAGCTCATAGGTGGAGTAGATGCTGTGATAAGCTGTCTCACAGTGCTGTATCTGGCCCTGGATGGCAGCTGACTTGGTGAGCTCAGCCCTCTCGAAAACAGTTCTTAAGTATCCATGAAAATTTGCCATTTATTAAGGGTAAAGAAAATTTGCATAGCATTTGCATAGTAATGAGATGGATTGCTTGCCTGGTTTTACATAAAGGACTAACTCTAAAATAAATATTTGGTAATGCAGAACACATGACATCTTGCTATTGTTCAGGGTCCATTAATAATTTGACTTTATAATTGTCAATGCTGAGAACATTGTTTTTCATAAGCACATAATGGTGAAAGTATGCTTAGGGTTGGATCTCTTGGAAATTCTTCCCTATGCCAAAATTCATTGAATGATTTTTTTTTATGAAGCTGAGTCAGCAGCTCCAACAGCAATTCTTGTGCATAGGTGTGATCGTGCAGTGTCTGTTGTGATGTGTAGGTGTGATAGTGTGGTGTCTGTTGTGATGTGTGGGTGTGATCATGCAGTGTCTAGTGGTGTGTAGGTGTGATCGTGCGGTGTCTGCTGTGATGTATAGGTGTGATCATGTGGTGTCTGTTGTGATGTGTAGGTGTGATCGTGTGGTGTCTGTTG
>JABTXL010000001.1:3814310-3837523 GCA_025134845.1 Neodon shergylaensis
GTGTAGGTGTGATCGTGTGGTGTCTGTTGTGATGTGTAGGTGTGATCATGCTATGTCTGTTGTGATGTGTAGGTGTGATCGTGAGGTGTCTGCTGTGATGTGTAGGTGTGATCATGCTATGTCTGTTGTGATGTATAGGTGCGATTGTGCGATGTCTGTTGTGATGTGTAGGTGTGATCTGCTATGTCTGTTTTGATGTGTAGGTGTGATCGTGCGGTGTCTGTTGTGATGTGTAGGTGTGATCATGAGGCATGCACAGGTGTGCTATGGACTCACATGTTTGCCCCTGTGCAGTTGTTCAGATGAGGACGAGTGTCTTGCTCTGTCACACTCCCCGTTATTTGCTGGAGACAAGGTCTTTCACTGAAGTTGGAGCTTGACCTGCGCCAAGCTAGCCCAGTGACCATCCTGGGTCTACCCCTAAACCCTCCGCAGTGCTGGAGTCAAGGCATGTGTGGTCACATCTAGCTTTTTATGTGAGTGCTCAGCATTTGAACTCACGTCTGCTTGCTCAACATACATGAGCAAACGTACACTGAACCATGTCCACAGTCTGTCAACCAGTACTTAAAATAAAAAATCAAACGTTCTAACACAACATAATCTACGAGCATGCCAACGTGATTCTCAAATGCTGAGGACTGACAGTAGGAAAATATTTAAAGTGCTTGTTTTCTGTAAGTTAAGCCACAGGGGCAGGAAGAATTAAATACTGCTAGAGTAGACAACTTTGTATGTAAAGATGCTGAAAGTCATGTGTATGGCAGTCTCATATTTGAGCTTATATGTGGCAGGCAGCCTTCATTGGTGCTCAGGGAGAGGTGCACACTATGTTCTGAGAACCAAGTCTGCATAAGGAGCTCCATGCTCCCAGGAGTGCTGCCATGAATTCCTTAGATTCATTTCCTTGGTTTTGAATGAATTGTTGCTGTTGCACATTTAGAAATCACAGCTATTGTCAACTCTTCCACACACATCCCCACATTCAGTAACAAGTAACACAAGTAAACCGTAGGGGTTTACCACCCACAGTTGGAGACACTAGCTCTATATGTAGTATGGGCAGAACAAGATTTCTGTTGTCTTCCTCTGTCTTTGCAAAATCAAATATATGTCAGACTTTAACACAAACAGAGGTATGTAAGTGGAGACTTTGCTTTTGTTTCCCAGCTACTGAGACCTGAACAATCACACAAAACTATATTAATTTCAACACTGTTTAGCCAATGAATGGCTCAGGGATAGTCCTAGCTAACTTTTACATCTTAAATTAATCCATTTTTATTGTTCTATATTTTACCATGAGGCTTATAGTTTGTTACCACACATCTTGCTCCTTGGATGGCTCCATGGCATCTGGATGACTTTGCCTTCTTCCTCCCTGCATCCAGTTTAGTTTTCTTGCCTAGCTATATTCTGCCCTGCCATAGGCCAAAATAGCTTCTTTATTAACCAATGGCAATAAAGCATATTCATAGCATACAGAGAATTCTAGTTCAAAGGTATCCCACACTTGAATTCCGTAACTCAAACTTTTAATGTTTACTAACGTTCCATCACATTTATTGCTTCCCATGATTGCCTTCCATGTCACCACTAACAAATAAGAACTCAGGGTAGCAACCAGTTTCCAGACCAGAGTAAAATCAGGCCTCTCTCCAGGTCAGAGTCATCACCTTCTTTTCTACCCCAAGAACTCACATCCTAATGCCTGGGAACTCAAGTCCTGAAAACCCACAGACTCTAACATGGCTATGTCTATTTTGAATCTGTGCTCTCCAAGACCCAGGCTTCCGGAAAAAGCTACCTTCTCTCAGAAGAGTTGTTTAACATCCTGAAATGCCTTAACATTGCTGTCTCATTGGATTTTCCTCGGATGTATGCTTAACTAAATGTGCGCAGGTCATAACTAACATATTATTGTCTTTATAGGCATTTTCTTGTTTTGGCTTCTTGTATTCTTATAACGGTTTCCATTTTTCTTTCTGTAATATTATTGTGTAATTTACCCCATCTAGTCTCCACCCTGAAGAGAGGTTTCGGATCACCTCATCTTTAGACATCATGTTGACCAGAGAGTAATGAGATAAATGATGATATTATCCATGCCCTTGCTCCCCTCTGATTACCCAACTCTGAACTCCCTGACACCACTAATCAACATAGCTACACAGTCACACTCACCACAAACCCCAGATCACATTTATTTACCCTTTGACTCCTCTGACTGATCATAGTCTATGCTGACCATAATACAGTTTTAGACTGGATTTGGGGCATGGAGAAGAGAGGACTGTGGGAAACAGATTTCCTGGCACAAAGCCACTAGAAAATTATCCCTTTTGGAAACTATCGGACATTCCCTGTTTTTGTATTTTCCTGCTTCTCTTCTTAGACATGCTTTTTGCTAGCAGACTTAGATTAAGACACAAAAGCTCTACTTCACAGCATCCCCCCATCCTCCCCACAAACCCAGCATGTTTGTGATATGCACCCAGTCCTTTTGCTTTATCTTGGTTGACAAAATGAAGCAAGCCTGCCATGCTCAAAGTTTTGAGTTGCAAATATGTGACGTGGTTTTCTAAAAAAAAAAAAAAATCAGTGAGAATGAAAAGTGCTTTGAAATGTATTTTTAAAAATGAAGTAGGAAGGGGCAAATGGGGCAGTTCTGCTGGTAGCGCTTACTTGCCTTGCATACACAAAGCCCTGGGGTCAACTCCAGAACAACAAAAACTGGGCATGGTGGTACTTATCTTTAATCCCATCACTTGGAAGATCAGAAGATCAATGTCATCTTTAACTAATTAGCCAGTTCAAGACAAGTTTGTCTACACAGGACTGTCTCAAAAATAAAATAAAATAAAATAAAATGAAGACAAAACAAACAAAAAAAGAGAATCATTTCACTTAGGGCCTTTTTTACTGTATGAATGAGTTCAAGAACAAACCAGAGAATGAGTCAGAAATGATTTAGCTTGAGCTTAAATCTTCACCCAGAACCTAGGAAAACCATGATAGAGAAGGGCTTGAAGAATAGAGGTTTTGAAGACTCTGAGGCCAATAAGATTGAACTTTAAAATAACTACAACTCACTTTGGAACCCAGGCCATAGCTCTGGAGCTTTTGCATTGGACACCCTGGCTTCAGGAAGAGCTGACACTTGTTGGTCATTTACTCTGGGGGGAGTCAGCCCCTCCACCATCATGGTGAGTGCGTACAAACAATGTCCACTCATAGCTCTCTTCAGGAAGATAAAGAGCACTGGGCAGAACTAGGCTCTGTGCCTGACTCAAGACTGCATTGCTAATAATGACAGAGCAAAATTTAAGAGTAGGTGTAAGATGAACAGTCTGTTAACAAACAAGCTAATTTAGAGCCACACTGACGAGGATGATCATAACTATATGTAATTGAACAATATGTTATTAGAATTCAAATTTATTTTAAATTATATTTTTATATAAATGCTATTATTAAAACAAGTAAGATTGGTTAATCATGACAGTTAGTCATCGTTTTAGTTTGTTTTCTATTGCTGTGATAAAATATCGCAACGCAAAGAGACTTGGGGAGAAATGGGTTTATTTCGCTTACAGATGCAGATAAAGTAGGAACTCAAGCAGGGGAGGATTAGAGGCAGCAACTGAAGTAGAGACCAGGACTGACTGCTGCTTATTGGTTTGCTTCTCATGGCTTGCTCAGCCTACCTCCTCCTCCTTCTCTTTTTAGATAGGGTCTCTCTGTGTAGTAATGGCTGGCCTCTGACTCACAGACATATGCCTGCGACTGCCTCCCAAATCAAAGGAGTGTGTTACCGTGCCCAGCTCAGCCTGCTTTCTTGTAAAACTCAGAACCACCTGCACAGGGATGGCAGGCATTGCCCTCAGTGGGCTGTACTCTCCAACATCACCATTAATCAATAAAATGTCTCCACAGACTCGCATAGAGCCAGTTTATGAAGGTGTTTTCTCAACTGCGCCTCCATCTTCTCAGATGACTCTAGCTTGGGTGAAACTGACAAAAACTAACCAGCATGGTAACCGTTAGTAGTTGGAATAATTAAATAACTACAAATTAATAAAATATAATCACTTAATAATCTTTTTATAGCTGTGATGCAGTAGGCTATTCCCTTTGCATGTACACGTGTGTGTGTGTGTGTGTGTGTGTGTGTGTGTGTGTGTGTGTGTAAGCATGTGTGCCTGTTAATAATACCACTCTGGTCTACCTTCAGTCTAGAACATTTTCTGTTTCTTTCATGACGTGGTAAAATGGAGTTGGGTCAAAAGTCAAATGCAGTTTTCCTCGTGGCTTCATTCTTGCCCAACTGCAAAGAAAAGGGCTCTGCAATGGTTCCCACAGGACGACTTACAGCTAAGTAGTTTCTTAGCAACAGCATCCAGGAGCAGAACACTTAGAGTTTAACCATGTAGCAGGAGGTGTACAGACTTGGAAAGAAGTCTATGCTGACTTTTGGATCTCAGGGAACATCAGATCTCTTTCTGGGTCATGTTTTGCTGACCAGCTACTGTGAGGTGAGTCTTAGTGTGTATCTAATTGATCATGTTGACCCTCCCATCTCTCCTCATTGGCTTGGAATATTAAAAGCTACATTGAATGACAGCTTAAATCATACTTCTTTTTGCCAGGGAAATTGAATTTTAAATTATACAGTTAATTGACCCTGTCAAATTGAGTTGGAGTTTTAGAAAAGACATCAAGAGCATCCTATTCACCTTGGGTGTCCTTTGCTGATGAAAAGTGTTCCCTATATTCTAAAGATTTCTATTTCCTCCCAAAATGTCAAGGTTTTTTTTTTCCTGTGTGCATTTAAACCTGTATAAGCAACACTGAACAATACTCAAGCAATTATTTCTTTTTTTATGTTAGGTCCTTCATGTTCTCAACGGAAATCAAGAAACAATCCTGAAATACATTTATGCTTTATCCTAGCTATTTCCTGAAGTCCTGTTCTCAACTCCAGAATGACATTCTTCCTGACCCTGATTGTGAAAACTGTATCAGGCCTGTATTTTAATCTCCTTTCTGTCTGCAGCGAATGATAGTTAGCTTTTGCACACTGTAACACTACTTTCAAGTGATCACACAATTTTATTTGCACAAATCACTAGCACAGGTAGTAAACCACACCTTTTTTTGGCAGTGTTCTGCTCAAGGTGCACAGGACACAGAAGGTCACATTCTTCTTGTCAGAAAGTTGATGGATTGCAAGGGAGTTCCAAACATCCATAGTTTCTCTTCTTGCTGGCATACAAGTATGTCAGTGGGCAAAGTTTAATGTGTTTGTAAAATCAAACATCAAGGGTGTTTTGTTTTGTTCTGTTTTGTCATATATTTTCTGATATTCCACTGAAACCTTCATGGAAATCAGAGATAATTTAAGACTGCTGCTCAGTCCTAGTTTGTAAGAAATAAAAGAACATTTTCACTTTTCTTTCAACTTACATGTTACACACTATATCCTGCCTAAAGCACAGCACAGTTGTTAGTAGCATCAGACGGAATCTGTGCTATTGGGCAGGCGTATCTCTTATTGCACACGTTTTTGTATTTTCCCCCAATTTCATTTTAAAGAACAGCTTGTTTCTGTGGGAAGAACCTCATTCAGCAACAGAATCAGCTGCCACCTCTATCTCCACAGAAGAAAATTACCACGCATGGGCATTTACCTGTATGCTCATCTTGCCCCGTCTGGACAAATGAAATCATTCTAAAAAATTGCTAAAATCTGAGCTTCAGTTTGAAGGGCAGAAGGTGAGGCTTAATTTCAGGCATCACTTCTGCTTTTAACCAAGAATGATTCCTGCGAGCTTCCCATTGTGTCCGTAATGTAAAATCCTTTGGGCTGGAGAGGTTGCCCAGTGGTTAGAACTGCTCGATACACTTCCCGAGGACTGGGTTTCTTTCCCAGCACTGACTCAGGTGGTTTACCACCGCCTGTCACTCCAGCCTCCAAAGGACCCAGTACCTTCTTCTGGCTTCCACAGGTACCAAACACCTGCACATACACATAAACAAAAGAAAATGCTTTTAAAACTTTTGTGAAAAAATGTTACTAGAGAAAATTTCAAGTAATAATACTGGTGATAGTTTAAGACAATTTTTTTTGTAGCGCTGCTGTGGGAAGTTTAAGACAATGTTAAGGAACACTATTATTTGTTTTTTTTTTGGATGTTGTATGCATACTTTTAATCCACTTAACTTTGAGATTCTCAGAGATGCAAATTTTTCTTACGTACAGACAGTCAAATGACTAGTCATAGACCCCTTTCTTTGTCTGAAAATAAACAGCTGGCTTCCATCCTGCACCAGCATTTGTCTACAGGTCATTGTTAGGTAATAGAACCGAGCCAGCAGGGAGAAAGACAGCATTGGTGAATATGTTCACAGTGTGCCTGTACACTCCACGTACTCACAACACCAAGATGACTGTTTTTTCTTCGGTAAAATCCCAAGCTGACAGAAACTTTCTTTGTGCTTACTTTAACATTTCTGCTACTCAACAAAACATCTACATTTGCTGAAAGCAGGAAAGAAGTCTAGCTTACCTTTTGGAGGAGAAATACATTTGGTGCCAAATGTTTTCATCATTCTCTGAGTTGGTGCCTTGTAGAGAACCACTTAATCTACATTTATTAACTAACACACTTCAAGTTTTATAAATACATTTTCAAACTCAAATCCTTAAGACCTAACTGGCTCACTGTTCATGTTTGCCTATTTCCCACAATCTAGTATTGAGGTGGTGGCTGCTCTTAGTTGGTGGTACTGTTAGATATGGACTTGCTGGAGAATGACTTCGCCGTGGGTTGGCTTTGAGAGTTTAAAGGCTCCCACTTTCCCGAGTGTGCCCCTCTTCTCTCTATACTTACTCTGTGCCCTCAGAACCACACCTCTCTCAGAAGTCTCACCTTTTCTGCTGGTCCTGTCCCCAGGTGCTCTCTCATCTCTGTTTCTTATCCTATTCTTTCTGACCAGCACCACTCAAATCCTTCCCTTTCCTGTCCCCTGCCACCCCAGTATGTAATTCTGAGCACCCACTGTACTTAGGCATGTCACGACTGTGCCTCTCTCCACAGTGGTCAGGAAAGTGATTTGAGCATTTTGCCATGTCCTTCTGTCTTTCTTGCTGCTCTGGGGACCTGTTGAAGACAGAGACAGTATGTTATCCATTCCATCCCAGCACAAAAGCCTGAAATGTCTCACACACGTATTTCATGGACCAATCAATTCTAGTTCACACCCTTAATTTTGTTTTTGCTTGTTGTTGTTTTTAGAAATACTAAATTACTTAAAATAAGATAGAAACTACTCCATTCTAATCCTCACAGTGACTTCAGCCCTCCTAGGAATGACAAAAATCACAATCTTTTAGTCACCCTTCTAGGCATTTCTATTCCCATAGCTTTATAATCATTTGACATTTGAGTTTTGTTTGAAGTCTCTGTCTGTCTGTCTGTCTGTCTGTCTGTCTGTCTGTCTGTCTCATCACTGGCCGTAGAGTCTCAACTCCAACCATGTTTGCAGGGATTCACTCTCATCTGTATTACCTACCCTTTCTCTTCTTCAGCATGTAGCATCACTTTTGAGGAGGCTACCTGCCATTCTTCGTGATTAGGCATGGCTCCTCTCTGAAAGTTTGCTGTCCCTCTCTTCAGCCATTAGCAAATCAGGCCCGGGAGCCTTACACTGGCAGGTTAGGAAGTGACTTGGTTCCTTCAAATTTATGGGACTATGTTGCATAGTTTCCTTATTTCATCATAATCATTTTGAAGAATTTGTAGTCATGTTTCCTCATCATCTGGTGAGGATAACAATAATCTTTACCTTTTAGGATTTAAAAAACATTTATTTTATACTTATGTGTATGTGTCTTTGTGAAAACATGTGTGTGTGTTTGTGCATGTGTGTGTGGCCACAGAATTTAAAAGAGGGTGTCAAATCCCTTGGAGTTGGAGTTACAGACAGCTGTATGCCCCAGTGTGGGTGCTAAGAACTGAACTCAGCTCTTTGAGAACATCACTCTTTTAACTGCTGAACCATTTCTCCATGCCCACTTTGAGAATTCTTGAAGGGACTAACTGAAGTAATATATCTGAATTGCTCTGCTTTCCCTTGGATCATACTGTAGGCCTATAAATGATAGTGTTATTAATAATAATTATTTCATATTACTTCTCATCCTGAATAAGTTGAGTCTAGTGCCAAACAAGATTGTCTGAGGCTCCCTGAGATAGACTTATACAAAACAAATTCTTTTAGGGTTATGCAAATGCCTACAAGGGCAGGATGAAACAGAGCAAGGCACAAAAGCAGAGGCTCATGCCCCATACTATGGCTCAACACTCTCACAAGCCATTTATGGCCCTTAGGATTATGAGAGTTTGACAATTGTTCTGTTCAGTTAGGAAAGATAGAAGCTCAAATCCAGAAACAAATGGACTTTCACTCCAAACACTTAACCTTTCACTTTGTTTATTATAGAAAGCTGTGTGTGATAACCACCCCAGCCAGATTTGCCTTTTTGTTTACAATTTATTTACAAATTATAAAAACTACATGTCAATGTTATCCTGTTCTACTTTGCTTTTTATTGTACTGATAAACATTATATTATCAAAGTCTGTGGTTGATTTTTTTACTCTTTGGGGGCCCACCACCCAACTCCCAAATAAAAACATAGAAACTTATTCTTACTTATGAATGCCCTGCCTTAGCTTGGCTTGTTTCTAGCCAGCTTTTCTAACAAATTATCCTGTTTCTCTTTAACTATGATTTGCCTCCAGACTTTTTAATCTTTCTTTATTCTATGTGTCTTTTTTTCCTTCTTACTCTGTGGCTGGCTGTGTGGCTCTGGCTTTCTCCTCTCCTTTTCTCACTCCTCGTTGTTCTTTAAATTTCTCCTCCTGTTTATTTTCTCTGCCCACCACTTCTCCCGTTTCTCACTCCTGCCTAACAGATAAGCAGTTGACTTTTGCATGGAATTATTCTTTCCTTATATTGGCAAGAGTTTACCACCTCAGACATTACTGTTGAGCTTTGATAGCCCTTCGAAACTGACTTGAAATGTATTGCATTTGTTTGGAAAAGCCGTTTCTTTTCCTCTCTTTTCTTTTTCCCTCACCCTTGGCTACCCGCAAGTGCTTTTCATGATTGCATCCTTGGTATTCTTCCGGGGTGAATCCCTGTACCTCAGGCATTTTTGTTCTTCACTCAAAACGTATTGATTACTGTCTCCTGCCTTGCAGGCTGAACCGGTGATCTCCTGATTGGAACTAGCAGAACAGTTGCTGAAATCGAACAGGTAGCATCACAGCTGCATTGCCTGACAATGCAGAGAGTGGTGGCTCAGAGCCTAGCTCGGTACCAGGAGCCGGACGCTTGGGCTTCTGACTGCATTTCGCTTTAGTTGTTGAAAATAAGTCATCTTGTTTGATTTGGTCAAAACTCTTTTTATTGACATGTTTTCCACTGCCTCATATTGAGTGGGGGATGTTATTTACAAGTCTGGTGTGATTCATGCCTTGGTCTGTATGGAAGAGGCACATTCCTGTCCAGAGTTGTCACTGGGAAGCCCAGAGAAGAACAGAAGAAAGAAAGAAAAAAAAAATTCCAGTAATTGGGTAGAGAAAGATGTGGGTGTAAGACCTCCCTTAACTATTCCACAAGAAGTCATTTTAGTTGAATTAACTAATGTTGGGGGTGGGAAAATTGGTCCTTAGTTTTAATTTTGAGGGGATTTACAGCACATTCTTCCTTCTTAACAAAACAGTGGCAGGAAGAAAGCATTACCTGCCAGCTTAGCCGATGAGAACAGAGGGCCAGCGCTTCCCCCACTGTCTGCCTCAGAGTACCCACCCATTCCGCAGTCCAGCGGTGACAAAGGACCACATTTTGCCAAATGTCAGCCAAACCCTGGTTTGTTTTTTTCCCTGCTGGGATTTCAAAGGTTAGCCAAAACAATGTTTCACAGAAATTATAAAGTGGAGGATGTTTTGTTAATGAGAATATGATCTGTGGTCTTGCTTTTTATTATAGTGTACTTCTATGCAGTCTCCGTGAACTCACCCTCCAAACAGCGTTGAGTGTCTAGTTTACATGTAAGCTAACACCAATTTGCCTCCTGAAGAATAGAATTTCAAGCTCAGTTACTGTGTTTAAAAAGCTGGTTTTCTCCCCTTAAAATTGGGGTGAGGGATTCCATAAATAGAATGGCCAGTATTTTTATGTATTTAAAATATCAATGCACCATTGTATAGCTATTTAACCCTTTCCATAACAAGACTCAGTACAGATGAGTGCCCTGATGGGTGAATTTATGGGAACTTGAAGCTGTAAGGAAAGACAAGGTCTTCATCCTGTAAACAAATGAAATCATTCTTTTGAAGTGTATGTATGTGTGTGTATGTGCGTGTGCACACGTGCAAGTGTGCGCATGTGTGGGTAAGTTTGTGTGTGCGCGTTTGTATATGGGAAGCCAAAGGCTACATTGTTTGATTAACCTAGAGTTAATTCTTGGATTGGGGCTGTTCAGTGAGCCTGGAGCTCACTGATTGGCTAGACTGCTTAGCCAACTCGCTCCTGGGATCTGCCTGTCTCTGCCCCACCAGTGTTGCTTGAATTACAGATGTGCATGGGTTTGGGAAATGCAAGCTGGGGTCCTCCTACTTCTGTAACGGGCACTCGACTGATCAGACCATCTCTCCAGGCCCACTATTGTTCATCTTATTCGCCCCATTTCAGCCAATATAGCTCATTTGTGTCTCCTTATGCCCAATCTTGTCAATGACAATGCAGAAAACACGAGGCAAACCGGTATCCAAACCTTCTAATAACTTCTAAGTAAAGATAGGGAACTTTCTAGAGCCATTGTGGTTCTATTAACATGATAAAATCTTGGGGGTGGCTATTTTGGGAAAATCTCCACATTCAAATATTTCAAAATTGTGCCAACTTCATTGGCTCTGATATTAGAATATGAAGAATAAGAATAAATATAATTTGTGGAATCTCTTTCCTCAGTACCTCTGACCAGGTGTGTTTGAGCACAGTGCTCACCTTCCAGCCTTTCTTCCTTGGCTCTTTGGTTCTCAGTACCTGGATAATGGGTTCTTCTAGCTATTCAACTAGGTCCTGCTACTTCGGTTGCACCAGCTAATTTTCTAACTTCTATTTAAGCTTAACCTGATTATTTCACTTCCTACGAGCCTTTCTTGTCTCTGGATTCCCAGGCACTGATGGATAGCAATGGACTGAACTTATTCTATACGTCTCATCTTGACTAGAGAGCAGATCCTGCCAGTGTTAAAGGCATTGTTCGTCGCCTTATTTCCACTCTCTCCCATTGAACGCTCTGTGACAGTGTATAAGATCATGCGCAGAACATCTTTATGGAATCCTCCTATTTTCCTAATGTGGAGTTGTTAAATATCCTTAGAAGAAAGACCTAGGACTGAGAAATCACAAAGGCAGTGTGTTGTCATTGGAAAACACTACTTGTTACAAAGTTCCTCTATTCAGAGATGTACTGCTCTGAATGAAGTATTGTTTCCAACCATTTAGTAAGTCTTGTTTCTAAGGTAGGAACAGAAGTCAGACAACACATCTGCAGCCTGTTGTGATTCTATCAGCCATTTAACAGGAGTCACAGGTGACCCAGATGTGTATTCTGGGCTTAGAAAGTATGAAACCTGGAGCATTTTGGCATCATGCTAATGATAATTGTTGCTTTCATTGCTTGAGGTTTTTTCCCTGATACTTGTACCATGCTTTCTTTTAGGCTGTCAACCAGCTCCCAAATCCTGACATGGATACTTATTGTTAGTCATGAATGCTCGGCCTAGGCTTAGGCTAGTTTCTTGCTAGCTCTTATGACTTAACCTCTTTCTTTTCATTTACGTTTTACCTCAGGTCTATTCTACCTTCTTTCTTTCTGTATATCTTACTTTCACTGCTTCTTCTGTCTGGTTGGCTGGTGACTGCCTGGCTTTTGGCCCTGGGCATGTCCTTCTCTTTTCCCCTCACTCTGTCCCCCTTCTCTCTCTGCCTAGATTTCTCTTCCTACATATTCTCTCTGCCCACCAGCCCTGTCTTTTCCTCTCCTGTCTATCTATTGGCTGTTCAGCTTTTCATTAGACCAATCAGGTGCCTTAGGCAGGCATGGTGAAACAAATGTAAGACATCTTCACATCATTAACAAAGGTAGCATAAACAAATGTAACAGACTTTTACAGTTAAATTAATACTCTGGAACATAAACAAATGTAACAGTCTTTGCCTCCTTAAGATATTATTCCACAGCAGTTACTGTCTTTGAAAGTTCTTCTGAGTTAATAGAAGTACAAGGAACAAGCAACATGCAAGGGGTTAGGGGTGAGGGAGTGAGGAAAAGGAGAAAGAGAGGGGTGGGGTGGGGAAGGAGAAAGATTGACAGAGGAGTGAAGAAGAGAGGAGAGGAGAGGGGAAGGGAGGGGAGAAGAGGAGAGGAGAGGGGAGGGGAGGAAGGGGGAAAAAAGGGGAGGAGAGGAAAAAGGTGGTGACTTCTAAACCTAAACAAAATAAGAACATCAAGTACCCATGTTCTTCAGATATCACTTTTAGGTTTTAGATGGCGTGGACAGTTCAAGAGGACAGAGATAAATTCCTTGAGACTAAGGAGTTTATTAAAAGAGTTTCTAGTGCCATGGGCAAACAGAGAGAAAGCTGCATAGCCGGGGTTTAGAAGAGAGTTCAGGTCGAGCAGCACCAGAGGCAGACAACATGCTTGGCCTTTCCTCAGAGAATCAGAGCCCATGTGATAGAAAAGGCAGCCTCTCATTATTCCTTCTGAAGTGCAGGAAACCATGGAGTTGGCCTGGCCTAGCTGCCTTGAGAGGTATACGTCGAAGGTTTTTAGGTTAGAGACCATGGCTCCTTGGTCACCATGTGCCTTCCAGTTCTTTTTTTTTTTTTATTGAGAAAAAGAAAAAAGTTTCCGCCTCCCCCCAGCCTCCCATTTCCCTCCCCCTCCTCCCACCCTTCTCCCCCTCCCCCCATTCCTCTCACCCTCCCTCTCCAGTCCAAAGATTAGTCAGGGTTCCCTTCCCTGTGGAAAGTCCAAGGTCCTCCCCCCTCCGTCCATGTCTAGGAAGGTGAACATCCAAACTGGCTAGGCTCCCACAAAGCCAGAACTTGAAGTAGGATCAAAACCCAGGGCCATTGTCCTTGGCTTCTCATCAGCCCTTCCAGTTCTTGAGCGACTGATGCACTTCCTAAGGCTGTGAAGCGTTCGGGCTACTTTGTGTTTCTCTGTATGTTCCCTTAGTAGTTAGTGAAGCATGAAGGCTTCACAGGACACCGGTCTTCGACATTAATCTTGTGTACCTTGTATGACTGCAAACTTCATTGTATCCTGGGAACTACAACTGTATCGATTCTGGCAATTGTCATTATATTCTGTTTCTGATAAAGGTATAAAAGTCTGATTGCCCTCAATAAAATTGTTACAGCTTCAGTTGTACTGTGGCTCCCTAATCTGAACTGATTTAATTCCTCAAGGCTATATCAGGTGACCTTGACCTGGCAAGTGAACTGGCACTTACACTGAAGGGGAGAGAGGTTCATGGTGAGAGGCTGAAGCCAGGCTTTCTGTCCCAGGAGGGAAGCAGAGAAGTGAGTAGGGGACGGGATGTGCCACTCTTTGATGTAGACTCTGTAGACAGACTTCCAGTGTTCTGGCACTGTGAAGTCTGCTCCCTGGACTTACAGATAATGACCCAGCAGGGACTCAGTGTCTGAGAGAGGAGGCCTGTCAGTATCTGGGCAGAGGCTGCATTCTTGTCACCATTAAGAAGAAAAGCATTTTAACAGCTGAGTAATACTCCATTGTGTAAATGTACCACATTTTTTTTATCCATTCTTCGGTTGATGGGTGACTATGTTTTTTTTTTCCAGGCTCTGGCTATTATGGATGAGGTTGCTATAAAAATAGTTGAGCAAGTGTTCTTGTATAATTGAACATCTTTTGGATGTTTGGTCCTTGGGACCACACCGGAACTGCCAGGCTTGAGGGCAAGAATCATCACTACCTGAGTCATGTGACCAGTGCAAGATATACAATTATAAATAAATTTACAAATAATAGGGACATATTTGGAAAATTATATTGTTAATGCTGGCCAGAATCTCGAGATGTTTCTGTATGCCATGGTTTTTGACAAGCTTTGGTTTTCTTTTTCCTGCTTCAAGAACTTTTAAAAATTTCCTATTTGATTTGTTGTTGCTAACCTGTTAATTGGCCAAGAATTGTTGTTGAATTTGCATGTATTTTTGTAATTTTTAACGTTCCTCTTGTTCAGTTCAAGTTTTCTGACTCCATTGGAGTCAGAAAAGGTGCATGCCCTGATTTCAGGGTTTTGAATCTGTTGACAGTTGTTCTGTGAACAAACATCTGGCCTCTTCTGGATGCTGTTTCATCAGCTAATGTGAAGAGCATGTATTCTACAGCTGTTGCAGGTTTGAGGGGGATGCCTCTCTAATGAAGATGCAGTTTCCTTAAGTAGGACAAATTCACTGGCAGCTCGTGGTGTGGGGCACCTGGATAATGGTGAGTGAGCCTGTCTCTTTCTGTGGGCTGGATCAGCCAGTGGGTTTAACAGGCAAATGTGCCTACAGCCAAGCCCAAAGACCAGAGTTCAATTCCTGGAATCCACATGGTGGAAGGAGAGAACAGACTTCCACAGGTTGTTTCCCAATTTCCATGAGTGCATGCACATACACACACACTAAATAAGTAGTAAGGAAATAATTAATTCTAATAGATTTGCATTGCTTTGACCCACTTAGGCTACATTGTAGCAAAAAGAAAGCAACAGATTGCATAGTTTTAATAGAAAATTTCTATTATTATTTTTGGTGGTAGGTTTTCACCTAGACATTTTAGTTGCTTTTGAAAGATTGCAAGTTGTACGTGGTCTTGTTTTTTTTTTCATGAAGTCACTGTAAATATATGGAATTAAAGGTGATATTTGCATGTGTGAGTGGGTTTTGTGTCTGTGACCTTGTTGAACTCATGTTATTATCTGGGGAAGATTTTCGTCTGTTCATTTGGACTTCCTATGTAGGCACTTGTTTCATACACAGTTTGGGGTGGTTTTATCTTGCATATTATTCCATGCATGTCTTAACTTCTTCCTATTTGTAGCAATGATTGACACTTTTAGAGTTATGTTCGATAAGAGTGGTAAGAGTTGACATGATCATTTTAATTTTTACCTTAGGAGAAAAGTGTTAATATTTTAACATTTCCTGCAAGCTTAGGATTTTATTAGCTGTTTTCTGTCAAGTTGAGGAACTCCTTGTTACATTGCTGAGAGTTTTTAATTGTTAATCAATACTGAAGTTACTAAAGTTCTGCAACGTTTATCAAACTAGTGCAATGTTTTGAGAACAGGATTAAATTAGAATCATTGTGTGGAATGTAGAGAAAATCTTTAATACTTTTCTTCTCCCATGGTTTTCCTTAACATCCCATGTACAACATCATAATCTTTTTGTTACAATTAATGGGCCACTTACTATTCATAGTCTTTCTTTTATTTTGCATCATTTTTGTGAGGCACACTTTTATGACTTTTGAAATAATGTTATGTATTCATCATTACAGTATTAAAAAGCAAGCTTCACTATTCTTAAGGTCCTACTCCCATTCCCACCTCCCAGTACTCTATTTATATTTCCTTATCTTTATACCCAATTACTGGCTACCACCAGCCAGTTTAGTATCTCTGGTGTTGCTTTCTGAGGAGTTCTCCATCAGAATTGTACAGTGTGTTTGTCAGTTTCTGTTGCTGTGACAAAACATCATAACCAAAAGCAACCTGGAGGAAAGACTGCATTGTGATTCAAGGTTCAAGAGGCAGAGTTAATATTGGTGGGAAAGATATAGCAATAGGTGGCCAGAGGAAAAAAGCTGAGAGATAACATTTTAAGCCACAAACAGGCAAGTAGAGGAAGTGAATTGGAAGCGGAGCAAATCTATGAACTCTTGAAGGGTATCCCTAGCAATGCACTTCCTCCAGCCAGACATCAGTACATCTCTAAGTAGCACCATTAACTGGGGACCAAATGTTCACATACACGAGCCCCTGGGGGATCTCTCTCATTCAAGCTACTATGTATGGTAAGCAGTGTTTTCTTTAATGGTGGCTTCTCTCATTTAGGAATATACATTTGATATCTTTTCAGACTTTTCTCATGGATTGATAGTTCATTTTCTCCTGTTGCACAACACAGATTCACACAGTTTATTGATGTGATGAATGACACTTAGTTTATTAGCTCCAAGTTTGCAGCAATCACCAGCAAAATCAACATAAAGTGTTTCTATGTAGGCTTTCCCACAGACATTAAGCTTCAAGTCATCTGCTTAAATCAAGAGTAAAACTGCAGGCAACCCCGTGGAATTACACTCAGCTTCATCAGATGCTGTTAACAGCTCTCAAAATAGCTCTACCACTTTTCATTCCTATAGCAGTGTGAGCTCCCGTGGTTGCAGACTCTGGCGGCACTTGGGATTGTCGTAGATTTTAAGCTTCCCCCCTTTGCCGCTCTCTATCACTTTATGTACTTGGACATAAGGAGCCTCTCATGTGCATGGATGTCTGTGCTTCCTGTTCCCATGGTCTCTACACACACTGCTGGAAGTAGCCTTGCTGTTACAGAATGGAGGTGAGAATCCTCAGTGTTATTAGGCTTCTCTGACACCATGTGACTGGGAACAGGGAAGAATGCCTTGTTTCTTCCAGGTGGCATAGCAGTCTGGGCTTGCTATATGGTTTCTATTTTGCTGCAACGAGGACTTTGTCCTGTTGGAGGAAATGAGAGTTTTTGGCTCTCTACGTGGTACCCACTGACATCACCCCTACAAGGGGCTCTTGGGACATCTCTTCAAAACTTTATGAGGGTGTACGTCTAGACTTCTTATTTGGGCTTTGCTAGTTTGGGTGGAAAGGGGTCTGGAGTGGGAGCAGTAATTGTCTCCATTTCCTGTCTCAATGGGCTGCCCCTTTCCTGCTTCTTTGCCAAGCCTGCAATATTTTATTGGGACATTTTATGCACCTGTTGTTCCTAGATTACTGGCTCTTAGTTCTAAGTCTGGAATATACGATGGCAAAAGAAAACCCCAGAATATCACTAATGTGTGTTTTAATAGGACACAAGCATCTATGCTGCTGCCACAGTTAGAGTCTATTCTTTTCCATTTGTTTGTTTTTAGTAGAGGAGGAACAAACACAATCATATAAAAGAATGGAGAAAAGCATATATCTACGTCCCCTTCCCCATGCATAAGTCATCTCATATCTGCTATTCAAATCTCTATTTTCTGACAATCACATATATGTAAGTATAATTAAATATATATTGAATGTGTACATTTCAACATAATGACAAAATTCTTTTGAGGGAAACTTTTATACATTAAGATTTTCAAATCTTTTGACCAATATGAGAGAATAGTTTCTAAAGTATTTTATTTGACTATAAATTTTGTTTGCAGTATTTTTGAGGCCACATTCCATTTCAAATGCTTTGTGGGACAATCTCCCTGACCATTATCCCGTACAAGCTCTTCCATTGTTTTAAACCAACATACTGCATGGCCAGTCTGTAGCTCAATAAAGGTTTGTAAATACTTGTGTTATATTTTTCTTTTTGATTTATTGGCTTTGGTTTAACATTTACATTTCTTTCTCAAATTCATGTGGAATTTACTTGGGCATGTAGTGGAGGTTAAGTTATAATTTAATATTTTATATTCTGCAAATAGTTAACAAGCCAGCCATTATTTTTATGAAATAATCTTTTTTAAAAAAAGAAGTTTAGGATTGACTCCATAGACTTGCTTCCATGCTCTGATAGGCTTTCCTTCATTGGAATTCATAACAACATCATTGCTCCACCTAACTACAGGCCTTGATAAATTTCTTCTCAGCCTTTGTTGTTGGGAAAGACAATTCTACCTCAACTGCTGATTTATTTATAATCATCATTGCTCGTGCATCCCATAGGACAGCTGACAAGGGAGGAGATGAAAGAAGCCTGCCACTCCTCTCCTTTCCACACAGACCTTGTCCATGAGTCTGTGGGGGATGCTTCATATGTGCTTAAGAGAGTGGTTTCTACAAAGAGTGTTAGTGGGAGTCTGAGAACAAGAGCAAAATTATGCAGTGGTTAAGAGGCTCATTTATAGACATTCATCACACCAGGAGTTCTCAAATTTCCTCCCATTTTATTGTCCTATTAACTAAAAATGACGCAAAGTACAGAAACTAAACAATCAATTATTTCACAGAAGGTAACTAGCTTTGGAATGAAATAAATACGATTTTGAAACGATGTGACTTTTTTCCATGTGGAAGTTTTATGTCCAACTAAGACTAAATTCATTGCTTTTTCTCTTTATCACTAATGGTGAAATAATAATGTTTACTTTGTTTTCATTAAAAACAGTTTTTAAGGATTTTTTTCTGAGACAGGATTTCTCTGTGGAACAGCCCTAACTGTCCTGGAACTAGCTCTGTAGACCAGGCTGGCCTTCAACTCATAGAGATCTGATTACCACCATGTCCCATGTACCACCACTGCCTGGCCTGAGAATACATTTTTAAAATGCCAGTTTAAATCAACGTGTGCATAACAGAATCTTGAAAAGCTACTACTGATTAATAATTGCCAAGTCCTTTCATTTCTTTGAAAAGTTGCAACTTGCCTGATATAATAATAAATGTCTCTATCAATTATTGAATAATGACTACTTGGGTGACATATTAAATTTTCTTTCTCATTCTTTCCAAACATATGGAAATCATATACCCTGCTGAGATTATCTGGCCTTGTGAACTGCTGTGTAGTAGGAGGCCACTTGTTTTTTTCCCTGCCACCCAGACTCCCAAAATAACAACACAAAAACTATATGACTTAAATTACTGCTTGGCCCATTAGCTCTAGCTTCTTATTTGATAACTCTTACAACTTAATTTAACCCATTTCCATTATTTTATATTTTACCACAAGGCTCGTGACCTACCAGCAAGGTTCTGGTGTGTCTGTCTCCAGTGGCAGCTCCATGGCTTCTCCCTGACTCTGCCTCCTTTCTTCCAGCATTCAGTTTAGTTGTCCCCACCTAGCTCTACTCTACCCTATCATAGGCTCAAGACAGTTTCTTTATTAACCAATGGTATTCACAGCACACAGAGGGGAATCCCACATCACTGGTGTGTCGTGTCTATTCGACATCTGCCTGCATGAAGAACTGAGGAGCATTCTTGGACAGATGTCAAGAGACACAGAGACAGTTGAGGATGTTCAGACTAATCAGGAGAAAGGGATACTTTTTCAGGATACCTGGCCTGTGCTGCTATGGGCATCAGTGTGACCTGCTTTGGAATTGAGCCTGACCATGAGGACAGGCGACTTTATAAGCTCAAATAACAAGGATTGGAGTTACTTTGATAGAATAAAAATACAAAATGGAGAATTGGAGGTGGGTAGAATTGTCACTATTTAAAGAAAACAGGTTCTTATGTTTAGGAAAACCTTAAGATTCCACTTAAAACTGATAAAACCTTTTCAAAAAGTAAAGTGGGGTGATGAAAGATCAACACCCCCAAAAAAGGAACAATTTTCATATATCAATGATAAGCTATAAAAAAAAGAACTAATGATTCTCTGAATTTCCTCTGTGTCTGTAGATCCTACTGCACGTATTGGCTGTGTGGGAGCCTAGGCAGTTTGGATGCTCACCTTACTAGACCTGGATGGAGGTGGGTGGTCCTTGGACTTCCCACAGGGCAGGCAACCCTGACTGCTCTTTGGGCTGACGAGAGAGGGGGACTTGATTGGAGGGGTGGGAAAGGGGAGGCGGCGGTGGGGAAGAGACAGAAATCTTTAATAAAAAAAATAAAGAAAGAAAATAATTAAAATTTTAAAAAAAATTAAAAAAAAAGAACTAAAAAGTCAAGGATAAAAAAGGAGGTAAAAGTCTTTACACTGAAGGCTAGGAATCATAGCACTAACGTCAGTGATTGAAGAAGACAGGACAGACTGGGAAGGTGTACATGTTCATAGGAAAGAACTAGCATCACTAAAACGCCCGAACTCCTTGATGTCCTACAGAGTCAACACAATCCTCGTCAAAATACCAAAGGCATTCTTCACCAAAAATGAAAAAGTAAAGCTTTAAAATTTATATCAAGTTGAAAAGATTCTGAATTGTCATAAAGTCTAAACGATAAGACCTGAGGTGTCATCAGCCATTCTTCAGATGCCCTGCAAACCCAAGGCAAGTCAAGCCACACAGAAACTCACAAATCAATATAACTCACAAATCAACCCATGCACATAGACAGCTGATTGGTTTTCAACCAAGGCATCAAGAATGCGCAGTGCAGAAAGGATAGCCCTTTCTCAAATCATGCTTGGTTATCTGCAGAAGAAGAGAGACAAGACCAATGTCTCTCTAGTGAAGAGCACAAGCCCAAATATAAGCCGCCAAACTATTGAGTTACCAGGAGGTAATATAGAGGGCACACTATAGGACTTTGTTCTTTCTGAGCAAAAGTCTTCTGGAGAAGGTCCTAAAAACACAGACAAGTAGAGTGAAAGACGAAAGGAACCATATCAAACTCAAACGCTTAGAAACAGCCAAGGGACTTCAAGAAATCATTCGCAGACTGTTCGTCTTAGAGATTAGTTTCCTCACTACACGAGAAACTTGAACATCTCAATAAGAAAACCCAAACAGTCCAGTTTTTATAAAGGCAAATTATCCAAACACACACTCCTCAAATGAACACACAAATGCTTGACATATGTGGGAAATATGTTCACCATTATCAACGGGCGATGATCCCAGTTAGAGTGGCTATTGCCAACAAGAAAAAGGAACAATCCCTGGTGAGCTTGGGGAGAAATGGAGGCTCTTAGACAATGTTGATGAGAGAGTAAATTAATACAGCTTCAGGAAAATTTGAATTTTCTTCAAAAACCTGAAAATCATAGTCTCATGTGACCCAGCAGTATGATCCTGTTCTTGGGTATGTCTCCAAATAAAAGTGAACCGTCAGGTCAAAGTGTGTAGGCTTCTTGTGGCATTGTTAACAGAGGCCAGTATATGGAATCAGCCTAGGAACTAATCAATGCATGAATAGGTACATGAATGTGGTGTATATCTGTAGCATGATTAATAAAAGCTCAGGGACAGATATTGGGGTTCAACTTGGAGGTCAAAAAAGCCAAAGAGCCAGTCACTGACTCTCACTTCTACTTCAGTCTGAAATGACAATCCTGCCTCTAGGAATCTCAGTTTGAGACTGAGACTAAAGGCCATCTCTTCCCATCTTACATTCCTCTTTAGGCCTGGAATTAAAGGTGTGCACTACTACCGCCCGGTTTCTATGACAAAATGCTATGGCTACTGGGATTAAACGTATGTGTCATTACTGCCTGGTTTGTAAGGCTAATCAGTGGGACTGTTTTACTCTCTGATCTTAAGGCAAGCTTTATTTATTAACATTAAAATGAAATATCACTACATATACCCCCAAGAAGGATTTAAGTATATAAAAGAGTTCTGTCACATGCAGCAACATGGGTAAGCCTGGAGGACAGTACCCTAAGAACATACTATTTTTACTTATGCTTACGTGGAAGTTTGATCTCACAGAAGTTGATAATATAAGAGTTTACCAGAAGCTAGGAAGGGCCATGGAGAGGTGGGAGAAAAGGAGAAAAATAAGTAAAGAAATGGAGCCACAAATATTGCAGTAGGGTAGGGTGATATAGTCTAACAAACAGAATGGATTTTAGACCAACTGAGAGGAGTGTAAACAATTCCAGGAATGAATGTTTAAAGAAATAGATAATTGCACGAACTTGGTCATTGTACCATTTGTATTTTGGAATATTTCTGCTTTTCATCAATATATACAACTGTTGTATCAAGTCAAAATTCAAGGCAAAAAGGGGAAAAATGAGTAGGAGAGGTAAGTGTCACTCCTCAGACTGAGTTGATATGCTACGCTTTCTGCACAGTGGAGGAAGCAGAGGCAGCAGCAGAAAGGATGTTGAGAAGTGGGGTCCAGGTAAGTAAGTACAGCAAGAGAAGGGAGGAAGCACAGGGGTGATGAGGGATCTACTTCTGGGAACACACCAGGACAAGATAAGATGATCAGAGATCTGGAAATAACATATGTGTTAATTTTGTTAAATTTATTTACAACAGGTAATAGCAGAATTTTTTGGCAGAACTAGAGCTCAGAGTAATTATTTGGATTTCTTATGGGAAAATCAGGTTCAGCCAATAGTTTCATTTTTGGTGAGTTAGGGTGTGAGTTTTGGATCTCAAGCAACCACAGCTTAAACTGTCCATCCATAAAATGGTCCTTCCCTCCTCTTCCCTTTCCTTCTTATCTCTCCCTACTCCCCCTTCCTCTCTTCCTCTCCCCTCTTTTTTCTTTTCCTCTATTATTTGCAAGTATTAGAAACAGCTCTGTAGGAGGAGGCTAGAGCAGGCAAGTTGAGAAAAGCAATTTAGTCACCCATTAGCTGGAGGCTGAGGTGTGGAAATTGGCCATTTTATTCTTCCATTTATTCTCTAGAAATGTTTCTTTAAACCATTAGGCCCTTACTTCTACCTTAGCTCTGGCAGAGGAAGTAGGTCAGTTCAAAAGCACCATGTTTCCAAATAACTATGGGAAAGAATAAGAAATTGTCTTTAATTTGATATCGCAAGTGCCTAGTAGCTTAGCAGGTTCTCCAAGCCCGCTTTTTATAAACAGTTTACCACAGGAGGACAAGGGAAGGTACCACTCAAATGCAAACACAAGCATATAGACAAACAACAGTAATGATAAGTAATAAGTCCTGTTTGGTAGATAGATAGAAGAAAGCATTTGAGAGGCACAGCAAGATATGAGCTTTCCTGGGGCAGGTTTTCCTGGTGCCAGTTCAGGCAAGTGTGTGTGTGTGTGTGTGTGTGTACGTGTGTAGGTGTGTGATGTATGCCCACTTTCTTGTCTTGGGGGCCTGCACTTGCCTGTGTACAGAGGCCAGAGGGGCCCGGCTCTATCACTCTTTGCCTTATTCATTTGAGAGTCTCTCGGTCTCTCCTTCCTTCCTTCCTTCCTTCCTTCCTTCCTTCCTTCCTTCCTTCC
>JABTXL010000001.1:3837533-3929321 GCA_025134845.1 Neodon shergylaensis
TCCTTCCTTCCTTCCTTCCTTCCTTCCTTCCTTCCTTCCTTCCTTCCTTCCTTCCTTCCTTCCTTCCCTCCCTCCCTCCGCCTCTCTCTCTGAACCTACATTTGCAGCCAGCAATTCCCAGCAATCCTCCTGTTTCCACTCTGCCCTCCTTCACGTGTATCCACTCTGTTCTCCTCCACGTTTCTGGCATTATGTTAATGATGGTTGTGAGGAGGTGTGGCTTTCTTCCTGGGTTCTGGTAATCTGCAGTCAGTATCTCAGGCACATTCAGTGAGCCCTCCGGCCAGACTTTCACTTTTTAGCTGTGAGAATCCTAGAGAAGATGCCTAATTTCCTCCCAACTATCTTTCTTTTCCTTATCAGTAAAATCAGCCAAAAAGCGGGGTGGCCCTGCAGAAGTGTGGGCTAGACCATGACGAAGTGTTCTGTGAATAAGAAGTATTTCTGTGGAATCTGAGACCTCGAACTCAGTGGCCCATTAAGGGGAAAGAGCACCTTGGCAAGCTCAGCTCACTGCTCCCTTTTTCTGACGTTCAGTTCACCTAAGGTGGTGGCTGAATTCTGTCAGGGCAAATGCTTCCCACCCAGGAAAACGAATTCTGCTCTTTACAAAAATTAAAAACTTGTTTAATTCATAAATCACCATGAGTCATGACTGATTTTGAGACGTGGAAATCTAAACCAGACAAATCGTTGAGAATGACATTTTAACACATGCTTCTTTCTGCACAATTTGAACAATTAAATGTGAAGATCTAAAGCATGTTGATATATATATATGTGTGTGTATATATATACATATATATGTGTGTGTGTGTAAAATATCATGATATCATGTAAGGCTTATTGTTTTGTGATTCCGTGCTTCAGCTCAGTGGCTTAAGTATTATAACCTTGACCTGATGTTTAAATTCTCTCACCTACTACTTTGCAGCATTCTCTGTTTAGATCACTGCTTTCTGTACCTCAGGTTGCAGGGGGGGTTGACACTCTGGATTCCATAGGCACTTCTACTCGTGTGCACACACCCCAATACCCACCCCCACCCCAATCCCTGCCACACACAGACACAGCATATACACCCTGTTTAGGGAGTGAATTTAGCATGCATATTCTTTATGGGAATGTGCTCTCTAGTGCAGGATTGGCCTTAAGTGTGTGCTAAGAAGTCCTCACTCTTGTACCCAAACCTACCCTTATCCACACATTCAACTGCCTAAGCTTTGTGGATAACTTCAATTAGTTGAAAACTATGTCACCATGGGAGCTGGAACACATCTTTATTCCAAGCATTCAGGTGCCAGAGATAAGTGGATCTTGATAAGTAAGTCAGTTTTGTCTATACAGCAAATTTTAGTTCAGTGAGGGATACATAGTGAGATGCTATTGAGAAAGTGAGAGAGAGAAAGGGGAGAGGGACAAAAATAGACACAGTGAGACAGAAAGACAGAGGGAAGGTAAACTAGCAAAATATCAACGTTTAAAGTAAGCTAATTAGAAATGTAAAACTCATTGGCGTTTTTGTGACAAACTGTAATAATTAATATGAGAATTAAGAAGGAAACTTCAGAGATTGTATGCTTGTTTTTTCAGTTGAAAAATGTAATCAAACTTGGGTAAACATTTCCAAGATAGAAAACTTAAGTCAGAAGACCTGTAGACAGGAAAACTAATATCTCTAAATATCCACAGATGTTTGGTGTCCATTTTAGTGGGATTAGTAGAAGACACTAATCTATACCTTAAATGCCAATGTTTTCTGAGTTTAAAATATTTATTTGGAATCTTCTTGTAGGTTGAAGAGAGACTATTTTCTTTATTTAATGGAATAAATTTATAAACTTGTTTTTTCTTATTAGTTGTATCAATCTTTCTTCTTTGCTTCTTACCCAACATACTGTTCTAACAGGTCTATCTTGATTTTTTATTTTACTTTTAACTGGGTGTATATGGTGTGTCTTTTTGTGTGTGGCAGGGATTGGGGTGGGGGTGGGTATTGGGGTGTGTGCACATAAGTAGAGGTGCCTATGGAAACCAAAAGTGTCAAATCCCTTGCAACCTGAGGTACTTAAGGTTGATGCTGACAACAGAACCCATGTACTCCACAAAACTAAACTTGCTAAAAGATGGTGGTTCTTCAGTTTATTCTTCACAGAGGAAACTGCCAGACATTTGTCAGGACACAAGAAAGTGACTAACAAACTGCCAATATAGGCAAAACAGTCTTTCAAATTCTCTGCTTCATGAAAAGGTTTTCCACATGCTATGGGTCTTTAGGCTGAAGATGGATGCCCCAATGTTACAGAAGAACTTTAGGTGACTGACCAGGCAACAAGATGTTTTTGTCATTTCTAGAACATTGGAGGTTGCTTACAATGGGCTTTCTGTTTACTTAGGTAATATTATATCCTTCTGGGGTCTTTGATAGAGTTGAAGGCAGATAGTTATAATTTTCCTTAGTTAATGATAAAAGATAAATTAGATATGAAACTTTTAGACTCACAAAGAAATACTGTAAGTGTAATTTTTGCTTGATACCTGTTTTGTTATATGCTATTTTACTATGTTAAAGTTAAAAAACTTTTGTTTTTATTTAGAAAAAAAGGGAAGATGATGTGGGATTCCACTCTGTATGCTGTGAATATGTTTTATTTCCCATTGGTTAATAAAGAAGCTGTTTCAGTCAATAACTTAGCAAAGTAAAGCCAGGTGGGAAATCTGAACACACACACACACATACACACACACACACACACACACACACACACATGTAGATAGAGAGAGAGAGAGTAGGCAGAGTCAAAGAGATGACATGTAGCTGCCAAAGAATAAAGACCTCAGAATCTTATCTGGTAGTTCACAGCTTAGTGGTGAAACACAGATTAATAGAAATGGGTTAATGTAAGATATAAGAGCTAGGTAGGAATACGTCTAAGCTGTTGGCCAAGCCATGTTGTAATTAATATACTTTCTATGTGATTATTTGGGTCTGGGCAGCTGGGAAACAAACAAGCAGACTTCATTTACAGTTCTGTGGCCCTACCACAGCCAGGATCTGTGTTGATGCCCATGGCTCTTGATACCATAGAGGGCAATGCTGATGCTAGAGGTTTGAGCCACCACCTTTGGGCATGTTTGTACCTGAGGGCCTTGCTGACATGGGGCCCATGCCAATCTGAGTGACTTTTGCAGCTGTGTAGGGCTAGGCCCAGGCTGCTGCCATGGGTCATGTCTGAGTCTGTTACTCAACAACAGTTGGGGTCTGGACTGATGTCCATGTCTCATGGTATCATTGGGGGTCATAATAGCCATGCATGTTGAAATACAAGGGCCATGCTGAGCCAGCCCTGTCCATCACTGGCCCAGTATAGCTGGCCCTGCCTCTCACTGTTCACTGTAGCAGGAGAGCTGGTGTACCCGCCCATGAGAGCTGATCCCAGCCCTTGGGAGAGATGGCCCCATCCCACACCACAGGCGTGGGAGTCCTGGCCCTGATGGCACGGGCCTAGGAGAGCTGGCTCTGCCCTTTGCTTGAGGAGGTGGCCCCAGTGGCCCAGACCAATCAGTTCAGCTGCTGTCCAGACCCACATCCTGGGCCTTGGTTTGGCTCATCCTAACATCTGCCCCATCTATGACCTGCAGTGAAGGGACTGGTCTTGCAGAGCAATCACTAACCGCAGGAGCTCCATGACTCTGGGCAACAACAGAATGTCCGAGTGGAGCTCCCTGTCATGACAGTGTACCAGAAACCACAGGCCTTGAGCCAGACCAATCACTTATTGAAACGAACATTTTGTGGGTAGGACAGTATGACACATCCCAGCTCAGGAGCTGGGGTGAATGCGGCCCTGATGCGGCCGGGGTGAATGAAGAGATGTTGGAAAGATGGAGAAGCAAGGTGGGCTTTTTGCTTGTTTTGTTTTTAACTACTTTGGGAGGCATAGTACAGGGGCGAGCGGCGGATGTGGAGGGACTGGGAGGTGAGTGGGATCAAGGGGCACGGTGCGAAAGAATGAAAGGTCCACACTCCCGTTCTTCACAGACAGCACCGAAGCAAGTTCTTTTCGGGCCCGTTATTTATGTAGGATCACCTTCCAGCTGCGCTGCTCCCTGTCACCTGGGAAACATTTATCTCCACGTGCTCCTAAATCTCTCTTAGATGATTCATGCTGGATTTCAGGCCAACCACCTTAAAAAAATAGAAAAACAAACACTCCCCAAGGTGCCGAAGTTCAGGCAGTTCCAGTGCACCATATAAATGGCCATAAACCATATGCTGTGGAGTCGAGAGTAAATAGCCCCTTTAAAAAGCGGAGCTGCCAACAAAATTGAGATTCCATTTTTAAATGATTTTCTGCAAAGCAAACATTTTCCAAGCTTGATCTTTGTGTAATTTTTCACTGGCATTTTTCAAGCTGGGAAGAAAAAAAAAAGCACTGCACATGTTCTTTTTGTAGAGAAAGGTTTAATACTCCGTTGTGTCACCAAGTCCCAGCGAGCTAATTTGTTCTAAAGACAACATTACTACATCAGTACAGCACAGCTGAACCTCCAACTAACCTTCCTCTGTTTGCTTTCCGTATCCCTAATGAGGCTCTCCACCGGAATGTCCCTGCGATTCTGGGTTCGTTTCTTTCTAGATGGAAAATATGTGCAGATAAACTAAGCTGGCTTTGTATGTCAGAGGAAAGACGGCATGCTGACAGTCTAAAACTCATTACTTATACCTATACACACATACTCGCATACATACAAACCTGAATACACGTATAGACACACACATACAGGCATACACACACACACACACACTTTGTTCCCTATCTTACGATCTGGGGAATCTTTTCAGAAGGACAGATGCTCAGAATTCAGATCAGAACTCCACATTAAAGCAAGGTCCCTAAAGAGCAATCATGAAAAGATAGAACTAATCCGAATCCCACTGTTTAGTGTTTTGGCCCAAGTCCGTTTATTTCTCCAGTTTCAGGACGTCTTGCTTTAACATCCTTGTCCACTTGAGCAAACGATTGCAGATCTGCCCAAGACCGCCAGGAAAATAGCTCACTTCCATCTGTTATTTCTCGCTCAGCTCTTCCACTCAACCCAGCCAGAGAGATCAGAGGACACACTTTCGAGCTCTTCATCTCTTTCATGTCTAATTGATTTGTTGACATTTATACATGCCAGGCTCAGCTGCTCCTCTGTCTTGACGAAATGAGATTCTCCTGTACTTCCCCAGAAAAACTCTGAAGTGTTGGAAAACTGAAATAGTAGATGTCTGTATTATTATGTATTCGATGTCTATAGTCTGATGCAAACTAGAAGCTGACGGGTTTTTAATTTAATTTTTACTAGTTAAGAATTATTAAGAAAAAGGCAATGTGGCTTTCATTTTAAGAGGACCATTCTATTATCACCATATTAGTTTAAAAAGTGTCTAATCCAATAATTCTTAGTGTGTAGCATTTTAGTATTCATTTTATATAGAGAGAAGTGATTAGACAATGTCTTAAACACAGATCCATAGCAGGCCAAGAGCTGGACAATTGTCACAACTGCAGCCAAAATTCAAACCATTGGATCAAATTCTAATTTCTTTGGCATTGACAATATAGGAGTTATCAATATTGATATCAAGAAAAGGGGATGAGTGATATTTAAATCTTGCATTATATACTCCCTGACTTCATGCTGATGCCCTAACCCATTACCCTAGATCATGACCTTATTTGAATACAAGTATGCTTTTGTTTCTTTCCAGATGCAATCATGTAGTAAAGTCATTTCAGTGGGCCAAGTTAGATATTACTGGTTCCCATTTAAAAGGGGGGGAATTTGGATACACACACACTTAATGCTGGAAGAAGACATGAAAAGATAATCATATGTCTACAAAGCAAGAAATGCTGAGAATTCCCATCAAACCCCTGAAGCTAGGGGAAAGACAGGAAGAGGTGGTCTTTCATCACCTAAACACAGAATCGACCACACTGACCCTTTCACCCCAGCTTCAAGACCAAAGAACTGAGATAAGAAGCCTCTGATGTTTGCATCTGCGAACCTCTGTTTTGGAAACCTCAGTTAGCCCATATGTCCTTATTTTTCTCACCCTAAACTCCTAATGGACTAAGTTTGAGCACCTTAGATCAATGGCTTTGTCTTTGTCCTATATCATGTCTTCTCCAAACATAAGTACTCAGTTAGACCTCTAAAGCCACTAAATAGAATCCCTGAAACAGGATCGAAAATCCAATCAATAGATGTTTTCTGACAAAGAAATGAACCCTTACTTTGCTGACCACAGGTCCTGTTTATGGGTGAGGCAACAGCTTCAAGGGATGCTTCGATCTTATTTGGAGGTAAGCATGCCTTCATTTTTGCCATTCACAGAAGCCTCATGGAAGTGACTTCAAACTTGGCTGCAGATCAGATTCATCTGGGGAACTTAAAACAAAACAAAACAAACAAGTCACCCACACAATTGCAGGCTGCACCCAGATCAAATCAAAGAGAATCTCTAAGGGGAGTTCCTGACATCGTACTTTCTGAAAGGTCCATGTGGTTGCAATGTGTGTACTCAGGTCTGAGAGTTTTAAGTTTAAGCTTAAGATAGAAAAGTTATGGGCAATGACTAATCGCTAATTAACATTCAAAGATCAGATCTTTCCACATGACCCAATAAATCAACCACCATTCACCTCAAGCCTTCCTTCCTTCCTGAGTGTTCTGTTCCTTTGTTCTCCATTTCTTCTCCTAAATTGGCTTTTGCTTGTTCTTACTCCATGCCATCTTTTTTCCACCTAATAGCTTTCTTGCTCACTCTGGTTATATTTTAATAAATTATCTCACATCATCTAATCTTATTGGAAAAATAAGTAACAGTTTATGCACATGGAGCACATCTTTGAGACCTATCTTTTGAAAACTATTTTGGTTCAAACCTTTAATAATTTTGTAAGGCATTCCATTTCTGAACTCAAGACACTTTGACACATATTTCCTTGAATGTTCACCTCTCAGCCTCCAAACTTTCACTCCCTATATTCTGGCAGTACTTTTGAATATAACTGAGTATAACAGCAGCTCAGAGCTAAGCAACTTTTGATATCAGAGATGCATATCAAGATTAGCATATATGTATAAATGTAATAAATACACACACATGCATATCATGAGTGTATGATATAAACGTTCATATGGCTATGAACATTGAGACAGCAGATGCTAGAAGGTGGCAAGGAAAGTACCATACCTGAAACTCAGAGGATGCAGTAGAGGAGAAAAATGGCTTTGGAATCATTGATGGGGCTTTGAAAGGCACCAAGAGTGGAGAACTGAAGATCTTATAACTTGGAAAGATGGCTCAGCAGTTAGGAGTTCATACTGCTTTTGCAGAGGACACAAGTTTTGATTCCGGCACCTATGTTGGGCAGCATAATCACCCCTAATTACAGGTGATCTGATGTTTTTATCTGGCTACAATGGGCACCTGCATTCATGTGTACATACCCACACATAGACACACAGCACATACAAACACAAAGACAAACAAAAATATAATCTTAAAAAAACCCTTAAGACTTAGGGTAGCACATAGTTTGTTCTGGACTGAATTTGATTTCCTGAGACCCTCTTGTAGAAAATTTTGAGCATCGTTACCTGGAGTTGATGCTGTCTCACTCTTATTTTGTCCTAGTATAGTTCTGTGGGGGAGCAGGTTCTGTTTCTCTCAGATTTTATTGGGTTACAAAAGGAACTTTATGGTTTCTTTAGGGAAGGGACCACAGATACTAGATAACTAAAACATAAACTAAGTTTACTAAAAAGTAAAAGTGTGTAACAGGTTAAGAAGAGAAATGCCCTAAGTTGTTCCTTTACTTTATTTTCGCTTGCTTTTAAAAACTCTTTTTCCACTTTCCCCCTTTTTTGCCTCATAGTTATGGTAAAAAGCTTAAAATAAAAGCCTACTCTTGTAATGTCATGGAATTGTTTGTATAAGCAAGTCAAATTTTCTTGAAAGATTTGCAGAACTTGACTATCTAGAAGTTCCAAGAACACAGACTGGGAAACATTGGTTTAGGTGGGACTCACATATTATCACACACATTAAAGATGTTTAATAAATGAACAAGGTTTTGCCAGTTGTCTTGGTATTATTGCATTGCCCTGGTTTGTTATACAGGCAAGATGCTCATTTGTTTGATCAAAGGTGCTGGATTTTTCTCCTCCTTCATAATAGCTGTTGCGGTTACCTAGTCTTAAAAATAAAAACAGAAGCTCCATTTCTAAGATTTTTTTTAGATCAACAGGTCCATTTAACTATTCAATAGAGATATTATTTTCTGGTGATGTTTATGTAGAAACAGAATGGATCACCTGGATGTTCCAAATATAGATAAAGAAGCACCACTTCTAATAAGCTCAACTAGGGTATTAATTGCCAGTAGCTGCTGTAACACAGTGCTACAACTCAGCCGGCCTAAAAAAGCAGACATATTTTCTCCTAGACCTGAAGGATAACATCTGAAATCAAAGCATCACTGAGGTTTGTTCCTTTGGAGGGCTGTAATGAGGAGAATTCTATGCTAGTTTGCTAAATTATGAGTCACTGTTAGGCATGCTCTTGGTTCACTGCAGAAAACTGATAGAGACTCAAACAGAAATCATGTACAGGATGGTAGATGAAACCTTATTCTAGAACTAGTTAGTACTCTATATGACCATCAATATCATGATAAATAGTTTAAAATGTATATATATGAATCTTATAAATTTTATACCTTAAGGAAAGCTGTTAAAGAATAAATATAAAACTAAAGGATTATGAGATATGTAGCAATAAAATAGTCCTTAAATTTTTGTTGTTCTTCTGTCCCATATCAGGTGGCTTTCCTGACATGAAATATTTTGGATTTCACTTTGATAAACATGCTTGGGTTTAGAGAAGGAGAGAACCTACTTCAACTCTAAAGCCAGCTTTAATCTTTAACTGGACTGGGACTACAAAGAGACAATTTGCATTATATGTCTGTGGAGAATAGCAAAAATAAACATTTGGGAAGATTAGTAAAATTTTATCCTGTTGGAAATGTGGTATACCAATAGATCAATTTACTCTTTTTCTTGAGAGATTTTTTTTCATGATGATTTGTTTTTTTCTTTTCTTTTTTTTAATTTAATTTTTTTTTAGTTGTAGAAAAAAATTTCTGCCTCCTCCCTGTTTCCCATTTCCCTCCCCCTCCTCCTACACATTGCCCCCTTTCCCCACTCCCCTCCCCCTCTCCCCACTCCTCTCCCCCTCCCTCTCAAGACTGAAGAGCAGTCCAGATTCCCTGCCCTGTGGGAAGTCCAAGGTCCTCCCACTTCTATCCAGGTCCAGGAAGGTGAGCATCCAAACAGGCTAGGCTCCCACAAAGCCAGTTCATCCATTAGGATCGAAACCTAGTGCCATTGTCCTTGGCTTCTCATTGTGGTCTTCAGATTCCTTAGCTGGATACCATTATTCTCCTGAAAAGACAGAAACAAAGCCCTTCCCTAACCTTAATTTTGGGGAGATTCTCTTTTGGCAAGTTATATCTAATTAAATGGAAAGCATTTGCTAGTTTTATAGGTTCGTTTAGATTAAATGGCCATGGTGCTTAATGAACTATCATCTCTCCTAATTAAGAGGTATTTCTTGTTCAAATCACATCTTTATCAATTTTGATGGAATCTGTAGCTTTTCTTCTCCTGTAGAAACCAAAGCAAAGTCTATTTTCCAACAAAACACATGTTCTGGTTTCCACTCTGAGGTTAGTTCATTTTTAAAGTATATCAGCTAATCTAATTATCTAATTCTGTAGTTTTTTTCTGACTATTCAATGTCTTTCTGCAGCCGTTGTTTCTTTCTCATTAACATTTAGAAAATTCAAAGTTAAAAAAGCATTATGCAGTCATTTTCTGGAGGCATTTATCTTCTTTTTCTGATTATTTAACATATCCTTTAGAATTTGATTTGATCTTTCTATAACTGTCTGTCCTGTAGGATTTTGTGGTATACCTATGATATGCTTTGTATTATAATAAGCAAAAAAATGTTTCATTTTCCTAGAGACATATGCTGGATCATTGTCTTTATTTGTGTAGTTATACTCATGATGGCTGAAACTTCTAGCAAATGTGATTACTGAAGCAGCTTTTTTCAAACTAAAGCAGGTGCCTGTTGAAAACCTGAATAAGTATCAATGGTGTAATGTACATAGTTTAGTTTTCCAAATTCTACAACAGGAAAACATCCATGTGCCAGATTTTATTCCTTTGAGCACTCTTTGGGTTACTCCTGCAGGTAGTGATGTTTGGTTGTATAAAGATCAAGAAGGATATTTCCTTATAATTTACATGATAGAAAAGCCTTTTTTAAAAACCTTTGTTCTGGACATGATATTTTTAATGAAAGTCTGAGGCCTTTAGTACATTTCCAAACAATAATTAATCAATTTCTATATTACCTTATGCTAGAGGACTTGGTAGACCCATATGGGATATGATATGTGTTATGTATATGGGTTTATTTCTATTCCTGATTATATCTGTAACTGAATAAATAATGAAGTCAATTCTGTATCATCTGGTATAAATTTGGCAGTTTCAATATGCAAAACAACTCTTTCTGAATATTGCAAATCAGTAACCATGTTGAGAGGTTTTTTAAAATCCCCTTGTACCATGAGAATAGATATAATTCTGACTACTGGACAGAATCATAAGGAATTTAATTCACTTTACTTAATTTTTCCGATTTGTAATCTGTCTTTCTTAATTTATTTATACCAGTATAGAAAGTTGGGGTTCTAGTTATTGGTGTGTCCTGTACAATGTGAGGAAGGATCCAGCTAGTTCTTTTTATGAGTTGAATTCTCTTGCTTTGGGGATAATTGTTGTTAATCTCTCCCCCAAAATTACTATAAAGCTCTATGCCAAAATTTCACTTTCTTCCCATAATTTATTAATTTCATCATTATTTAAAGGTCTATAATTTCTGCTGGGTCTATTCCTGTTAATTGACTAAGTCTCAGATTTCCTTTTCTAATTTACTTACAGAACCTTTTCACATGTTTTTAAATTTTTACTTAGTTTATGTGGTAAAAAGATCCATTCTATGATAATATCTTCCCTTCGTGTTAAAATTCATGTAGGGATAATTCTATTATAAACTGACCACAAGTTTAACATTTGCTTCACAAAAGGTGAATGTTTGCCATATGAGACTATTGATTCCTTGGATCTCTTTAAATTTAGCAATGGTACAGGAGTCCAGTTATCTGTAACAGAGTCTCTGCCATTTGAGAGTTTCTACAAGGTTACTGGATATATTAAGGTCTGAAAAGCTTGGGCTGTTCCTCTCTATTCTTATAATCCAATTTTGAAATTGGCTCTCCATTAAATTCTTCTGTCCAGATTTGAATATCTTGGTGATCTGGTTTTCTAAGGCCTGTATCTTAGCATTAAGATCAACCAACATTTTTAGTGATAAGACAAAAATGATAATGTTGATAGTGGTTACAATCGACATCACATAAATTCCATCTAAATTAGATATCCTCTCACTTAATTGTTCAATTTTCATACTGTCTAGCATATTATCAAACAGTGAGCCAAATCCCTCCATTGTAATGGTTTTCCCCATTTTTTAATGTGGGGGAATTCTCTGTCTTTTAACTAACTCCTCCTTTTAAGAATTCCCAATTGTCTTACCAAATCTCTTGACAATGTTGATGAAGACATGAGGCTGATTGCTGCTGCATAGAACAGTAAAAGCCTGACTGGATTTCAAGACAGCTGCCTAGTTTGGCAGCAGCCTGATTAGGGCTTCAACAGAGAGCCTGCAACCCAAGTGGGAGAGAGAGAGAGAGAGAGAGAGAGAGAGAGAGAGAGAGAGAGAAAGAAAGAGAGAGAGAGAGAGGTGACTTTTTGAAAAACACACAGGGGATTGTTCAGAAAAAAACACGTGTGGTTGTGGGATGGGTTTCCTGAAGGCAGAACCAGCCAGTCTAGGACCATGAGTCATGTGGCGTTTGGAACCCAAGTGCTTCTGGAGTTTGGGTGGGAGTTGGAGACTGCTTCAGAGAGGCTACAACAGGAAAATCCCCAACTCATGCAGAAGCTTGAGGATAAATAAAAAGAAAGCCTAGTCGGGTGGGACTGGAGCCCCATGTGCAGCTCTGGCCTGCGCTAGTGGCTAAAAGTCACAGGCAAATGGCTTTTTTTTTTTTGTGATTTCGTATCCCAAACATTGGACACCAAATGTATAGCACAAATAATAAAAATCCAGAGACAGATAGAGGGATTCAAAATAAGATCAGAAAAGCAAAGCGTCCAAGCTACTGGCTCTCACCCCTAATTCAGACTGAAAATGGGCAATCCTGCCTCTATGAATCCTCAGACTGAGACTGAGCTGAGACCTGTCTCCTCCTCATTTACATTGTTTCTAGTGCTGGGATTAAAGGCTTGCACCACTGCCGACTAGTCTCTATGGCTAACTAGTGTGGCTGCTGGGATTAAAGGTGTGTGCCACCTCTGCCTGGCCTGCATGACTGACTAGTGTGGCTGCTTTGCACACTTCTTCAGGCAAACTTTATTTATTAAAACACAGATAGTAAACTACTATTTACATACCATTATACAACATCTAAATTTCAATGTTAGGAAATCCAGTTTCCGGGCCAAAAAAAAAAAAAAAAAGGTTAACTTGTTCTCAACATACATACCAAGTTTTTATTAACTATTTCTGTCTATTTGAAAATTATTCAGTGCTGTTTTTATCTTAACCTTAGTTTTTATTTTCCAGAACCACTTTGATTTTAAAGAAGTGACATAAATTTATTGATTTCAAACTTCCTTTAGTTTTAATTTTAAACCTTTATTTTGGACAATGTCGATTTACATAAAATCAGAGAGACTAGAGAATGAGATGATGAAATTGCGTATGTGCACCACCACTCAAATAAAGTCTACCTTGAGTTTATTCACTTCTTCCATTGTTCCACAGACTTGAAGCAAATCTAAGCCTTTCTTCATTTTATCCACAATACTCCAAAGCCTATCTACAAACAGGAAATGCAGTGACTGCGTTATTCCTCTTGTAATTGCAACAGTCTGTTAGTATTAAACTCTAATCATTATTTAACTTTCCTTGATTTTATTTTACCTTTTTTAGTGACTTTTTTTTAGCTTCAGGGTTTTATTGAGAAATAGGGAGGGTCACACCTTTGTTTAGGTTTTAAATTTTTTAAGTGCTGGAAATTAAACTAAGGCCCTCATCTATACCAGGCATGCATCAATAAATTTTTACTTCTTCTGTTATGTATATTTCAAACTACACTTCATAATTTATAGATTTTCAATTTATATATAAGTCATAATATATTTTACACGTTACATATATGTTTATATTTTCATGCTTATAAATTACATATATATCGCTTTAAAGAGTCAAGCTGTTCTGCAAAGTAGTGCTGTGTGGTTGGCCATGCTGGTCTGTGTGAGGAGGGGAATTGTCCCAGTCAACACAGCTTCTGTCTCCTGAGCAGAAGTATGTTAGAGTATGTGGTTAGTGATATAATTAGCTTAGATTCTTCCATAAATTGTGATCTTATTGTGGGCTGGTGAAGGACCATTCTGAGTTTCTTGCTACAGGGACCCTCTCTCCTTGAGATGTGCTGCTCTGCAGTATGTCATTGTCTGGGCATCCCCAGAATGATACTTACCAGGCATTTCACCTACTGCTCTTTTTGTGAATGAACAGACTCTGTAAAGCTTTGTAGGGTTCAGAATTAATGTTTTAACACAGTGATATTCCTGGGTGCTAGGGCATACTTCCACCAGCCGGCATGTGTTATAGGATGCCACTTTGGGTGGTGCTAATTCATATACAACTATCATTTCTTAGATATATTAGCATGTAAGGGATGGCAAATAATAACAATGTAATTATTCTTCTTTCATTCACCCAAAATATAGCAGCTTTTTTTTATAGCAGTTCTTATTCTACTTTGAGTCATTCATAGAGAAAAGTGAAAAGTTCATTTCCTTCTGTTATCACTGTTCACACTACTAAGACGTGGTATTCTCCCAATGCAACCAATGCAGAAATGAAGACAGCGAGATGTGCACACGTGTGCGCATGTTTAACAGATGCTCTCATGGATAGAAACTTACCTATGTTGTTCTGTGATTCTGAACATCTCACAAGGGACGCTCAAATTACTCACTCTTTGACCAGTTAGAACCTTTTCTTGGTTCCCAAGTCTCTGATAGAGTTCTTCACCTACTAGCAAACATCACGCTGAGGTGATCATGTGTTTCTGTTCCAAGATTTGGAATCAATCATATTTTGCAGAAGCCAGGGCATTCATGGCCTCTGTCTTCTGAGTGAATTTAGTCAGGGCTTTTTCTGGGACTCACCTGCTTTTAGACAGTGTTTTCATCCTTTCTATATTTTATGAAGGGTGCTTTCCCTCTAAAATAAGCGTCATGCGCCGGGCGATGGTGGCGCATGCCTTTAATCCCAGCACTCGGGAGGCAGAGGCAGGCGGATCTCTGTGAGTTCGAGACCAGCCTGGTCTACAGAGCTAGTTCCAGGACAGGCTCCAAAGCCACAGAAAAACCCTGTCCCAAAAAACAAAAAAAAAAAAAAAAAAAAAAAGCATCATGCAAGATATAGCAGCACCCTTGTTTCTTCGAGTGCTCAGATAAAACCCAAGTTGTTGCATGTAGCAACCACAATGAAATTTAATTTTAAGATGTAATAAGGGAACTAAATGATAGAGACTAGAACCTTGTGATTTCACAAAGCATATCTGGAAGTCTGTGAGATTTGATTTTCTTTAGCTATGATAGTAGGCTCAACTACAAGCATATCTATCAGTCAACAGTCTTTCAACAAATGAGTGAACACCAATGTTCCTGTTTGTTAATTTTAAATTAGAGTACTGAGCCAGCCTTAAGAAAACCACAGTTCCAAATGATGCATTTTTTTGGTTTCTAGTTGTCTATCCTTTTGGCGCACACCTTAAGTACAAGGGAGATGCGTAAGATGTGGGACTTTTAGGACACCAAGGCTGCATGGAAAAGTTTTCAAGTAACCTCTAAGATTTATAACCCACAATCTAAGCAACATGAGGGAAAATGAAGTGTATTTATTCTTCTGACCATCTGGTAAAAAGTAATTCAAATGTACAATCAGCTTTGATTTTCTTGTTGTTTAGCTGGTAATAACAGGGTATGGGAAAAGAGAAAAATCACATTAATAAAAAGGAGTGTATAATTCAATGGAAATGGTATAACTTGAATTAAAGAAGGAAAATTGGGGCTTTATCTGCAAAAACTGTGAGCCCTTTAAATGCTAAGTGCCAGACATCTGGTTGTTACAGCCTCTGGGCCACAGCAATAAGCCGGCAAAGGAAAAGGACTATGTTATTCTCACAGACCCTGACCTCAGACTTGACAGAAAGCCAAAGTGTTTTAGTACTTGGCAATGTTATTTTATTGACACATGTCAAATAATTTTAATTTATGGCCATATAATCCCACATCTTGAGGCTCGGCTTTGCAACACACAATGGGATCCGATGCAATAGCAGTGTGTTATGTTCGAGCCAAGTGAGATTAAAACTGAACCTTAATGTTGAGATTTATGTGCTAAGAGGAGAATTCTTAAGTGTTTTCTTGTTTTACTAATTCTATGGCTTGTGAATGTGCTTAAAGACTTACTGGACTCTGTTTGAAAATTTTAAATAATCAAAGATTACAGCTTAATTTTATAAATAATGAGAACAAAATGTATCATATACAGGAGATTGAAACCTCTTCAAGTTGATGAGGACAATGCTTAATGAGAGAGTAATCTTTACAAGACAGAGTATATGCCAGCATGTGGAGTCATCACTGTTGACCATTGTCATATTCATCCTCATAAAATGACTAATTTTACATATAAATTGATAACGGTATTACTAGTAATAAATGTGGACTGAAAACCATCTTCCCAAGGGAAAACAAACCAATTGGTTATCTAATACCAAATGGTCAGTCTTGAAAACATGCCACAACTAACATTATATAGCCAGAAAAGTTGTATCTATATATTTAGGAAATATATATATATATATATATATATATATATATATATATATATATAACAAGGATGAGTATATGGAAGGGATTGGAGGGAGGGAAGAGAAAGAAGAAATGATGTAATTACAATTTCAAGAATTAAAAGAAACAATCTTAAAATACACAATATGATCTACTAAAAGACAATCTCATTTTTGAATGCCAGGGTAAAAATTACAAGACAAAAAGAGGAACAAACAGACTGTGATGGAAGAGCTAGGAAGAGCATGCCACAAAAGTTGTGTTTAAGAATCCAGTTTGTGGGTTGATCAGCCACTCTCCAGGCAGGCCTCAAGATCAAGAGTAGTTGGATCTACACAAAATTGATATTTTGGCCTTTTTCTTGCATACCACACACACACACACACACACACACACACAGAGAGAGCGAGAGACAGAGAGAGAGAGAGAGAGAGAGAGAGAGAGAGAGAATGTGAAGCTGGCTGTGTACAGAGGTAGGGAGAATCTGGGAGGACTAAAAGAATAGTGAATATTACCAAAATAAATTTATGAGAAAATTTGAAAATAATAAAAACATAATAAAGTTAAATAAATTGAAGAAAAGATTACAAGTTTGTTTGAACATGAATGCATGGCTTCACTTCACTGCTGGTGGGTTTGGATGAATATCACCTAAGGTGCTATGTGTTTGATGCTTGAACCTTGGAGTGGCGCTCTTGAGAGCTCATTAACCTTTCCCTAGCAGAGCATTATGGGAGGCCCTTAGATTATCTCAGACAGGCCCTAGAAGGGAGTTGGTTAAAGCAAGGTCTGTCTTCTTTCTCTGTGTCTCAGACCATGGTAGGAGTGGATTGCTGTCGAATGAATTCCTGTGATGACACACTGTCCTCACGAAAAGCCCAACAACAGTAGAGCTGTGTAATCTTGGAAAAGAACCCCCAAAATCATGAGCTAAAATAACTCTTTTCTCTTCATATGATAATCGCCTCATTATAGGTGACAATTAGTAATCACATGACTAGTTCCACAAAGAAAAATGACCTATTGTACCTGAAGATACTGACAAAATATTCATAGCTATACCTTCTAGAGTATAATAGACCTTACCCACTCTCAAAGCACTTCACAAGTATGGGAAAACTGGGTACAGTGAATGACTCAGAGGTACAGAATGCCACCTCAAATTGGAGATTTAAACAATGCAGGCAGGAAGATAGTATGAAAGCAGAAACATAAAAAAATGCATTTTGGGGCTATCATCTAAAATATCACTCAGATTGTTTGAAAACTGTCTTGTGTGCTTCTGTAGCACACGTGTATTGGGAAGCGCATCATTCATGTGAGAGAACATGCAGACAACCCACAGACAAACTAGGTAGGCTTTATGGTGACTCATTAATAGACATTACTCATGATAGTCATTATTTGTAATAGTCATAGACACATGACAAGGTATTTTAGAAAATGCTTCAGAGTTTGATGACTAGCATTTGAATTTATTTTACAGGAAACATACAAATCTTACCTTTGCTTAGAAAGAGAAATCGTTCTCCGGCAATACTCTGAAATAGAGGAACATGGCTTATAGCGAGGGACCTGGAAACTGTGAAAGCCAAGAATTGCTGACTACTGTTGTCTAACCCAACACAATTTCCCGCGATGACAATGTCTGATGTCACTTAATGACATTGGCATTTCAAGTCCTTCAAGCTACTCCCAAATTTTAAGGTGATAAAAAGTCATGTGATTTTCACAGTATGGAAGGCTTTGTCCTCAGCTTAGAACAAATTCAGAGCAAAGAGCAGACAGTGGACGCCTCACTTAAGGCAATGCCTCAGTCCTTTTCTGAATCTGCAACAGTACTTGAAACACTTTGTGCGGATAAATTATGGCTGTGAGAGGTCATGAAACCAAATCATTAATCACCAAAAAACCCTTTTTCCTAACCTAGCGTGGGAGGAGTGTTTGAATAGAATATTTTCATTTCAAACCTTTTAAAAAGCCACCAAATATAGGGAAGGGATGTTTTTCCTTTAATATTTGTCATGCATTTTTTCTACAAATAAATATTTCTACTTATTTAATACATATTTTTTGATTTTCCGCTGTGCCAGGCACTATTTTATGCTCTAGGAATCCACAGACACTGAGAAGGATAATGCCATGCTAAAGGGCTTCAGGGCCAGAACCAGACGGAAAAAAATAGCTGCGTGAAGTATTGAGAGGCACAAGAGGTAAGAGGTCTCATGATGGGGGGCAGGGTGGAGAAAGAGAGCCCCGATGAAATGCTTCTTGACTTTGTTTTCCAGGGTGAAGCATGGTTTTCTAGCATGCAGCAGAATAAGTTGCATTGACAGATAGCAATGATTCGGTATGGTAGAGAGCAGAAGAGATGGCTCAGAGGAGTCAAGAAGGCAAGTCTGATGAAAAGACTCATGATTGTGGCTAGAAATCTCTGAGATAGACATGTTGCTCTACTTGGAGCATCCTACTCCTGATGACACCCCTTCCTCAGCAACTCCTATATGGCCTGTGAAGTATAATAATCTCATCATTGAAGGCACTACCATATCAACACTTAAAACAAGACATTGTCACGTAAATACAGGCAAGTAGACTAACGTGCAGATATACCGGGGGACAGCAGAGATAAAATTTCATTGAAAGACACCATATCCTTGGTACAAACACAGTAATTACTGGGCTGGAGCAATTAAGTTTTACTAGTACTTTCATTAAGTAGGTTACGATTGACTGGCTTTTAGAAGGACGTTTGCTTCCCACCTGCTTTTCAGATCTGCTTCAAAGATCTATTTTTCTTGGCAGCGTCACAACCAACGGTCTGGCTCCATATGAAGTTTGCATTTCCATGAATTCTTTAAAAATGCAGGCGAGTTTAGCACATGCTTATGCGTTCGTTGGGGTTGCACGTTTTATAGGTCGCGAGCACAGGTGCATTCAGTTTGCGCTGGCCATTAAGAATGACACACTGTTATTCTAAGCACAGATATTTTTGTTGCTGAAAATAGATTAAAGATGTATAGAAATGGTTTCATGTACTTTCTTTTGGCAGAGGTTGTTCAAATGTTATAAAAAAAACGAAGGCAGTCCCCTCTTTATGAGTTACAATTCAAAGCGTGGCTTGTGGTATCATTTGTTCTCTCCCTTAGAAAAGTTTAATTAACAACATTTGTGCTGTGTAAACAAAGATGAGCAAAGGCACCGACAGAAACTTGGACACATGTGTCCACTCTACCTAGAAGTCAGAGTTACTGCATCATTGGGGAAGCTCGGCTCTTCCATAGTTTTCAGCACGTTACCAGGGTGATGCGTCGTGATGTCTCCTGGTAGACACTGAGGAGTTCTAAGATCTCTCTGCAGAGCTGAAGTGCGGGGTACTATGGAGACGATCGAAAGTGAAGAATTCACTCTCAGGCAACAAGATGTGTTTAAAAATGTCATTCACAATAAGCACTGGATTCTAGACAGTCTATGCAAACTCTTCACTTCCCAGTTGAGAAAGCATCAGCCCAAGGAAAGTGACTTAAGTAAAAGTGGCTATTAATTTCAAGTCCAGACTTTCGCCTAACTCTAGCACTGACATCACAATGGCTGGGAAGAATTTTAGTATGAGTGAAAAGATTGTGCTTCTTAGTGTGACCGCACAGGTACCAGCGGATAGAAGGCCTGGTTGATGGCTGGCCAACATCACTGTGTCCAACCCTTTATATTCCGTATTTTCACTTGAGTCATCTTCTTGGCATACTTTAAAAAAACTAACTCAGTTGGATTTGCCTTTTCCTTTGATGGCACTTCCCCCTGTTCTTCCTCCTCTGGAGACCAGTAGGTCTCTCCATTTTTGCTGTCATAGCCGCTTCCCCAATGATTCAGTAACTCTGACTTCTAGGTAGAGTGGACACATCAGAAATAGGAGTCTTACTTATTTAGAATGTACCAGAAATTTCAAAGCCTAAACAATAAATTGAACAATCCAATTAATAAGTGGTCTAATGGTATGACTAGACAGTTCTCAAAAGTTGAAATACACAAGATTAATAAACTTTAAAAGATGTTTAACCTCATTAATCAGCAGAGAAATGCTAATCGAAACTACAAAGAGATTTTGTCTATGGTTATTTTACCATAACCACAATGGTAATCATTAAAAGAGGAAGGGCCGAGGGGCATTTAGGTTGTTTCCAGGCTCTGGCTTTGACAAACAATGCTGCTATGAACATAGCTGAGCACATGTCCTTGTGGTATGATTGAGCATCCTTTGGATTTATACCCAAAAGTGGTATTGCTGGGTCTTGGAGAAGGTTGTTTCCTAATTTTCTGAGAAATCGTCACACTGACATCCAAAGGGGCTACACCAGCTTGCACTCCCACCAGCAATGCAGAAGTGTTCCCCTTGCCACACATCCTCTCCAGCATAAGTTGTCATCAATGTTTTTGATCTTGGACATTCTTACCATTGTAAGATGAAATCTCAGAACTGTTTTGATTTGTATTTCTCTGATGGTTAAGGATGTTGAGCCTTTCCTTAAGTGTCTTTCAGCCATTTTATATTCTTCTGTTGAGAGTTCTCTGTTTCTGTCTGTATTCCATTTTTTTTTATTGGATTATGTGTTCTTTTGATGACCAATTTCTTGAGTACTTTGTGCATTTTGGAGATCACATATCTGTCTTATGCGGGGTTGGTGAAGATCTTTTCCCATTCTGTAGGCTGTTGTTTTGTCTTATTGACCATGTCCTTTGCTTTATAGAAGCTTCTCAGTTTCAGGAGGTCCCATTTATTAATTTTTTCTCTCAGTGTCTATGCTAATGGGGTTATCTTTAGGAAGTGATCTATTAGTTGCTATTCTATTGCTGTGAAGAGATATCATGACCAAAGCTACTTGATAAAGAAACCATTTACCTAGGGGCTCACTTATAGTTTCAGAGGATCAGTTCATGATTATTATGATGCAGAGCATGGCAGCAGGCAGGCAGGCATTGTGCTGGAGCAGTAGCTGAGAGCTTACATTCTGATGCACAGACAAGAGGCAGAGAGCTAACCAGGATGGCTTAGACTTTTAAAACTTCAAAGCCCATACCCCAGTGACATAACTCCTCCAACAAAGGCCATATCTCCTAATTCCTTCCAAACAGTTCCAAAGCATAATAATATATGACCCTATGGGGGCCATTTGTTTTTAAGCTACCACAACTGGTTAGTCAGTTTTCAGCATTTCTAGAAAAGGTGTATGTGTGTGTCAAAAAATATATTATACCTCACAAACATAGATAATGAATTATTTTCTCAATTAAAAGAGAAGAAGGGATGACAATGTAGACAGAGAGAGGAAGGATAAATAACACTAAGGATGCATGAAAAAGCCACAGGGAAACATAACATTTTCTACTTATCCAAAATTATATATAATACATACAAGTTATACATATGCATAAATAATTTAAATGAAGTCATAGTATTTGAGGTGATAATGCTTTCTTCAAGATGTAGATTAACCAAAATCACTGCTCCAAACATGACAGGCTTTTTTTTTTAGCTGTTGGTCAGTGCAATCCTCAGGTAATATGAACTATTGATGTTGCTCTTGATGGACTCCCAGAATCTGAAGACGAGTTCTAATGCTGAAGACACCAGGCACTTCAAATACAGGATTCAGAAAAGTCAAGCTGGGTCTGACCTGAAAATCTCTTCCCTGGGGACTGGGAAGTACTGGGAAGTACTATGCAAGCCACCAAGATGGGGTGGGGGAAAAGCAATCAATTGTTACACCTTTCTGTGCTACCTACAAACCACATGACAAGATGTCCCAAAATTTGGACTAGTGGGACTTAATCCTTAGTGGTAAGCAACAGACATGTTCTTGGATTTAAGGCATCCTCAATAGAAGGGAATCCATGATGGATATTGCAAACTTAGCCAACTCGACATTGCTAGTGAGCTCATGAATCTTAGAAGAGTGCCTGCTACAGCCACTTTCCTGAGAGGATTTAATTCCTAACAATATTCTAAATACTTATCCTTATAACCACAGATAAGGATAGGTATCATCCCCTCCTCAAGGGAGCTCTCTCTCTCTCTTTTTTTCAACATACAATGGTCATTAAAGAATGATGATCAAAATGAAGAAGAAACTGACTGTGTGGTGCCCAACCTCGACACATACAACAGAGCTCCTACACACAGACTCAGGAAACATGGTGGAAAAAGGAGGTGGAAAACTTTAAGAGTCAGAGAGCCAAATAAAATCTGAGGAGAGACCGTGTTTTCTAGATAAAATAAAGAAACCTACACCTATGAAATCTAAACTAACAGCATAACTGTCTAAAAAAGAAATGAATAATTCCAATACATAAGTGAGGGAAATCTCATGGGGCTTCACCCCTAGGTGAACTACAGGAAATTAATGACTGCCGAGAGAATTAGTCTCTCCCAAGAATGTGTTCTTTTGTTGGTTATCCAATACCAAGTGGTCACCCCTTATACAAGCAACACTGAACAGATTTGGAAAATTATATGTATATTTTTAAACATAATGCATAGTAACAACAGTAACCAAGAAAAGAGGTTATGGAGAGAGAATGCGGAGGATTGGAAGGATAACAGGGAGACAGGAATGATGTAAATACAGTACATGTATATGAAATTTTAAAAATAAGTTTAATAAAGAAAGAAAAATTGAAAAACACAAAAACAAAAGAAAAAGAAAGCAAAGAATATGCTGTCAAGGATATGGACCAAAGCGAACACTTACTTCCATATTGCTAATAGGGCTGTACAGGAGTCCAGCTTTCATGTTTGCTAATTTGGAGGCCTTTTAAAAAACATCCAATAGGTATACCATATGACCATGTTATACTGCTCTGTCTCGGTCTCCTAGTTAAAGGATCTCAGAGACACTTGCATATTAATGTTTATTGCAGCACAATTCACAATAGTACATTAACAAACCAGGCTAAATGTGCAAAGACAAAAATTGATGAGGACAATATAAGATGCATAAACACTTTTTCAACTATAAAGATAAATGAAGTTTTATGTATTTGTAGGAAAATGGATGCAACTAGAGATAATCATATTAAGCTAGAAAGACAAATATGTGTTTTCTCTCATCTCAGCCTCCTAGATTTTATAGTCATAAAATCATGTATGTATGCACAATTTTAAGGCATAAAATATGATGATTATTCTATTTATGCTAGTGAACTTTAAGTAACAAACATATATACTCTTTAAATCTATCCATCCCTATTAGTCTCCTTGACTTGCTATAACAAATACCCCAGGCTTGGTAGGTTACACACTAGTAACTTATTTTCTTTCTGTTCTAGCACCTGGAAATTCAACTCAAAGTGTTGGCAAGTTTGATTTCTCCAAAGGCAGCCCTCCTTGGTTCATGAGAGGTGGTGTGCAAAGTCCTTCTGTGTACATGCTGCTTTTATTGGTTAATGAGTAAAGAAGCTGCTTGGGCCTATGACAGGGCAGAACAGAGCAAGGCAGGAATTCCAAGCAGAAATAGATGAGAAAAGAAGGCAGAGTCAGGGAGACGCCATGTAGCTGCTGCAGGAGACAGACCCCGGAGCACCTTACTGGTAAACCACGTGTCTTCTGACAATACATAGATTAATAGAAATGGGTCAATTTAAGATGTAAGAGTTAGTTATAAGAAACCCAAGTTATGGGTCAAGCAGTGTTATAATCAATATAGTTTCTGTATAAATATTTCTGATCTGGGCTGCCGGGAAGCAAATGAACAGTCTCTGCCTGTAGAGATGTGGTCTTCTCCTTGGGTGATTCAATGGCCTTTCTTCCATGTGCATGGCCATCCCTGGTGTCTCTTTCTTTTCTTGGAAAAAGAATCAAGCCATCTTGGTTAGAGACCCACTTTCGTCATATCAACTTCATTACTTCTTTAAAGACCCTATAAAAAGCACAGAAAAGCCAGGTGGTAGTCACACATGCCTTTAATCCCAACACTCAGGAGGCAGAGGCTCTTTGAGGCCAGCCTGGTCTATGAAGTGAGTTCCAGAACAACCAGAACGAAACAGCAAAACCCTATCTTGAAAAACCAAATAGAGACTCAGGTTTCAACATATGAATTTGAGAGCATATGATCTAGTCTATGGAACCATCCTGCTGGTTTTTATCCTAACCTTTGCTCTTCCTGAAGCTTTTAATGCAAATGCCAGCACTGCAGGCATCTCCTGCCACAGGGTAGAAAAATATTTGACTAAAGATAGTAGAGAAAGAAATTAAACAAGAACTGCAGGTGGAATTAAAGCTAGTGAGCTGAATGACTAATGAAAATGTAACAATTGAAGGTTAAATAAATTTTAAGAGAATTAAGTAGCAAGTTACTGTTGATTATACCAAGCTCGCTATTCTTCCAGAAAACCTGGAAATGAGTCCAGGGAATTCAAATAAAAAAGCTGCACATTTTAAATTCAGCTACTTCTAGGTTAGCTAGATCATAAAGTAAACAATTTCTCTTTGTGCTTTAAAATAGAATTTAAGCACTTTCAACACCAGATGATCTCAATTCCATCTCATAGAAAAATCAACAGAAGCCTTGTTTTTACTTCTTTTAAAATAAAAACATAGAGAAGGAAGAAAGAGGAAAATCTTTGGATTTGTTTAATTTTGGTGTGTGTGTGTTTTAACAATGATTTTTAATAAGTTTCAAAATAAAAAAGTGGAGAAATGAAAGTAGAAAGAGAAAGAGAAAACAAAGAAAAAAGTAAGTAAGTAAGGAAGGAAGGAAGGAAGGAAGGAAGGAAGGAAACATACGATGTGATTCTATGATAGAGAAGCATAGCAAATCAACATGAGTTATCCAGTGTATTCATCAATGAATCCCAGAATTGGTAAAAATTAGTTGGAAATACATAAAGCATTACTCATTACAGTGGGATGTGAATTATTTAATAAACCCCAGAGTATTGACCAAATATTTAAAGAATAATATTGTGGAGTATCTAAAAATTGAGTATAAGTGTAATGGTAAAATGTAAAATATAACATGGAACTGACTTAAAGAAAGATTTATGAGCATATAAACAAGAGAAGAATTCTTAATATTAACAAATGTCACTTTACAAAAGTAAGTTTTTTCTAGATCAAACACCAGTGTTAAGAACCAGAGACTAGGACTAAAACAAGCCCATCCATTTCTTTCCAATATTGAATAAAATCATATAATTTCCAGTATTAAATAAAATCACAGTGAAAATCCATAAGGACAGGAGGAAGAGCACATGCTATAGAAATAATATTTGTATTCTACCAAGCAAAAAGATTATTGATAATGGACAATATATAAATTTGCCAGCAGATGAGGAACCTAAGGCACGGTTTGATTAATTATGCAGACTTCCAACCTAAGGTGTTAGAGTATCAGATAACTCTGATAGGGAATAGGTTGGAGCAAAAAACAGAGTGATGGAGGCCGGCAGTCAGCTGCGCGTGTAGTGGGGGTAGCACTAACTTCACCCAGTAGGCTAAAAAAAAAAAATCAGATTGCAGCTGATTAGAGGTTCTAGGAGCCTCTTGGAATATTAAAATGATAGAAAATTTTGTGATTCTTTTTGGCTTTTCGAGACAGGGTTTCTCTGTGTAACAGCCCTAGCTGTCCTGAAACAAGCTCTTATAGACCAGGCTGGCCTGGAGCTAACAGAGACCCACCTGACTCTGACTCCAGAGTGCTAGGATTAAAGGCGTACACCTTCTTTATTTCCTAGTAAATTATACCCAATGGAGAGGTAAATAAAAATAAAACAACAGATAACTAACTCCAGAAGAAGCAAAAATATTTAGGAAAGATTAAAAATAATACATATTACTTACATATGGCGAAGCTATGGACACCTCCACACACCCGTGGCAAAAAAGGCCCTAAATAATGACCGACGCAGTATTACTGCTGTGTTGGTATGGACAGAAATGTCACATAGACAGATGGGAAGTGTGTGATAAGAGCAAAATATTTATCTTCATTGAAGACAGTTTAAAGGTAACAACTGATATTACATAGCAAGAAGTATTAACATAAGCATATAAAGCTGTTTTTAAATGTGAAAATAAATTCTAGAACAAATATTGCTTCTGAAGGAGAGCTTTGTAGGAAGGTGAGGATTACTGAACAGCCATGGAGGGTGCTAGAACCAGGCACTCTTCCGGCCTTCTTCATTACCACCATCAAGACACATTCACCCTTTCAAAGGTCTCCACCATCACAAAACCCTCTCTCACTCTGTCGGCCTCTCTGTCTCTGTCTCTCTTTCCCTGCGCTGAGATGGCCTCTGACTCCCCCATTCCCACTAAATCTCTTGCATCAGATCTGTTGGGTGATGTGGTCTCTGTTGATCAACAAAGGTACCCTCCCCACGTAACCCTAACAGAGGGCGGCAGAGAGAACAGAACTAACTAGATGAAAGACAGACATAAAATTACTAAACTTCATTAAATGACTAAAATATAATGTATACAAACATAAGAAAGACATCTAAAAGGGAACACAAATTCTAGAAATTAGAAGGCAATAGAATTAGAAAACCACTTAAAATAAGAATTCCTCAAGGCTGATATGGTTCATATATAAACTGTGCTTAAATGTAAAAATGGCTAGGACTCTGTCTAAAAGATGAAACAACCGGAGGAGAGAGAATTGGTGCACTGAGATAGTAACAAAAATTCATTTTTGAAAGTGATACAAGTAATAACAAAAATGAGATTTAAAAATCAAATTGGAAATTATTGATACGGCAATAACTGCTCTGAGATGGTTCTATGTGATCTTTTATTAAAGCCATGAAATGATTTTTCCCATAAGGCATTTACTGATATTTATAAAGAACTTTAAAAATTCTTATGTTATTTAACTCATAACTCATTTTCTAGGACTCTTTCCAAAAGAAATAAAATCGGAATTGTAAATAAGGTTTTGTGCACTAGGAACGTGTACTTACTTTAGAGTTTCTTGGTCTGGGTTCTGACTGCAACAGTGCTTTTACCTTGTAATTGTTTCTCAGACTGTAGAACAATGATTTGTGTGCTATCCCACATGTAAATTGTTGATATAAAATGAAACTGAAAGAAGAAAATGGTTAAATACTTAAAATATACTTTTATTAGAAAATCAAGAAAGTAGAAAAGTTCTTAAGTGAAGAAACAGGACTTATGAATTTGTTTTTATAAAACAAGTCCTGTAAAGACTCAAAACCTTCATTTTATGCTCCAAAAGTGAATGACATTTGTTTTACCAAAGCATTTCTAATAATGATGTTGAAAAAATGATGTTTGCATAGAAAGTGTGGAGAGTTAAATTTCAGAATCTTATTCTTCCCCATGGAATATGTGCCTCATTTACTTCAGTGAGTGTCCTCTGCATAGATGTTTGCTGCCTAATGTTGCTCCTACCTGTCCCTGTTGAACACATACATGTAACGAGACTATAATGGAGTTCTGCAATTTTAATCACATCATCAAAACAAATCCAGTGGAAACAAATGATACAAAGGCCAGAAGCAAGTAAGGTATGAACAAAAGGAATTGAAACTTAAAAGGACACGAAAATGTCAGAAACAAGCCTTAAAAATCCCCGTAACTACTATCACACAGTTGGTAAGACTCTGATGTGGAATATAATGGAAAGATGACCCACAAAGTACTGTATACGTGCGGAGTGGCCAAATGTCTGAAAGGTCCTTATGTCTGTTTGTTTTTACAAAACTGTCACTCAAATGCATATAAAAACAATGTTGGAAAGAAATTTGCTCTGGAGATAAGGCAAAGCAAGAAAGCTTCTCTAGAGATACGGACACAATAGAAAGTAATTGGTTCTCCCGGACCCTGTAACTGGAAGACAGGCCTGATGGACACACAGAGCTCAGGGCCAGTCTTTTGCATGTCTGTAAGGCAAACGTAATACCAACGGCATCAGCTTTGGAAGACACTATTTCATAAAAGAGCTAGGAAGTAAATTTATAACATGCAGAAGATATGCGTTGTAGTTCTCAGTAAGAGAAGTATGCACAGAGCACTAATGGCAGAAGAAAATGAAACACTTACTCTGGGAGCATACATAACCACGGGCAATCATTCTGGAAATTGGCAGTATCAGAACTATACATTTTATTCAACTAAAGACATCAAAGGAAAAAACTAGGAGATGGGTATCAGATTAGGACTTTGCAATCTCAAAAACTGGAAACCATTCAAAGGGTAAAGTAAGTAAGTTTGGTTGGTTTGGTTTTTCCTTTGTTTTTGTTATGTGGGGTGTTTACTTCTGAGGTGAATCTCTCTCTGTAGCCCACACAGGCCTTGAACTCATGGTCCTCTGGCTATGTAAGCCCCGAGCCTCTGAGCTATGTCCCTAGCCTGAAACCAAGGAACACACATGGTCTAATGTGAAACTTTGCATGAAAACAGCAAGAAATGGGAAATACTCAAGAAAATATATGACACAGAATAGTAGAATAAATTATATTCCACTAGAAATTAAATAGTTGGATTTGAATTGTGAGATCCCTTTTACAATCACTAGAGCAGCAAAAGGCCAGTGTTTCCATGACTACTAAGGGAAATTCCCAGAAAACCAAATGTTTTCCACTTCTTTTCATGGGGACTCTGAAGACAGGTTTGACAATATTTAATAAAATTGGGCCACAGCAATTCCACTCCTCCATAAGTATCCAGAGGAACTCATGAGTGAGGGAGGAGAGGATGAGATCACAGACGTCGAAGCAATCCAGATTCCTGTGCCTGGAGAGTGTCTGAGTAGAATGTGATCTCTACAGGATTGACAATTAGCTGTAGTCAGGAGCTGAGAGTGACCAGTGGAATACATAGAAACCAAATAAAAGACATAGTCTAATGCCATTTTTAAAAATCCCGTGAAAGGCTCAATAAGTCACCATGACTCTTTCTTGAATGTGCATGAATTTAATGAATACTCAGAGACTATTATGCTAATGAGACATACGAGAATGACTGTGCTTGTGGATCTTGAGAGTAGCAATGAAGATGAAAATTAATATAACACAGAGGAGTTATTTTCTGACTCATCTCCTTTACTAGGTCAAATAGAGGCAGTCACTAACCCATAATATTACCATGAAATCTTTTACAATAGAATTATATTAAGTATTGTTTAATCAATTGCATTAGATTATTCTTTTATGTTCTTTACCCTTAAGCTACAATTAAGTCTCAAATTATTAATGACCTAATTAGACTTTTAAAATGTCATTTTTGAGTGTGTATGTGTGTGTGTGCTTGTGTGTATGTGTGTGTGTAATCCTCCAGAGCTAGAATTACAGGTAGTTGTGAGCTGCCGAACACAAATGCTAAGAACTGAACTCAAATCCTCCAGAAGAATGATTGCTTTTAACTGCTGAGCCACCCCTCCAACCCCCAGAAAGTTAGACTTTTAAATCGGGAAATATAAACATCTATCATCAAGTAAGAAGTCGGAATAAAGTGAATAAAAATTTTTAAAATGTAATATTTGAAAGTTATAAGTTGAAACATCTTTGTACTTGTCCCAGTGGTTTAAAACTCAGCTTTAGTTTAGCAAAAAAGTATTCAAATTCAGTAAGGTATACATGTAGCTCATGAGATTAAAATTGAATACAAAATATGTCCAAAAATTTATAAGGAAGACAATTCTGATAAATTTTAGAAATGAGGTTTAATAGAGAAAAATAAATTAACAAAAGCCTTTGGAAAGAAAAAAAAAAGGCCCCATAATTAGGCAGATCAAGATAAAAAGAGCAAAGAACAAATAGAAACTTTAGGTAAATTACAGAATTTGCAAATCAGTGCCTCATTTAATGGAAAAGGTTACTCTTGTAGTAGACAGTATTGACACAGAGACCCACAACGGGACAATGTGCAGATCATCAAAGACTGCAGCATGCAGTCTCAAATGGGATGTCTCTATGAAATCCCTTCCCCTCGAGACTCGGGGATCGATGTGAAAGAGTAGATAGAAAGTACCAGAGATGATGAGCGACTACAAAGAAGCCGTGTCTTCCAGACACAGTAGAACTGGCACACAGATGAACCCAGAGACCGGCAGCATGCGTAAGAGCTGCACAGTTCCAAGTCAGAAGGCATCCAGCACCAAGAAGGGAAAGTGGACACAGGTTCCATCTCTACCCAAGAAAGTAATTGCAACTGATAGCTGTTGGCAATGGGAAAATCAGTTTTCTCTAATGAAGTGTCAGGACAGTAGCACTCAAACTCCAGGGCAGGCCCCAAGCTCAGGAGCAGGTTCAGTGAGTGTGTCCGCGCATGCGCGTCCGTGCTTCTTGTATTTTATGCATAATTAGTCTTAATACGTTTTTGTCTGTTTTGAGATTTTATTTATTTCTGTGTATTTGATAGAGAAAATTTGGACTTAAAGAGGCAGGTAGAGAGATGGAGATGATCTGAGAGGAGATTGGAGTAGGGGAAACTATGATCGAAATAAATTGTATGAAAACAATTTTTAATTAAAAAAGAAAATTTAGGTAAAATACAACCCAGAAACTTATTTCACAATCTGACTTTTTTAAACAAATGAGCCTAATTGAGGCTAATTTACAAAACTGGCCACTGGCTTACACGAAGAGTTTTGCATGACTGGGTAGTCTGCTATCACCATGGTGGGCTCAAGTTCATGCTCCGCCACTTCTTAGCTACTTGGGCAAATTATTAAACCTTTACAAAGCTCAGATTTGTCTTTGAAAAATGAGGTTAACAATGACTTATACTCCCAGATCATTTGACTATTAATTTAGACAGCTCGTGAAAAGATCCTACTGTAGTTTGGCAGTTAATGTCAAACATTATGAATAACGATCATTGCCATCAATCTTCCTAGGACAGTGTGGCATTTCCAAGCCTCCGCTTCCCTTTTTGGAAAATTCTTGCATGTTTGCAAGCTTTTACTTTTGGTATTTCGATTTTGTCATTTGGTAAAAATATCGATGCTTTTTATATTTCTCTTGTGAACAGCATATCTCTAAGATGTAAAAGGGAGTGGATGGATGGTTAGAGGTTCTTCAAACTCACCTTCTTGAAGCCCAGCAGCAGAGGGATGGTGGCTGCTCTGCATGGGTGCCTTAGAAAATGTTAGATCAAAAGAGACAAAGAAGGACATTTTATATTAGTGACAAAAATAATTTATCAAGAGGAAATCTCAATACTGAACATCTATGCCTCAAATATAAGAGCACCCTCATATGTAAAAGAAACACTTCTAAAGCCTATATCACACATCAAGCCCCACACACTAATAGTGGGAGACTTCAACACCCCATTCTCACCACTGGACAGGTCTGCCAGACAGAAAATTAACAGAGAAATAAGGAAACTAACAGATGTTATGACTCTAATGGACTTAACAGACATCTTTAGAACATTCCATCCAAACATAAAAGAATATATCTCTTCTCAGCACATCATGGAACCTTCTCAAAACTTGACCACATGCTCTGTAACAAAGCAAGCCTCAATAGATACAATAACATTGGAATAACCCATTTATCTTATTGTATCACCATGCCTTAAAATTAGAATTCAACAGCAACACTAATTTCAGAATGCCCACAAAGACATGGAAATTAAACAATGCTCACCTGAATTATCAATTGGTCAAGGAAAAAATTAAAGACTTCCTAAAATTCGATGAAAATGTTCACACAACATACTCAAATTTATGGCACACAATGAAAGCAGTATTAAGAGGAAAGTTCATAGCACTAAACACCTACATAAAAAGGCTGGAAAATCCCACACTAGTGAGTTAACAGAACATTTGAAAACTCTAGAACAAAAATAAGCAAAATCACCCAAGAGAACTAGACAGTAGGAAGTAATCAAATTGAGAGCTGAAATCAACAAAGTAGGAACAAAGAAAACCATACAAAGAATCACTGAGATAAAGAGTTGGTTCTTTGAGAAAATCAACAAAGTAGATAAACCTTTATCCAAACTAACCAAAAGGCAAAGAGAGAATATCCAAATTAAAAAAATCAGAAATGAACGGGGGACTTAAAAAGAGACATGGAGGAAATTCAGAGAATCATCAGGTCATACTTTGAAAACTTGCAGAGTCCATAAAATTGGAAAACTTAAAGGAAATGGAATTTTTTTTCTGGATAAATATCACTTACCAAAATTAAATCAAGACTGGATAAGCAACTTAAATAGACCTCTAACTGCTGAAGAAATAGAAAGTCATCAAAATTCTCCAACTGAAAAAAGGCCAGGACCATGTAGTTTCAGCACAGAATTCTACAAGATTTTCAAAGAAGAACTAATACCAATACTCCTCAAGTTGTTCCATATAATAAAACAGAAGAAACATTGCCAAACTCTTTTTATGAGACTACAATTACCCTGATACCAAAACCTCACAAAGACGTTGCTAAGAAATAGACAGATCTCACTCATGAACATTGATGCAAAAAACTCAATAAAATACTGACAAAATGAATCCAAGAACACATCAAGAAATTCATCCACCATGATCAAGTCTGCTTCGTTCCAGAGATGCAGGTATGGTTCAACTTATGAAAATCTGTCAGTGTAATCCACCATATAAACAAACTGATAAAAAAAATGTTCATCTTATTAGATGATGAAAAAACCTTCAAGAAAATACAACATCCCTTCATGATAAAGGTCTTAGAGAGAGTAGGGATCCAAGGAACATATCTAAACATGATAAAGGCAATATACAGCAAGCCAACAGCCAATATCAAACTAAATTGGAGAGAAACTCACAGTGATCCCACTGAAATCAGGAACAAGACAAGATTGTTCACTCTCTTCATATCTATTCAATATAGTTCTTGAGATCATAGCTAGAACAATAAGAAAACAAAAGGAGATCAAGGAGATACAAATCGGAAAAGAAGTCAAATTCTCACTATTTGTTGATGATATAATAGTTGACAAAAGAAACTCCAAAAGTTTGACCAAGGAATTTCTACAACTCATAAACACCTTCAGTAATGTAGCAGGATACAAGATTAACTCAAAAAAATTAGTAGCTCTTCTTTATACAGACAATAAATGGGTTAAGAAAGAAATCAGAGAAACATCACCCTTCACAATAGCCACAAATAGCATAAAATATCTTGGAGTAACTCTAACCAAACAAATGAAAGACCTATATGACAAAAACTTTAAAGCTCTGAAGAAAGAAATTGAAGAAGACAGCAGAAAATGAAAATATCTCCCATGCTCTTGGGTAGGTAGAATTAACATAGTGAAAATGGCAATCTTACAGATTCAATGCAATGCCCATCAAAATACCAGCAAAATTCTTCACAGACATGAAAAGAACAATACTTCATATGTAAAAGGAAAAAGTCCAGGATAGCCAAAACAATCCTGTACAATAAGGGAACTTATGGAGGCATCACAGTCCCTGACTTCAAACTTTACTACAGAGCTACAGTATGGAAAACAGCCTGGTATTGGCATAAGGTGGGTGGTCCTTGGACTTCCCACAGGGCAGGGAACCCTGACTGCTCTTTGGGCTGAGGAGGGAGGGGAACTTGATTGGGGGAGGGGGAGGGAAAGGGGAGGCGGCGGTGGGGAAGAGACAGAAATCTTTAATTAAAAAAAAGGACAGAAGAACCAATGGAACTGAATCGAAGACCTGGATATCAACCCACACCTACAAATACCTGATTTTTGACAAATAAGCAAAAAATATAAAATGGAAAAAAGAAAGCATATTCAACAAATGGTGTTGGCATAACTGGATATCAACATGTAGAAGAATGAAAAGAGATCCATATCTATTGCCATGCACAAAAGTCAAGTCCAGATAAATCAAAGACCTCAACATAAAAGCAACCACACTGAACTAAAGACAAAGAAATTTGGAAGTACACTTGAATGTATTGGCACAGAGAACCACTTTCTAAATGTAACCCCAGTAACATAGACACTGAAAGAAACAATAAGTGGAACCCCTAAAACTGAGAAGCTTCCGTAAAGCAAAAGACACGGTCAACAACACAAAATAACAGCCCACAGAATGGGAAAAGATCTTTACCAACCCCACATTGAACAAAGGGCTGATCTCCAAAATATACAAAGAACCCAAGAAATTGGTCTTCAAAAGAACAAATAGTCCAATAACAAATGGGGTACAGACCTAAAAAGAGAACTCTCAACAGAGGAATCTAAAATGGCTGAAAGACACTTAAGGAAATATTCAACATTCTTAGTCATCAGAGAAATGCAAATCAAAACAACTCTGAGATTCCATCTTACATCTGTAAGAATGGCCAAGATCAATAACACTGATGACAACTGATGCTGGAGAGGTTGTGGAGAAAAGGGAACACTTCTGCATTGCTGGTGGGAAAGCAAGCTGGTACAACCCCTTTGAATGTCAGTGTGGTGATTTCTCAGAAAATTAGGAAACAACCTTCCTCAAGGCCCTGCAATACCACTTTTGAGTATATACCCAAAGAATGTTCAACTTTACCACAAAGACATGTGTTCAACTACGTTCATAGCCAGAACTTTGAAACAGCCTAAATTCCATTTAACCAAAGAATCAATAAGGGAAATGTGTTACATTTACACAATGGAGTGATACACGGCAGAATAAAAGTAATAGCATCTTGAAATTGGCAGGCAAATAGATCGATCTAGAAAACATCATATTGAGTGAAGTAACCTAGACCCAGAAAGACAAATATCATATGTACTCACTCATAAGTGCCTTTTAGACATAAGGCAAAGAAAAACCAGACTACAATTCACGAGAACATAGACAATAATGGGAATTCTAAGAGAGACATACATGGATCTAATGTACATGGGAAGTAGAAATAGACAAGATCTTCTGAGTAAATTGGCAGCATGGAGCCCACTGGAGAGGGTACAAGGGGAGGGGAGAAAAAAGAGGGGAGTGGAGAAAATATATAGTTCAATAAGAACAATAGTAAAAAAATTAAGTAAGAGTGAACAAAAGAAAAAATGTAGCTTTATGAATAGATTGGAAAAAAAACAAAACATGCCTCAAACTATTTGGCATCAGAGTTGAAGTTTGAACCGTCATTGGCTCTTACTCTGCTGGCTGTGGTGTTTGCAGAGACCCACAAGACATGGCTGCATTAAAATCATATCAGAGAGGTCAGTTCCAAGGACTTACAGACTCTCCAGGTTGAGGAAAGGGCATAACTCCCTCACATGGACTTCATAAAATGATGCCCCTCAAACTGCAATGGCAGGAGGTGGGGCACAGATTAGTAGTGGAGCCCTCGCCTGGCATGTGTGGGAACTGTCTAAAACAGTAAACACCTTTAAAAACAAACAAAACCACTGCAATGGCATGATACACACCAACCTGTCATCTGATGCTGGTGTGTGTGCAAGAACTGAGGACTCCCTTATTCCTCTCTTTCCCTCCCTCTCAACTGATATAGCTTACTTGACTGGACCTGGACCTGACCCAATGCTGTTCTGTGCTCCTGACCCATTTCTCCCTCTGGATGTGATTCAGCCTTTTCATCTCACGTGAAAATTCTGCATCTTCATTCTCAAACCTGATTCCAGGAGCAGTTTCACCACAGTTCCTTCCAGACACGAGCCTCGTTCCTTATCTCTGTGGATCTTCGTTCCCAGCACACTGTTGAAACCCCTCGCACTCTGCCTTGGCTTTCTTTCTTTAACCTGTCTGTATGTGTAGAGATATGTAGCTACATTTACAGCGTGATGTCTGGTGTGTGAATTAGTATTAGCAATTCAAATGGAAATAAATCCAGGATCCAGGTAGTGGGGTACATACCTTTAATCCCAGCACTTGGGTGCAAGTGGCAGGTGGATCTCTGTGAATTTGAGTCCAGCCTGGTTCACATAGCTAGTTCTACAATAGTCATGGCTACATAGAGAGACTCTGTCTCAAAGTAAATAAAAAAAAAAAAGAAACAAAAAGGATGGGAATCAGGAGCCAAAATTTGCCTTGGCCAAGCTACAAGGTAGGCAGACTTATACAGTTGCCATCATTAAAACTGCTCAGCCTTACAACTTTAGTGTTATTAAATAAAATAAGTTCCGGCACAGAGGAAAGATGTAAGTGTATTCTTCTGTGTGTGGTGACAGACCAGTGACTGATGATCTCAGTGGATTCTCCTCTTGGCCAGCACAAAGCCAAAATGAAGACACCAAGACAGAAGTGAGGGAAGAAAGACCTATCAGCTGCAGCAGGAAGGAGAAGCAAGGCATCGTCTCTACAGTCCGGCTCTCCCAAACCAAAGAACATGTGTAAATTTATAGGGAGGCCATACTTGTTCTTATGGAGAGGGTACATTCCTGCGCATGCCCAGTTTGTGCTACAAAGCTTTACCTGGAAATAAAAGGACACCTGTTGATAACACAACAGCTATTCTTGAAAGTGCTGGCTCTGCTTAGCTACCAACAGTGTGAAGCCAGTGAAGTTACATGAGACCTTGTTTCAAAAATCACAACATTGGATGTTGGAATATGGCTCCATCTGTAGAGGCTCTCTGCTTCCTGACTGTGGATGCAATGTGACCAGCTGTCTTCAGCTCCCACTGCCATGACAGACTCTGCCCTCCAAGAGAGCTAAAGAAACCTCAAGTCACTGTTGTCACAGCAACAGGAAATACCCAATGTACCACATTACTGTGTTGAATATGGGGTTTTTCGATATTTCCGAACATATGGTGGCTGAGGACAATGCCTTGTGTTATCTCTCATGTGTAAAGAAATGACAACCTAAGAACCTCCACTCTCATCCTTAAGGGAATAAGAAATGGTTTATTCTGGAGTCATTTAGAGTGAGCATGGCCTGGGAAAACAAATTTAGGTTACCCAAAATTCCATGTTCCAATTGGAAGCTGTTTCACAGGGTTTGTGCAGTTTTACAGAACAAAAAAAGTCTCAATTCAAGGCAAATTTAAAATACATTTGTGGATGCACCAGAGATGCCAGTACATAGAGATGTGGGGAGTGGTGTTCTATAGGCTCAAGAGGCAATCTGATGACATTCTTAGAGTTCTCAGGTTAAAGAAGATAATGTTCTGCTAAGTTAATAGCTTCAAGAAGGTTTTTATTTATTATGATGAGGTGCTAGTTCTGGTACAATGGCGGCAGGGTGGTGGTGAATCTCTAGAGTTCCCGGCCAGCCTGGTCTACAGAGTGAATTCTAGGACAGGCAAGGATAAACAAACCAACCTGGTGTATTTTGAAAAGCCAAAGAAAAGAGGGAAGGAAGACAGGAAGAATCTGAGTGTAGCAAGGAGCTAGAACTAGCACAAGATAAAGTAATTAGCCTTTGGACCTATCAAATTCAAACCTCTGAACAGTATTGAAATTCTCCCTAGTCCGTCTGTCTCTTCAGACACAACACAGACTCCTTCCAGGAGCGACGTTGTTGTTGTTGTTGTTGTTGTTTTTTGCTGTTCACAGCCAGACATCTTCTTTTCAGAAATTTTTGTTCGTACAAACTAAGTGAACTATTTTCTTCATAATACAAAGTAAATTAAACCAGGTATGGGGAAATATACTTGGAATACCTCCTTACATGCTTGTTGTCAAATAATTTTCCCATAGAATTGTCATAGGATCCCCTGCTGAACTCACTGTGAACATGAAGCATCCACTCTGTCATGTGTTGTTTGACTTTGTGTGAAGAAACAAGGAATCTGATAATAGATGTGCAATTGGATGTTCTTCAAGGACATTGGAGTATACTGAAGCCCCCCCCACGTGTGTATGTGTGTGTGTCTGTTGTTGTTGTTGTTATGGGTCAGCCTTAGGGTTCTACTGGCTTTCCAGACTATGTTTGCAATGATCTTTCCTCCTGTCTCTTTGATGCTTCCCGAGGAGCACTGGTCTCCATTATATGGTAAAATCCATCATGCACTCTATTGGTCCTGGGATGGCCTTGCTAGCAGGAATTGTTTCTCTTTCCATCTCATCCCTAAATTGATCACTTTGCATGTTCTGTAACAACCAGGATTAATCCTCACACCCAGGGTGGAGTAGCTGGATGGCAGCAAATGGTACATAGGTTTAATAACATCTTATCAATATTAGTGACTCTTTTATGATTCAAGAAAACTCTTGCTTACAGGAGTATCTACACTCTAGTGTCAGTTCGCATCACACACACACACACACACACACACACACACACACACACACACACTCAGGGCTCCCTAGGACCTACTTGTCCTTCTTTTATACTTTAATGTCTTGTCTCACATTTCAAGAATTTGTATTGTCTCTCTAGGTGATGCAGGTCAAGCTTTTGTCAGACTTCATCCTTCCAAATCACCAGATCTTTGCTTTGATCTTTGTTTCTTTGATTTTTTTTATTCAAACTCTAAGGGACCACTTATTTCATCTCTGATATTTCTTTTGCTTTCTCATAATTGCTTTGGGGTTTGGGTTGGCATTTATTTTCTTTATAATCTCTGACCCAAAGATGTATCATTAGGAGGTTTGAGGTAGCTGTGATTTTCATGATATAGAAATTTAGAGCCATAAACTTCTCTCCTAGACCTGCTTTTTCCTTCTAGCATCTGTGGTGGTCCCATTCCCCACCTGTCACGGTGGGGATCATGGAGGAAGAATTTCAGTGTAATAATCTCTGCGATGGAGGAATATCAGCACCATCCAGAGTAACTGGCTCCAGGCTGCCCATCTTCACCATTGTAGATGCCAAAGAGACCCTGGGACTCATTGGAACAAACAGGCTTGATGGTGCCCTGGCAAAAAAACAATATGTTCAATGGGAGAAAAAGTAACATCCTTGGTGAAATAGGGTATGTTCCCAAACCATATTGTATCAGGAGTCCTACAGGTCCTCCCACCCTCTGTCCCACCCTAAGGAGGGGAGGAAGTGAACCTGCCTTGCCCACCTTCTTGGTATCTGAGGATAACAATGGACAGGACATGAATGAGGTGAGGAACAAGAGTGCCTGTACATCATCCAGCTGTCCGGAGGTAGATAAGATGCTGAATATAAGCTGGCCATGTTCTTCCACCCCGCGGTTTTATGTGCTATTACATCAATACAAATCCTGAGGAGACAGAGAGTACTGTAAGGTAAAAGGAAGCAGGAAACCGAACAATCACTGAGCACCCTGACTCTAAACACAGAGTTAGAGAAAGAAACACACCCTGGATTTGAGACCTAAGCCAGGAAAGAAGCCTCTTTTATTCCTGAACTCAGAACTAAAGACATGTGCCCTGGCTCTGAAACTAGTCTCAAAGAAACATACTTTGTCCCTAGAATCAGAGCCAGTGAAAGAAATACACCCTGCTCCTAAGATTAGAGTCAAAAAGCTAAAGAGGACCAGTGAAAGGAATACAGTTTGGCCATGAAGTCAGAGCCATCTCTGCCCCTGCCCAACTGCCCAACTGAACCAACCAATCCCAGGGCAGGAAACCAACCAATCACTGACCACCCTGACTCTGAACCCAGAGCCAGTAAAAGAAACACACCCTGTATTTGAAGCCCAAGCCAGAAAAGAAACATCTTTATCCCTGAACCCAGGACTAAAGACATGTGCCCTGGCTCTGAAACTAGAGTCAAAGGAACACATTTTGTCCCTAGAATCAGAGTCAGTGAAAGAAATATGCCCTGGTCCTAAGATTAGAGTAAAAAAGCTAGAAAGGACTAGTGAAAGAAACACAGTTTGGCTACGAAGTCAGAACCATCTCTGCCCCTGACTAGGTAAACTGACCAATCCCTGAGCAGGGAAAAAATAGCCAATCCTCTCTCTCCCTGGGAAAACTCCGCCCCTACGAAGCCCTATATAAGCCTCTCCGCCCCTTCAGTTGAGAGCTACCTTTAAGTGGCAGAGGCGGCTACTCCTGAGCTCCTCCATCCCAAATAAATCTCTTTCTGAAAAGAGTCTTGGGAGACGATCTTCATTCACCAGAGCAGAGCAGAAGAACCTGGCTGGGACGTCCCTTAGGGGACTGAGCTGAAAAACCTTGCTGAGATGCTCCCTAGGGAAGAACAGAAGAACCTTGCTAGGAAGCTCAAGCAGGCTGAGCAAGGTCCTTAGAGGAAAAGTAACTTTTTGCCTGAGCCGGAGGCGATTGCTACATTTCTGCCTGGGGCTTCCCTTTAGCAGAGTGTTACCAGAAGAAACATCTTGGGACTGAGAAGAAGCAGATACCTCTGCTAGGACACTCCCGTAAGAGAACAGAGCAGAACTCAGCTGTAGCAGCTCTCCAGGAGAGGAGCAGGATACCTATATCCTGCAGGGAGACCATCCCCCATTGCACTCCAGCTTCAGGTAGCCTGTCTCCCCGATAGTCAGGACACCTTTCCCTCTAGGGCTGAGCTGTCCTATTGCAGCTCCAGCTTCCAGAGCTGTCTTATTGCAGCTCTAGGTAGCCTGGCTTCTGATAGTCAGGACACCTTTCCTTCAGGGCTGAGCTGTCCTATTGCAGCTCCAGCCTCTAGGGCTGTCCTATTGCGGCTCTACCTGCCCCCAGACAGAGCTGTCCTACTGTGGCTCAACACCCCTTCTCCCCAAGCTGTCCTGTAGTAGCTCTACCCCTTCAGAGCTGTCCTATTGTGGCTCTACCCCTCTAGGGCTGTCCTATTGTGTGTGGCTGTACCCCACTAGAGCTGTTCTTTTGAGGTTCTACCTCTCCAGAGCTGTCCTATTGCAGCTCTAAGAATATTGTGGCTTCCTGATAAGTCAGGATATCCTAATACCACTACTGTACCACATTCCCCTACAGGTGCTACCTCATCTGATACTGATAGTGATAATGATAACAAAACCTCTCCTGCCTAGAGGATTCTGACTCAGAGCCACAGGATGACAACGGAGAGGAGGAAATCCAGGAGACGGGAAGCACCAGAACACCAACTGCAATCCCATCCCAGGACCACAGGAGGATGCTGAGGTTACCAAAAGCATCAGCACACCTAGAGACCTGAATGAAATTCCTCTGGAGTTCAGTGAGAGATAGCATGACACCACCGACTCTGTGGTCTCTCCCCCAGATCAGAACGTGGAATATGAGAACGACGTGAATGCTACCCAGAATCAGAGTACTGAATATGAAAATGAGATAATAACCCTTGACGAGTCACCACCCACCTCTAGTGAGGAGCAGCCCCAGGAGGCAGCTGTGTCCTACCAGAAGAAGCAGAGAAGTTGCTGGAAAGGGGTGAGAAGATAAATTCATCAACTGTGTTGCTGTTTATTCTACTGCCTCCTCACCCCAAAGAGAAGACCCAACCCCCATGTGAGGAACAGGATGACATGGGAAATGGAGTCCCAATGAGACAGAAGGAGGCATGCCCAGTGACTCTTCCTTGGGTATTTGATCTTTGCTTTTCCAAGGCCCTTTGCCACTGACATGCTGCATCCATTTATAGGATATGAACCCAATGTCTGTGACCCTAGAAGGAGCTTTCTCACTGTACCCCTTTATGTGGATTCTGAGGAAGTTGAGCCTGAAGTAGACAAGCTAAGGATGCAGCCAGGAGCAGTGGAGGGAAGGAGAGGGGTTTGGGCTTGGGGAAGGGTGATCAGGTTAGGCAAGAGGAATCACATAGAGCACTGTGGGACAACAGGCTAGCCCAGTGGTGAGTCCTGCTGATGTCAAAGTCACTAACAGAGTTCTTAGCTTGCGTCTCCTTTCAAGGACTTAAGAACAGTCCTGAGACCATGAGTTTTAAACCATGGGTCTTAGTTCGGCCTGGTATGGCCTACCAGTCACAAGCCTACCAGGTCAGAACTTTAAAGAGCTGTGTACCCCACTATATGATGTTACCTATGAGACACCTCCAACAACATGGGCACAAGCTCTCTACCTCTCTTCTCCCTGCAGTGTGAGCTGTTAATGCCCACAAGGCAAGCTCATACTTATTGCCAGCACTATAGCTGGACAGAGAAGTTGGACACAGGGCCACCCCATTTTAAAGAGCCAGCCATCCAACTTCTGTGATCCACATTATACAACTTTCATGTTCCACATGACATGGGGTCTTCACAAAGTCGTCCCCTAATTTTGATATCCTTATCAATGACCAGCTTTAAAGAAGTCCATTTACTGTGCAAGCCTGGGAGGTAAGGAGACACAGGACAGAGAGGAGTGGGGGTGTGGAACAAGGCAAGAGAAAAGAAAATCAGTAAGACAGTGAGGGGTACAGGGCATGACGCTGGGGAAGGGGAGGAGTCTGCCCATAGGAAATTCTAGCTCCAGTCAGGAAGCTGAGAAAAAAGAGATGAGCATGTAGGATAGGGACAGGGACCTTGGTCAGGCTGATCATGAGAAACTCCCTGAAGTGCAGGGCATAGGTTCCCAGGAGCAGAAGAACATGCCTCCCTGGGGTTTCGAGCCAACCACTTCCCAGGAGCCTTCTTCTCTTTCTGCTCTAACCAAGCTTGGGCTGATCTGGTAACATCTGTGTTCTTTTTGTGGCAACCTCCTTCCCTGCCGCACGAGTGCAGTCTGGATGCCGAGTCCGAGTGAAGGACATCAGGATTAATGCGCACTCTGGATGTTGCAGAATCAGAAGACTTTATTGCATATCACCAAGGGGGGATTATACCTAACCCAGACAGGTGGGTCAACAGGATGGAGACCTCATCACAGGATCCTCGGGTTAGGGCCAAGGCAATGCATACTCAGGAAACAGGGTTGGTAAACAACTCTGAGAGCATGGAACTTGCAAGTTTCTCAGAAACTCAAAACAACAAAGGCAAGAAAGGTCACCAACAGGGGAGGTGAGTAGGAAAGCCAGGACTCCATTAGGTCCCAACACTTCCCATGTTCCAGAAGTTCAGAAACTGTGGTAGTATTTTACCCCAGGGATTCTTTCACTTTGATTGACTAAAATTATAGGACTTCTCTGGCTACTGTGAAAAGGTAACTAGGACTTGAGAGGGCTGTGCAACATCACTGCTGGACAAGGCCAGCATCCTTGGATGGCTTTGTGTTTAGTGATGACATCTGGGGTCCAGATTGGGGAAACAGCCACTGTCATGGGGCTGCAAGGTGTCAGGCAGTGTCATTGTGTACATTCTTGCTGAGTGAGGGGTCTGCAGAATCCTCATGGTCACCATGAAGGCTGTGAACAGTTCTCTGTGTCAGTGAGAGCTTCCCAGCTGACAGGGAATCTAGGTTTCTTGTCTGAGGGGATTATTTGGATCAGTGGTTCTCAATATTCCTATTGCTGCAACCTTTTAATACAAATGTATTAAATTAAATTAAATTGGAGACCACCAACCTTTGCTGCTGCTTCATAAGTAAGTTTGTGACTGTTATGAATCACAATGTAAATATCTGTGTTTTCTGATGGTCTTAGGTGGCCCTGTGAAAGGCTCATTCAACCCCCAAAGAGGTTGAGACCCACAGGTTAAGAAGCACTGATTTAGATGAATTAGTTTGAGTTCTCTGAGTATCTTTGTGTGGAAGATGAGTTTCTGAAACCTGATCTTAATGGAATATACCAATGAATCGGGTTTTCTTATGTCTGCTGAGAATGCTGGCATTGGTCCTTCTGAATGTGGGCGTTGTGTCAGCATAGCACATTGCAATTCTTCACAGCCACAGATGACAGCTTGCACACACCAGTCTCTTTGGCAGCCTTCAGTGTCGAGCTCTTCTAGAGGTGATGGTGCAGCAGGTCAGTAGGTCATCATAAGGAGGGCTTGACACTAGCCTCCCTGTGCCGTGAGTCATTTCTCAGATACCCTAGGGCCTTTGAGATAGGAACTTGGTGCAGACAGACATACTTTCTGGCATTCACTTACTTAATCTGGCCACTCCTGCTCTGTTTGTATTATATTGCTTTGACAAAGCACTGTGGCCAAGGCCACTTATGGGAGAAAGCATGTTACTTAGGGGTCCACAGTTGGAGAGGGGAACAGCACATGACCCTTGTGGTGGGAATCTAACAACACTCAGATAAGCATAGAATTGGAGCTTGAACTGATAGCTTACATTGATTTTCAAGCAACACACACACACACACACAGAGAGAGAGAGAGAGAGAGAGGCATTACTTGGAATGGGTTTGGCTTTAGAGTCCTTAAAAATCTATGACTACCTATTGACACCTCCTCCATCAAGGCCACACCTCCTGTTCCTTCCCAAGCAGTTTCACCTACTGGAAATAAATATCCAACTATGTTCATCCATAGGGCCATTCTCATTCAAACTACCACACATATTAACCAGGATGGGAAGAGGAAGCTCTTGGGTAGCATCGCCCTGAGTTCTGACTGTCGCTGTCCCCACCCTTTTGCTGTCCTTGCATTCTCAGAGAGCAGATGACAGCAGTCTGTCTTCCCATGCAGATGTTTCAGGAAACATGCCCTGAGAGTTGCAGACCAGCACCTCTGTAAACATATCTGGAAGACAGAAGAGACCCTTGCACTCGACTTTTCTCCCCAAAGAAGCTTCTTTTGTGGAGCCCTTCACCTAGAGAAGCCCTGTTTGGCTCTCTGCATCGAATTAAATGATTATTTCCACCTCAAAGGTCAGAATGGGCTAGATCTTTTTCTATGTCTCAGAAAAAGAACAAATAACAGGCACACCCCACAATTCTCATTGGTAGACAGAGCACACAAAACCATCCGTGGTCTGCCTTAGGTGACAATTATGGGACAATGGCAGTCTGGGCAGTCTGACCACGGTAGCAGCCTATTAGCCAATCCTTGCCACAGCCTCTGTGTTCAACTTGATCGGACAGGTGGGACATTTAGCGTTAGTGTCTTCCAGCCCCTGACTGTCATAGACACAGTAGTCAATGTGAACATAAGTCCTGGGCCAGCACAGGGCACCATAGAGTTTAGGTAGTGTCCTGTCAATCAGCTCCTTGTGCTGGGAAAGCCATCCAAGTGAGCAATGGGTGATTTTCACAGCTTTCTCATGCGGCCTTGGAAAGGAGGGTAATAGCAAACTCTGTGTGACTCTTACGTAATGATCTGTTTCCTGGAATGGGAGACAGGTGGCTAGAGAATTCACCCTGAGTACCATGGAAGGAGACAAAGCGAGGCATGTGTCTGACCAGCTCTCCTCAAGCAAAGGCTCTCTCAGGAACAATGTAAAACAAATCTGTCTCTGACAATTTTACAGAATCCATGAGGGACACCATCCTATAAGCCAGGCCACTTCCTTTCAAAGACTCAAAGTCACCAGATATCCTTTCTCCTAGAGTCTTTCTTGGGAAATCATGTGATCACTTCTATGGCCCTCCCAGTCAGTAAGTCCACACTGCTCATCTTCACACAAATCAAGTTTTTTGCCAAACTTCTTAGTTTCCTAGGCTGCTCACCATGGCAGGAAATGGATAATTTTTGGTCTTCCATAGTTTGCAGGCTCTCGTGAACATATTCACCCACAAGCTTTCCATGCTTCCCATATGTTGCTACAACCGGGGATTGACCACCACCCAGGTTTAATATTTATTTGCTCTGTTGATGACATTAGGCTCTTAGAGATATTTTAAGTTGAGACTCTAACCATGAAAACTGCCCTTCTAGTGACAGGGATAACCCACTCCACCAAGTGCTTGGTCTTCAAACATGAGGATATGAGCTCAGAAGCAGATACCACATAAAAGCCTTGCATTCCCGTGTGAGGACATCATCCCACCTCTATGGAGATGGAAAGGAGAAGACCCCTTTTCATCCTTGTATAGATGGTCTAGAGTTATATTGACAAGTTCCAGGTTCAAGGAGAATGTTCAGGAAAAAAGGAAAATATGGCACTTGAGACCCCCTCCTACTCACACAGGAGTGAACATAGGCAGTGCTCCAGAAGATACGTATGAACCCACACACATACAAAAGTTGGGAGGCATGAAGAAACGGGAATAGAAAATAAAACATGGGTGAAGGTTTCATCTTTCATAAATGATTGTGCTATTTCTCAACTTGTGATAACTGTGATTTTGTCCACAGCATTCTAGTGAAAGGCTCCTGCATAACTGTGGTTTCAACTTCATTTTTGTCTCCTCAGATGAGTCTGCTGAAAAGCATGCGTGTGGCTCAAATTTGTGAAGAACAGTAGGGTAAACTGTTGTCAGCTGCCTCTGTGGGACCGCAACAGAATGGCAACTCATAGCTCTGTGGAAGCCTTTCCCACAGTGACTCAGTACTGTGGACTCTGGCTGCTTGATGCTTGATGTTGACACGTTAAGACTAAATATGAAACAGGAGCCGTGCTTCACTCTTCATGGTATGAACACAGTCTCACTGGCCTGACACGGAAATTTACTTATTTTAGTATTTGTTTAATTAAATGTTCACTTCATTTTTTCCTGAACCATCTCTTCATGTTGATATAAACCTGTGATATCCAATCCCAAGTGAATTGAAACATTGCAGCCCAACTTCTCAGTCAGGATTTTCTAATCTTGATATTCACCATGGCCCATACCACCTGGAGCTATTTCATACCGTAGCTTCCGCATTGACACCTGTAGCAGCTCATGCGTCAGGGCAGCTATGTATCATTGGCAGCTGTGTCTGACACTCATAGACATGTCAAGTCTGCAGCATGGCCACTGCATTGACATAAGTAGTCCAGGAGGGAGCTAGGAAGGCCTTTTGTGCTCAGGGACACATGGTCACAGGACTCTCATTGGTGGGAATAAAACATTTTCTGGGATGGACAAATGAAAAAAAGACCTTAAGGGATGTAAAGCTGCCAACCACAGAGGAAATCATTTATAGGTCCATAAAAGAGGCCTGAGAAGGTGCCTCAGTTCAGATATCCCTGCTTCAGCTGTCAGGCCATCTGCAAAGACCTACCTTGGGAAATTCAGAGACACAAGACATCAGAGCAACTAGGGAAAACATGAAAACCAAAGCAAAGAAAGCACACTCAAGAGGCAGAGGCAGAGGCAGGAGGATCTTCAAGAGTTCAAGACGGGCCTTGTCCACAAAGTTTGATCCAGGATAGCAAGGGCTGTTACACAGAGAAATTCTCTCCTGAAAAAGCAAAGGAAGCTTGAGAGAGTGGTGTCTGTGCACTGCTTGGAAGGCAAGCATGAAGCCTGACTTCCTGTTTCTGCCCCCTCCGTTGACAAACAGGAATATGCTTGGCACCACTGGTCAGGTAGCTATCTGATTACTGGGTCTCACTGCTGATGCCACCAGCCTAGCAGAATCACTGAGACCTGATATAAATGAGTAACCCGTCAAAAAACAATGTGAATATAGCCCATCTAGAAGAAACCTTGAGACCCCATGCAAATGAGTGACCTGTGTCAAATAAACAAGGTGAATGTGTCTTAGGAACAAACGCTGAGGCTTTCCTCTGGCTTCCACATGCACACACACTAAAGGAATGTTATGTATACACACACAAGTGCATCTGTATACATGAAATAAACACAGATATACAGAGAAAGTAAGAGAGGATAAAAAGGAGAGAATCACTCATATTGGTTTAATAAAACACGGATTGGCCAGAAGCCAGGAAGGAAGTGTAGCCAGGGTGCTCAGACTAGGAGAATTCTGGGAAGAGGACAGGTGGAGCGTCAGCCATAAGCAAGACATGGAGGAAGCAAGATGAGAGTGCCTTACTGAGAAAAGGTACCAAGCCACATGGCTAACCATAGATAAGAATTATGAGTGAATTTAAGTCATAAGAGCTGGTAAGTAATAAATCTGAACAATAGGCCAAAAGTTTATAATTAATATAAGCCTCTGCCTGTTTATTTGGTACTTAATTGCTGCTGGACTGGGTGGGACAGAAACGTCTCTGTACAAAATCATTACCATCAAGAGATGTTTGAAAATTTTTATTGGGAGTCCTATAACAATAGTAAAAGAAGGAATGCCCTCATTGGGAAAACACAAAACACAATAAAGAGAAGATGTGCAGGAGAGAAAAAGAAAAGAGCTTAACAAATACAATAACCCCAAAGATACATGGCATACCAGGGAGAATAAAACAAAGAATGTTCATAACAAAAGTTGATATATAGTAAAATGAGAGCACTAAATCTTACATAATTATAACAACTTTAAAAATTAAGAGGTTGCTAATCAAAGACAATGATGGAATAGATACAGCAACAAGATACAATAGTGAGTTTCCTATTCAAAAGTCTCACCTTATATGTAATCTGAAAATGGATGGGAAAGATAGTCCATACAAACACACACTGGAAGCAAACAGAAATAGTTACTCTACGTCAGACAAAATACACTCTAACACAAAAACCATGGAAAGACAAAGAAGAAAAGGAGTCAAGTGCTCAACAAGAGGATAAAATAATGGTAAATGTATATGATACAACTCGCAACACAGTTTGAAATTTTGTAAAGCAATCAACACTATGTCTAAAGGGAGAGATTGGATCTTCTGTGATAGCAATGAAGGACTTCAAAATTCCATCTCTATTGATGAGAAAATTACCCTTATAATTTTTTAAACAATATCATTAAATTGTAATAGAAATCAGGAGGAGCTAATAAGCATTTGCAGAGGATTTCATGCAATAGCTGCAGTATATGCATGCTTCATCAGCATGTGAAGGGTTCTCTAGAATAAGCCACATGCTAGATCACAAGCAGAATCTCAAAAGATCATCAAAATTCTATATTATGTATACTATATATGTTTCCTATTACAATGAATTAGAAGTAGAAATAAACATAAAGAAACTATGACATATACAAATCCATGAGGACTTCATAGCAAGTTACTGAACACTGAGTCATTGAAGAAATTGAAAGGGAAGTTAGAAAATTCCTTAAAAATAAATGAAAATAGATATGCAATATAAAAGAATTCAATAAAAATTCTAATTGGGATGTTTATAGAAATAAATGTCCATGACAAGAAAATGGAGAGATTTAGAATAAACGGTCTAATTATATGCCTCAAGGACATAGAAAAGCAAGGGGAAAACAAAACAAAAAGCAGGAAGGGAAAGAAAGAGAAGATTGAGGAAACAAAGGAGAAACCATAGAATAGAAAATACCAATAAATATGAAAGGCTCAAAAAAAAAAAACCCTAACAACAGCAGTGTTCTACATAGTCCAACCAAGAAAAGAAGACAGAAGACCCATGAAGACAAAGTTAGGGACAAGGATGAAACATTGCAACTAATACAACAGAAATACAAATGTACATTAGACCTTATAAACAGCTATGTTCCAATGACATAGAAAACCTAGAAGTAAATTAATTTCTAGTCACTCATACCCATAACTATGAAGCAATGGAAACTCTGGACTAATGCTTAGAAATGAGATTACAACTGTACTAAAATGCCTAGTCCCCCCCGCAAAAAAATCTCGACACTATACAGTTTCATTAACTTCCATAATTTTTAAGGGAAAGGTAATATTCTTATTAAAGTTTTCAAAATTTTTAAAGAAAAGCAATTCTAAACTCATTCTGGGAGATCAACATGGTCCTCATAGTGATACGAGACAAGGCTACCATGACCAAAATGAAAACCAGAGATCATTGTCTCTAATGAATGTAGGTGCTCAATAAAATAGTAGCAAGTTGAACCCAGCAGTATCTAACAAGGATCACACATCACAATCAAGTAATCAAGTGGTGTTCATCCAAGTAATGTAAGAACAGTTTAACACACACACATACACACAAAAACAAATCACATCACATGATCAACCTTCTGTTACGTTTCCTGAACCTATTTTCAACAAAGTGGGCATCAATTGTATGTTACTAGCTAGACTTGTGGCTTGATCATCTAGTAGGAAAAAAATCTTTAATAAGAAGTGAATAAACCAACATATGGCAGTCATGAAACTGCTAGAAAAAAATCCTACAAGATCACGTCCAACGCTTTTGTGCCCACTTATTTGTTCTAAGCTCAAATTTGATGATGGATTTAAGAATTAAGGGACACCTGACCCTTTTCTTGCTCTCTCCATTCTGGCTGTGGGTGACTGAATTTTAGTCATCCTTTGTTTTCTATGGAAACATCACAACAGAGTCAGTGTGTCTGGGCCACACAGGTGAACATTCTAGACATACCTACCCTCACTGACAGGCAAGCCAGGTAATGATACAAAGGGCTTTTCAATACTGCATGCCTGTCACCTTAAGCTCTTTAGTATTCCCGCATTCCTGTGACTGGAATCCAATTCATAGTTATGAGTGGTGTGAAGGAGGAAAACTGATTCCAGAAGCACACTGCCATGACAAAAGAACTCGGGCTTGCAATGAATCCCTTATTCCAGCCTATGTTTAGACTTGTCCCAAAGGTATTAAAGTTCAGAAATTCTATTGAAACTCTTTCCAAAGGCGCCACCAAAGTTCCTACCCGTCACTTAAATGGACTTAAAAATCTATTAAAATTAAAACTGGAGATGATCAACTAATGATTGAATTCATCAGATATTAATTCTGCAAAATTATAGTGAACCTCTATAATTATCCCAGGTAATGATTTTCTCTTTCTGTGAGATCTAGTGCTTGAACCTGCTAGAAAAAAATAAAAAAAAATCTACAATGAAAATAAATCATTGCGCCTATCATATTTATCACTTTTTTGTTTTCTCACTGTATCCCAGGACCATTTTATATATGTTGATTCTTCTAATCCTAGCTAGTGCCCTTATGTTGTAGACTCACTCACTAAATACTGCTTTTTTTTAAAAAAAAAAAAAATTCTAAGTGCCTACTGAACATCTACTGAACAAGTGCTGGTTCTTTCTCCTAAATTAACAACTGAATAAGAAACACAAGGCATGCTCACGCAGAGGGACAAAGAATTTCCACTTTTAGTGGAAGCAGTGTGGAGAGCTTGCACACAGAGGAAGAGGTTTCACAATAAATTGCCCTACATATGTATCATAGCACTTGGCTCATACTGACTCCTTAACTAATCTCCTATTCCTTTTTTTTTACCCCCCCCCCCCCCTCTTTCCTTCTTCCTCTCCCGCTTCCTGCTTCTGCTTTTATAGTTTTGTATCTCTGTATGGGACCCCAAACCCTTGTTAATATTTGTCTTTATTTTCTTCCAAGCCCTCCTCCCTTAGTCACTCTCCTTAAAAATCTCTTCTTCTACGAGGCAGATAGTTTCTAAGAGCCAGTGGGAGGGAAGACATCAAGGAAACGTTGTCCTTTAGAAACAACAGAAGCGATGACTATTGACCTCAAAGTGTATGGTAGCTACAGGGCCTGCACAGGTCAAGCCAAGATGGGTTCCAAAGCTGAGAGGAGGAAGCAAGCGCCCATCATAACCAAGAAATTATCTTCTCAGTGTTCTGAGTTACATAGGAGATTTCAAGAAAGAGGGTCACTCCAGGGTAATCTGGCTCTGTGACAGCAGGCAGGAACAGTCTGGATGAACTCAACCTTGGACAGCTGCGCAGAAGAATATTTACTGGCTGTTATACATAAGTTGTTATTATGGTAAAACAAGTTCCTCATGCCAAAGATCCTATCCTAATCTATATGTTTTGTGAAGGAAACCATTAGACCCCTGCAACTTAAGTCCTTATCATGCACTGTTGGTAGTACTTGACAATGCAAGACCTTCCAGGTGTGCCAGGTCTGTCTTGTGACCAGAGTCAGGAAAGGCTGTAGCGCTCCTTCAGAAAACCAGCTCTGTAGATAACAGAGAGCAGTTGCTGTTTTCCACAATGGTTTCTTCTGGGTCAAAGTACTTCTAGAGGACAACTATTGATTCTCATGTTTACCCTGGATAGCGGTGGAAACAACTGTTTAATTCTAATGTTCACTTTGGATACAATGACTCTACTAGATACAATGATTCTATAAGAATCCCACTGTTATCTTCTATTGACAATGGCCCATAAAAGAACTATTAGTTTTCTCCAATGAAGTCTCCTGGGTGTACAAATCATACATAAGGGCAAGTTCATCTCCCATAATAATATATTGTATGACAACATTTTTTTCAATAAAAATATAATATCACCTTTAATACAAGTTGTGGTCAATGAACACCACCACCAAAAGACCTCCTCTTACCTTCCAATCTCCTTCCCAACTTCATTATTTACACACATGATCTCATTGTAGTTTTGAAACATTTTAAATATAATAAAATATACAAAAAATGGTGGGCGGTGGTGGCATACACCTTTATTCCCAGCACTCAGAAGGCAGAGGCAGACAGAACCCTGTGAGTTCGCGGCCAGCCTGATCTACAGAGCAACTTTCAGGGCAAACTCCAGAGAAGCCCTGTCTCAAACATCCCCACAAAAACCCACCCCCGAAAAGACATCCTCCTTACTAATTTCATTTCTGATTTCTTCCTATCTCTTTTAAACAGATCTACTATATAAAGTTTGTAATACAGACACAACTACAGATACAGCCATCTGGGTGAATTACCTTTCTTCTTGGAAACTTCCCTGACTCACTAAAAATCTGCAGGCAGTGTCTAACAACTCGGAACAAGTACATTAATAAAAGGATAAAATGTAAAGCAAGGCTAACTCAGTGTATGTGTATATACTGCATATGTGTGTGTGTGTCTGTGTAGAAATCAACCATTACTTTTGTTTGGCAGTTATAGACTCCCCAAGACAAAGAGAAAAACACAGAAAGTAGAAGGTTCTATTCAGAGCAGGTAATAATTTGTTAGCGCATAAAATTCCAGAGGGTGCCTCTGAAAAACCTTGAAATCTCAGTTTTAAAGCAAACAAATTAGGCATCCATTAGACAATTTGGTTTCATATCCAGCTGGGAGGACCCCAAATCAGAGGGTCTACAGCATGCGAGAGGCTGTTTAACAGCATGCCACTCCATCAGTCCCAGGCCCCCAGTGCTCAGTGCCCTTGATGACCGTAATGATCTCAGCACTCGTGGGAAAAAACAAGCTCTGAAGAGTAGGTGTGTCTGCGTAGATAATCACCCTGAAATAAAAATAACCACACAGAAAGGGGGGCGCCAGCTCTTCTGCTGCTTGTGCTAGTGAGCTGCCAGATAACTTTTTGTATCCTCTGGTTGAGTGGCGTGTTCCACTTTTTCAGCAGATGTTAAAAGCACAAACACTTCCTACTCAATACAATGTTCAGCTTTCTGAAACGCCGTGTGTAAGGGCATAGGGATGTTCCATCCACACTCAAGTAGGAAAACTGAGAAGGAAAAGAAAGCCATAAGAAGTGAGACTCCTGACCATGATTGCAGAGGCCCCACCACCGAACCTGAAAGTCTGTAGACATTATAGATATCACATGTCATAAATGTCACAGTTGCTATGCTATTGGCTGCCTGGACTTTCCTCATACAAGCCCTTATGTTTTTATGCTTGTACTCCCATTCTTTTAAATCTCTCATTTAGAAATCCTTCACGTCGAGTTTGTGAAAATCCTGAAACATATTGGCTATGTTTTAAACTGATTGCTAACAGATTGGAAGGACAGGAAGTCGGAAGGTCTATGAAGGAAAAGAGAGGACTGTTCTATTTATATGACCATTGTGGTTTGAAAGAAAGTGGCCACCAAAGGGAGCAGCAGTATTAGGATGTGTGGCTTTGTTGAAATAAGTGTGGTCTTGTCGGAGAAGTGTGTCACTGTGGAGGAGGGCTTTGAAGGTTCATGTATGCTCAAGCCATACCCAGTGAGACAGTTCACTTCCTGCTGTCTTCTGATTAAGATATGACCAGCACCATGTTTGTTGGCTTGCCAGCATGACACACCATGATGATAATGGACTGAATCTCTGAACTGTAAACAAACCATCTCAATTAAATGTTTTGCTTTTTAAGAGTTGCCATGGTCATGGCAATAGAAACCCTGTAATTATAACTAACTAACTAATGAATAAATAATAAATTAATCAATTAATAAAATTTTATAGTGGCTTGCTAGTCATGACTATTCCAAGTATTTTATGATGTCAGGCAAAATCATGAATGTGCTATACTTTCTTCTCAATTTGCCTGAGTCTGATGAGGGGGAAATGTCCATTTGTATAAATTACATGAAACGGGTTTATGACTTTCCAAAAGGTGACATGGGACAAAGAAAATGTTGGGTTCACTGCAAAGTGGTCTACAAGGTTTAAGAAAGCTTCCCAGTGGATTAAGTGTGGGCTGTATAGATTTAACTTGCTGAAGACTTCTGGAAAATAGCTAGTTCTGAGTTTTTTGTTACAGAGCACTAGGAATCTGAGAGATGTGAGGTAATGCTGGACCAGGTGAGACTGTTCATCTTCCTGTCTCAGGATGATGTACCCATTACCTACTTTCAGTTACTATTGGAAACTATGAGAAATAGGTTGGGAGAACAGAGTTGGTCCACCTAGGGAATAGCCCTCTAAGTATGTTTGGCAGTGCACACTAGGACTTACTAAGGGGTTGGATGGAGTTGTGTGGCTAGGAGACCTCACATAGGACAGAGAGCACACTGGCTCATCTGTCAAGCTGCATGTTTGAACAGGACTAAGAGAGCTGCTGCAAAGGCATAGTACAACATGACGGTGATTTGATGGGCTCCCCATCACACTGATGGGTCCAGACTTTTCTTTCTGCCACTTAAAATTGCTACTTTCAGGTAATTTTGATTTATTTACTTAACCAATAGAGTTTTCTTTTGTATTTATACAGTTTTGTATTTGTAGCAATGAGAGTTATTTTCGGCATGGCATTTAGGAACTGAGGAAAGTTCTCAGTATTGTATCTTCCACCAAACTGGGGAAACTAAAATTCAGGTATTCCTTGGCTGAGAAATAACTGACATTGATATTCCTATATATCCACATAGATCCTCAAATACTCACGCTGTATTCACTTAAATAAAAATAAGTAAATAAATAAATAGCCCACCAACCCCTGGCTCTAAGCCAAAAAGATGTCCGAAAGTAGTCCATGAGAAATGCGTTTCTTAGACCTACCAAATCCTCTTGGGTTTCTAAAGTCAAACTTAGCCCTGCCTGTGTTTAAGGTTTCACTCTGGAGTCAGCCCCACAGTTAGCACTCCTGCACCAAATCTTGCCTTCTGTCCATATAATCCTTTTGGGTTCCTTGTGGGAAAGGATAAAATTTATGTGTCGCTGGATACACTAACAAAATATCATACTAATAATTTTAATTCCCAACAGACAGTGCTTTTGATTTCTCCATGGGACTAGATTCTAGGAGTGAGCAGTCAGTGTGGCCCCGGGAAACAAATATCATGTTCAGCCACATGCTTTCCAATCATACAGTCAGAGTAGAAGTGGTCACCCCTGCTCAGAACCTGCCTTGCACCTCCTGACTCATGCAGATAAAACCCCTGGGTTTCCCAGGCCCTCAAACCTCAGAGCCAGATTTGATGTTATTCCTTTCTCCTTTCATCAAAAGTGACTTAAAAATATGAATCACAAGAATATAAATGCAAAAATTCACATTGGGGGTTGAGAGTGAACGTTTCAAAAAGATAGGACAAATTTCTTCCTGGTAACATCAAACCAAGACTTTCAAGAACACAAATTTGTTTGGAGTATTTCTGGATAGACAGAGCAAAGGCTTATGGGATTCTTAATGGTTGCTGATTCTCATGAGACCTCATGTGTGGTGCTTTTGTTTCTTCTCCTGTTGCTGTCAGAAAACACCATGAAGAAAGCAACTTCAGGAAAAAGGGTTCAGTGTAGCTCATACTGCACGGTGCAACTAGTGCACCGTGATGGAGAAGCCAAGGCAGCAGGGACACAAAGCCCCTGGTCATATCGTCACCAGAATTAGGAAGCAGAGAGGTAGCAGTGAATGCCCAAAGCTGCTCAGTGTCCCTTCTCCATCTATAGACTCTAGAATCCCAGCTAAGGAAAGTTGCCCTCTACAGTCCACGGGGCTTCCTATCTCAGTTAATGTCACCAAGACAATCCCCTTACTGGAAGACCCAGAAGCCCATCTCCAAAATGACTCTAGATTCTGTCAAGTTGACAATCAGTACTAAGTTAGCTAGTGAATATCGATTAATCTTTGGGGAACCTCTATCCACTCATCTTTGCAACAGCATCAAGCTCCTTGTCTGTGAGCATGCAATCGCACTGCATCACCTGCTGTAGAAAACTTTCTCTTGTTTTCTGTCCACACATCTCTTTTTCACAACTGATACCTACATTGTGTGAAGAGGAGCATGTTTTCTTCATCATCCACTGTCTGAAAAGAGGGAGATGAATGTGTGTGCTCTGCTTGCCCTTTCCTTCATATTCAGCCCAAGCTTTTTGCCAAAAGAATGGTGCTGTCTTCATTAAGGGTGGTCTTTTTACAATTAACAGAGTCTAGAAACCGTCTCACAAGAATATCCAAAGCTTTGTCTCCTACATGGCTCTACATCCTCTCAAGCTGGCAGTAAATACCAGTCATCAGAGGTTAAGACCAATCTTTGTCAACTTGACATTCAAGCATGTCAATTGGAAGCCATAACTTTCCAACTGTTTCTACAGATTCCTGGCCATTTCACAGTGTAAAGGGCCTTACACTGAACTTCAACACACCTAATAGTCTCGTATGTTAGGGGTGGGAATTGTGCCCACTTTCCTTTCTGGACACCGTGATGTTGTCTGGCCTAAACTTGTGCAGGTCTTATGCATATGGTCACAGCCCCTGTTAGTTCACATGTGTATCGGCCTTGTTGTTTTTGAATAAAATAAAAACACTGTTTCCATGGAGATGTCCATTACCTCTGACTCTAGTAATCTTCCTGTCTCCATGGTTTCTGCTTACCAGTAGTTGTCAAATACAACAGACAGAAACGAAATGAGTCAGTCACACAAAACAAGATAGAGGTAAAAGTTATATAGTAGAATGTAAATTAACAAAAATATGGGTTGATTTCAGCTATAAGAGCTTGTTAGAAACAAGTCTAAGCCATTGGCTGAGCTTTCATAATTAATAAGGAATCTGTGTGGTTATCTGTGAGCTGACTGGTGGAACAGAATAATCCACCTACAATAAACATTTCAATCTCCAAAAAGAGATGATGGATGGGTGTGGCAAAGAAAAAAATCTGAACAAAGAAAGACTGAAATCCAATGTGGAAAACACCAAGTGATAACACAATGTCAGGTATCCAGAACTCATGATGCAATAATCATTTAGACTCTTGTTGGTTTGAGCAGACCCAACTCTGCAGGTCTGTAGCACCATTGCCACGTGTGCCACTCTCATTGGTGATGATCCTCTAGTCACTGCATCTGCAGTGCCCTGGGTCTCTATTGCCACTTGGAATTCACCTTAATAAATTCATCCAGTGACCTTTTATGGCTTTCAAGGCTGTCCAATCCTGCTACACATTGCCTTCCTTCCACAGCCTTCTCAAACATTGGCACAAGCCTTCATGACCCATTCATTCTTACATCTATCAATTTATCATACTTATAGAATCAGTATCAAAGGACAATGATGCCAAGTTCTGTTGGAAGCTTCAGAAGTAGCTTGGCCTGACTGGACCATGGTTGCCATGACATCTGTCTTCCTGGGTGTTTGATTTCAGGCATGGTCCCCTATGGGGTTCCAAAAAAAAATGAGCCTATTCCACCTTGTCTGAAGATCAGAGAGTTTGGGCTTATTTTTGTCTTTTCAAAGTTGTTAACAACAGGTGTGGCTACAAAACAAGATATCCTGACCCAGGGTGTGGTCACTTGGTGTTTTGGTTTTAATTATAGAAAACATCACCAAAGCTGGGCAAGGTGACACACACCTATAATCTCAGCACTCCTGAAGCCATGGCAAAAGGATCCTGAGCTCCAGGGATTTATAGTTATGTTTGGTCTCAGAAAGAACTAATAAGATAAAATTCCATAAAATGTTGTGTTCTGTGCGGTTTTCTTTTAACACAAACAATGTCAAACCTGGGGTGACCTAGGCCAGTGAGCGGGTTCAGTGGGTGAAGCCGTTGGTCGTACACGTCTAAAGACCTGTGTTTGGTTTCCAGATTCCGTGGTGGAAGGGAAGAGCTGACCCCCAACCACAAACATGAAAATGAGCTCTTAATATGGGTCAGTTTGTAAAGTGCCTTCATGGCGTGTCCAAAGCCCTGGGTTTGATCCCCAGCGCCACATAAAACCAGGTGTCCTATTATCTCAACAGTTGGGAGGTAGAGGTAAGAGGCCAACCTGAGCTCTATAAACCTATCTCAAAAATTTTGGCACAGAAGAGATGGTTAAGAGTACTTGCTGCTCTTGCAGAGGACCCAAATTCAGCTCTCAGCATCCACATGGTCTGTAGCTCCAGTTTCAAGAGATCCAACACTCTTCTGAATTCCATGGCACCAGGTATACATATATGCAGACACTCACACATACACATAAGATAAAAATAAAAATTTGAAAACTTGGAAAAAATTAAAGTGATGTTCAGATCATATAAAATCAATCAGTTGGAAGTTCAATTTGGTGTCATTTAGTTTTTTCTAGTATTGTAAACCACTGACTCTAACTGAAAAATGTTTTCTCACATCAAAGAAAATCCGGCACCCTCGATACAGTCACTTCTATCCCCTCTCCCTGTTAGTCACCACCAATATACTTCTTGTTCCTGTGACTGTCAATTCTAGGTGTTTGATATGAACAGAATCACAAACATTTGGCATTTAATGTCTTGTTTATTTTAGTAATTTGCTTGTGAGGCTCATGAGTGTGCTATGTACACCATACACAATATACACACCATTGCGTTTTATGACTCCACAATATTTCATTATACAATATGTACATATTATATACATGTATATGTTCATTTGTTGATGTATATGGCCTTTTCATATTTTGTTGCTTCTGGATGGTGCCACTGTGTTCATTTTTGTAGGTGTTTTCGTCTGAAATTGGTTTCATTCCATTGGGTTTAAGTCCAGGAGAAGTATGGCTGGTGCAAATGGCAATTCTCTTTTATCTATTCGAGGAACCATACCACTATCTGATACATTGGCTTGTCATTTTGAGTGGCAGTCACTGTGTGGTGTGTGTAAGAAGCTTCTGTCTCCACATCCTCACAAATACGACATTTTTCTTCCTTGTTACTGTTTTGTTTATAAATATGCCAATGAGTATGAACCATTATCTCATTGTGCTTTGAATGTTCATCTCTCTAATTATCTAAGTGTGCTCTCTAATGTGCTGATTGTGTGCCTGTTGACCATTTGTATTTCTAGAGGAATTTACCCAGGGCATCAGAGAACAACTTTTGAGTTTGTTCTCTCTTTCCACTGTGGTTTCTGGTGATTAAGTTCCAGGCAGCAAGCTTGTACAGCAAGAGGTTTTACTCACTGGGTTGTCTTGTAGGTTGCAATGTTTTTGTTGGTTCAAAACACTGAATTCATCATATATTCTACACTCTGGAGCTCCATTGAACATGTGATTTACAATTGTTTTCACCATACTGTAGATTTTCTTGATACAGATGATTTAAAGTTTTAAGTATAGATTTTTTTAAAAAATGTTAATTTTATTTTTAAAAAATTTGTGAACATCCATGTGACCACATATAGTTACATGGCCAGGAAGACAGGAGACTGAGGACAAAGGTGTCAGATACCCCTGGAGCTGAAGCTGTAGGTTTTATGAACCACCTATCATGGGTAATGGGAACTAAACTGGAGTCCTCTGAGAACAACACGTGCTCTTCACTGCTGGTCTGTCTCTCCAGCATTTAATGTGGGGATCAGGATTCCAGAGGGTTAGAGTCTATGACCTCCATGGCAGGGAGAATAGCAACAGGCAGGCATGGTGTGTGTGCAGTAGCTGAGGGCTTACAACTTGGTCCTCAAGACCAAAGCAGGGAGTGAACTAATTGGAAATGGTGTAGACTTTTGAAACCTCAAAGCCTACTCTCAGTGACACATCTCCTAGGCCACAAAACCTAACTCTTCCCAAACAGTTCTACCAGCTGGAGACCAAATATTTAAACATAGGAGTCTATGGGGAGAGGCATTTTCATTCAGAATATTGCAAGAGTCATTCCAAAAAAAAATCACAATGGGCAAGAGTAAGGTCACAAAGATCTACAATATAATTTTTCTAAGAGTGTTATGTTTTTTTTTCTTCTACATATATTTTGTTCCATTAGATATGAGCTAGTAACTTCTTGATATCTTTGATATGGTTCAACTTCCATCTCTTGCATGTGAATAGCAATTTCTCTTTCATGTGTACATCAGCATTTCCAGAACCATTCATTGAAGAAATTATTTTTTCCACTTTAACAGGCATTGGCAAGTTCTCTAAATTAATTGGTCATGGATATATAACTTTGACTCTTGGTCTTAAATTCTGTTTCACTTTTCTATGTTTCTGTTTTTATTCTAGTATCATGATTTGAATACTGTAACTTAAGTGACTTTTCTTTGTTTTTCTATATATCCTATCTCTCTCCCCCATCTACCTACTATCTATCTATCTATCTATCTATCTATCTATCTATCTATCTGCCATCTATCATCTATATACCATCTATCTTTATCTGTCTGTCTGTCTGTCCTCTATGTATTTATCATGGATCTATTTATCACCTATCTACCATATATCTATCTACTTACTATCTATCTATCTATCTATCTATCTATCTATCTATCTATCTATCTACCATCTCTATCTTAGCTGCTGTGTAATTGTGCAGTCTGTTGCGTTTTAACCTGAATGTAAGAATAAACTTTCCCATTTCTGAAGGAAAGTTCTTGGAATTCTGACATGACCTCCAGATCACTTTTGGAAGTACTTCTCTCTTAATATTAAGTCTTACTGTTTATCTAACTTCCTTAGATCTTCCTCAGTTTCCTTTTGCAACGTTTCACAGTTTATAAGGAAGTCACCTTTTACTTCTTTGGTTAAATTTATTCCTAGATGAATTCCTAGTCTATGGGACTAGGGGATGTAGGTCTTTTTAAATTGATCCTGAACTTATGGGACACAGTGAAGGCAGCCCTAAGAGGCAAGTTTCTAGAATTAAGTGCCAGCATTTAAAAAAAATGGGGATATTTCCTACTGGTAACATCACACCTAGAATCTCTAGAACAAAAAGACAAAATCACACACAAAAGAAATAGAAGGCAAGAAATAATAGAGCTCAGGGCTGAAATTAATAAAATAAAACAAAAAAAATATAGTGAATCAATGAAACAAAGAGCTGGCTCATTGAGAAAAAAATAAGATTGTCATACATTTATCCAAATTAACAAGAAGGAAGAGAGACTATATCCAGATTAAGAAGATTAGAAGTTAAAATCAAGAGAAAAATAAGGACACACTTTAAAAAACAGTACTTCAATAAGTTAAAAAATGTTTTAAAGTAATGGATAATATTCGCAATACGTACAACTTATCAAAGTTTAATCAAGATCAGGTGGATCAATTAAAAAAGACCTACATCCCCTAGTGAAATAGAAACCATCATTAAAAGTCTCCCAATCAAGAAAAAAAAATCTCGGGGACAGATGACTTTAGGACAGAATTCTCTCAGATATTTTAAGAAGAGCTAATGCCAATACTCTTCAAATTACTCCACGAAACAGAAACAGAAGGAATATTGTCTAATTTACTTATGAAACCACAGTTATACTGATATCCAAACCAAAGAAAGACCTAACAAGAAAAAGTATTACAGATCAATTTCTCTTATGAACAAATATGCAAAAATACTTCATAAAAATACTTGAAAACTGGATACAACAGTGCATCAAAAGATTATTCATCATTATTAAGTAAGCTTCTCTCTAAATATGCAAGGATGTTTCAATATATAAAAATCAATAAAGGTAATCTACCATATAAAAAACAAAGAAAAAACACATGATCATCTCAGTAGGTGCAGAAAAGGCCTTTGACAAAATCCAACTCCCCTTTATGATAAAAGTTCAAGAGAGATTAATGATATTAGCACATACATAAACATAATAAAAGCAGTTTACAACAAGCCCATATCCACATCAACTTAAATGCAGAAAAACTCAAAGCAATTCCACTAAATTCAGTATCAAGATGAGATTGTTCACTTTCTCCATACCTTTCAATATAGTTCTTGATGTCTTAGCTTGATCAACAAGATATCTGAAGGATATCAAAGGGATATAAATTACAAAAAAGAAACCAAAGTATCTTTATTTGCAGATTAAATAATAATATACATAATTGACCTGGAAAATGCCACCAGCAAACTCCCACACCTGATAAACACAATTTTCTCACAAGAAACAGTAGCCCTCCTGTGTGTAAATGACAAATGGACTGAGAAAGAATTTGGGAAAATAACACTCTTCACAATAGCCTCAAATAATGTAAAATATCTTGGGGTATCTCTTACCAAACAAGTGAAAGATTTGCATGATAAAAAAATTCATGTCTTTGAAGAAAGAAATTGAAGTTGAAGTTGATGGAAAAAAAATCAGAAGATGGAAAAATCTCCCATGCTCATGGATCTGTATGAGTAACATAGTAAAAAATAATGCTAATTTACCAAAAGCAGTCTACAGACTCAGTGCAATACCCATCAAAATTCCAACATAATTCTTCACAGTTCTTAAAAGGACAATTTTCAGCATCATATGGGAATTCAAAGACACCCAGGGTAGTTAAATAATTCTTGTATAATAGAATAACTGCTGGTGGTATTGCCATCCCTGATTTTAAGTTTTAATATACAATTATAGTAATAAAACAGTATGCTATTGGCCAAAAAGATACATATTCATCAATGGAGTCTAATTGAAGACCCAGACATAAATACACACCACTATGGACACCTGATCATTGATAAAGAAGCCAGAAATAAACAATAGAAGAAAAGAGAAGATCTTCAACATATGGTGCTGATCAAACTGGATAGTTGCATATAGAAAAATCCAAATAGATCTATACTCCATACTTATCATCTTGCACAAAATTCAACTTCAAATGGACCAAAAGTTTCAATATAAAACCTGATATACAGAACCTGGTATAAGAGAAAAGAGGAAAATAACCTTCAACTTACTGGCACTGAAAAAGACATTCTGAATAGAACACAGTTATCACAGACACTAATAAAAACAATTAATAAGTGGAACTGTCTTAATGTTCTATTTCTGTGAATAGAAACCATGACCATGGCAGCTGTTATAAAGGAAAACATTTACTTGCCGTTGGCATGGCAGCACATAGGCAGACATGGCTAGAGAGGTAGCTGAGAGTTATACATTTGTATTGGCAGGCAGCAGGAAGAAAGTGAGCTGCATGGCTTGGCTTGAGCTTCTGAAACCCTGGAGTCCATGTCCAGTGACATACTTCCTTTAACAAGGCCACACCTACTTCAAGAAGGCCACACCTACTCCATCAAGGCTGCACCTACCCCAAAAACTTTCTCATACCACTTCCTAAGGTTTCAAACGTATGAGTTTTTGAGTGTCAATCCATTCGAACCACAACAAAGACATCATAAATATGAGAAGTTTCTACATGGCAAAGGACATTGCCATTTGGACCAATGGGTAGCCTCCAGATAGGGAAAGATTTTTAAACAAACACACATCCAATAGAGGGCAATATCCTAAATACATAATACATGGAAAAAACTAGATATCAAAGACACTAATGACTCAGTGCAAAAACGTGGTAGAAAGAATTCTCAATAAAGGAATCTCAGGTGGCTTAGAAACATTTAAAAATGTCCTTAGCCATCAGGGAAATGCATATCAAAACTGCTTTGAGATTTTCTCTTACACCTGTCAGAATGGCTAAGATCAACACAATGGAAAACACATCTGTTGCTGATGGGAGTGAAGACTTCCACAGCCACTATGGAAATAACTATGGCAGTTCTTTAGGAAGATGGGAATCAATCTACCTCAAGATCCAGTTACATCATTCTTGGGCATAGACTCATAGATGCTTCTTCCTACCACAGAGACAGCTGCCAAATCATGTTCATTGCCCTCCTATTTATAATATCTAGAAACTGGAAACAACTTAGATATCCATTAACAGAAGAATGGATAAAGTAAATATGGTACATGTACATAATGGAATGTTACTCAGTTATTCAACAAAGTGACATGAAAATTGCCAGCAAATGAATGGAACTAGAAAAAAAAAATCATCCCAAGTGAGGTATCCCAGGCTCAGTAAGACAAATATGGTATGTATTCAATTACATGTGGATATTAGCTATTAAGTCATTGATAACCAAGTTTCAGTCCATAGAATCAGAGACTAGGTATATAGAAAGGGACTAGACAGGATGGATAGATCTCATTAGGAAAGGGAAGTAGGATAGATATTACAGCTGAGGGTCTGGAATGGGAAGATCAAGTGGGAATTGGGAGGAGAGAGGAGGTACTGGAATGGAGTTTGGAGAGAAACTAAAATTAAGGGGCATTTGAGGAGTAGGATGGAAACGTAACACCGTAGAAACCTCCTAAAACATATATGTATATGAAGACAATCTAAATAAAATTACCAAATGATGGAGGAAACAGAGACCCAACTGGCCATCTCTAGTACTGGGTTTGGGTTACATCTAATTGAGTTGTTAGACAAAGAGGCCCCATGGGAATCCCTAACCCAGGCTGCTACTATTGCTTCAAGTTGTTCTCTACTAAATGACAGCAAAGCCCAATTGCTGTAGAAAATCACCTATGCAACTCACTGGATATGGAGATGAAGAGCTGGTGCCTACACGCATCCTACGTACCAGTGTCTTTGTTATAAGAAGGCACTCAGCAAGTATTAAAAGAGAAATGCAGAAAAGCCAACTACAAACCCTTTATTTGTGCTACCTGCCAGAAATGCTAGTGCAATGGTGTACTACCTGCAAGGCATGCTAGTGCAATGGTGTATTACCTGCAAGGCATGCTAGTGCAGTGGTGTATTACCTATAAGGCATGCCAGTGTGAAGGCATAAGTCCCAAACAATGCCACACCAATTTGGAATTATGATTAATAGGGTGGTATTTATTTAAAGGGGAAAAAACTTACAGATAACCGTCCCAGACAACAGCCCTCTGCGCAATCAGGAAGGAGTCTAGTCGCCGGAAACAGAGCAGGAAGCGAAGCGAGCAAGAAGAGAAGTAGCCGCTTTTTTAAAGGGAGAGAGACCACGCCCCAATGGGCTGGTATCTCAGCAGCTATAGGCTGGAGGAGCCGAAGGACCTCCCGCAACACTAGTGCAATTGTGTATTACCTGTAAGGCATGATAGTGCAATGGTGACACAAAGCTTGACACAGTGGTTCTGTTGGTCTGTCTTATCCAACCTCAATGTGATAGTTTTTCTTTTATCTTATTATATTCTATTTTCTTACATATTTTTTAAATGAATGAATGATGTGAATCTACGCACTAAGGTAAAAGCTAACAATGGAACTGTCATTTATACTTGCTCTGAGAGGGAAAATCAGTTTTCTCCATTGGAACAACACTGGGTTTATCAACCACACAGGGGTAGATCTCATGTTGGGAGTAGTTGACCAATAAATAATAGACTCTGGGCTGTTTTTTTCCTTCTTTCCTTCTTCTACCCTCCCTTCCTTCTTTTCTCCTTCCTTATTCATCCATTCATTTGTTTATCTATTTATTTATGTGTATGAGTGTGTGTGTGTGTGTGTGCATGCTTTTATTTGGTGACAGTTTGTATTTTGTTCTTTTTGGTGATATTTAGGTTTGGGGAATTTTGTTATTGTACTGGGTTCTTGGTTTGTTTTTCTGAGAAAGAATTTAAAGTTGGATGGGTAACGAGAAAGAGGAGAAGGGCTCAACAAATTTTGTGGAGGGGAAGAATATGATCAAAATATATTTAAATTTAAAATTTGTTTTAAATAACAATTAAAAACAGAAACATAAAAAGGAAAGTTAAAAAATCCAACAAAACACCCTTTCCAATATCACAAAACAAAGGGTCTTGATCCTAGGTCTTTGTGTCATCCATGTCTGTCTTTCCAAACAGTGAACTACAAAGGAGGGAAAAAATAGATTCTCTGGTTTCTGGAGAACTGGACATGTAAAGGGAGTCATGCTTTCCAATGGTTAGTTTGGAACTGAGAATAAATTTGAATTATGATTATGTCCTACTTACAAAAGGAGCAAAGTCATAGAATTTTAAGTTACTGACATGCTTAATCCATTTCAGAGGGAGGTAAAAGTTTTATAGCCAAATGCTTTGGCTATTACAAGGTAAGAAAGTTTATGAAGTTCTGAAAATTTCAGTGGCACACAATGCACAGGAGGTAAAAGTGAAAGAACAGATACGACACAGTTCAGTCTGTAATAACCCAACGAAGATTTATTATCCCAGAGTCAATGTGAATAGCCTATTAAACCCAATAATCTGCATAAAAGACTTTTACTTTCCTCTTGCAGATAAGTATGACATTGCAATTCCTTAGATACATGAATTACGGAAAGGTAGAAGTATTTTTAAGGAGAAACTAAGGCTCACTATGTTTGCAATTATTGGTGGTCTTGCTATAAACATCACACAAAACAATTTTTGCTATTTTTAGTGTAAGAAAAACAGACTTGTAAGTCTTGTTACTGAAACGCCTGATAGGTAGGGCACCCTGTTCTCACAGAGCAGGGCAAAGGAGAGTTTAGTATTTTAATCCAGGTCCATTAAAATGTTTAATGTTCAGTGCTTGACTTCAAATACTGACACTGTATTTGAATGTTAAATTTATGAAGCACACTTAAGATGATAATGAAATAAATAAAAAAGTATGAAGTCTGGCAGTAAACCCGAGATCACAACAGCATGAGGACATAGGCATGAAGTGCAGTGAGAATAACACCTGAATAATGAGCTTTGTCTCTCCGGGCAGATGGAAGGCTATTACATTTTTATGAGACACATAAAACTCCTATTATTTTGTCCCAACTATTTGGGGGCCTAATTAGAAGAGCAGTCAAGCTGTACTAGGCAGACACTAATGAAGCTTCATCTTGTTGTGTTCATTGAATGAGAGGGGATAACACAATGACTTCTAAAGCATTGCTGATAGATTCTCTTATATGGAAATGACTCTCCATACAATGCTTTTCCTCAGGAATCTTAGAGCATAAGTTGGTGGTAACGGCATTCTGGGAAGAACTAGAATTTTCCCCAGACACTCTTTTTTGGTTTATTTTCATTCTTATTTTTATAGTCACCCTACTGTACAATATAACACAAGACATAGATGTTATAAGAGCACACATATTCTCAGTACAAGGCAAAAATTAGTCATAGTCAAATGATTGTAAACCCAGAATGTCTAGCATGATTTGAGGGAGAATTAATCTTTTTCTGTTTTCCCATTCGTAATAGTTTTTGGGCTGGAATGAACTATACTAACTTTTTGGCTCATCCATGATTATGCATCCAACACCACAAATGTAAGTTATTATAATTCTTCTGTAAAGTACATAAATAATCAATACCAATCCATTCAAACATAAAGCATTTCTATGTGGTGCAAATACTCAAAATATTTTCTTTCAAGTGTTGTGAAATTTATATTATGTTATTACTACCTACTGTTACTCTACCGTGCTTCACAACACGAATTTTTTCCCACTCCAGCTGCAATTTTCCAGCTATTGATTCACGTGTGCCCATTCTTCCTCCTACTCTCAAGTGTCCGTTATTCATTATCCTCTCAGTTTCTACTAAAACTATTTCACTTGACTTTTTTCATAGTACTTACCTTCATTTAATATTTCTACATATGCATAAATCATTAATCTGTTTGCATTTTATGTATAGAGAATTTTATTTACTTGTTTTCTTTATATTATTAAAAACTATGCATATACTCCAAAAGCAAGAATTTGTATCTGGCTTCATCTGTCAGTGCTAGTCAAGCTAGAGAATGGTAAATATTTGAAGTTACTGCAATGTGGAACTTTCCTCTTGGCTTGATATGACCACTGTCATCATGGAGCATGGAAGCTGTGGTGACCTGTTGTTAAAAGGACCTGAACAGACTGAAAAGCAGCTAGCCAGACCTATGGTATTATGGGTGTTTATATTCCTTCTCTAGGGAAGAAAGAGTTTCACAAAGCCTTGAGAAGACATTCTCCTGAGGTTGCAACCACTGTTCCTTCTCACCCAGCTACGTAGTCATGGAAATGCTAAAGTATTTAAGGAAAAGAAAACAGTGGTTGAGGATGGGATATTTTGATATTGGAGCAGCCTGTTTAGAGGAACAGTTGCCCAGGCTCCCCTAAGTAATCAGCTCATTTATTAGCAAAAGAATCTTGGTATATTGGTTAATGTTGCCTTATTGTATATATTGGAAGCAAATCACTATGCATTCCTCATTCTCAATGAGAAAGAAATTGACTTCAATTTGTTCAAAGCAGAAGTTTCAAAGAATTTTCATATTATATTAAGAATTGTATATTCTGATATAACTAGACTTCTTAAATCAGAATCTATTTTAAAATGTATTTATTTTTGCTTTGTGTTTGTTGGTGTCTGCCTGACATATGTCTGTGCGCCATATATAAGCAGTGTTTAAAGAGTCCAGAAAAGGGTATTGGATACCCTGGAACTGGAGTTTCAGATAGCTGAGAACCTCAAAGTAGGTGATGAGAGTCCACCTCAGGTTCGCCTGAAGAACAGTCAGGACTCTTTACCACTTGTTGAGCAATCACTTTAGCACTAGCCCCCAGAATGCATTTTAATCTCACATAGAAAATATTTTGTTACAACTGAATATAAAAATTTATAGCAATGCCTATCAACATGCATACCAAGCTAGTGGAACATTTTCTTACATATAAAACAAGATTATTCTTGATATAAGTAATATTCACAAAATATCAATAACCTTTGCAAAGATTTTTCTTGCAACATTCTTTACAAACTCAAGTCAGGGGCTGTAAACATTTATAGTAAACACGAAAATAAAGAAATAATAAACTAGGGATTATTTTCTGTAATAGCCAGAAGCAGTGTTGGCCAACTTATTCAATAAAACTTAAATTTATAATCTCTTCTTCAATGTTGGCAAAGGTTCCTATAAAAAAGAAGAAACAATGAGGACCATTGCATGATTGCTTGAAGCTTTTAATTTATCCATTACCCATTTCATTTTAAGGCAAGAAAGAATTACAGCATATGTTCTATTTACTCAAAAGGCTAGACAGCTATTTCAGTCTAGATAACATACTAGACATGCCCCATATTCTAGGAAAGCCTGCATGTTGTTGAAAAAATTGAAAAACAAAAGTCAACTAATTAGTTGCTTTGTTAATATGAAACACAAAAATTAATTTGCCCATTTTCTCTTTTAAGTGAGTCAATGAAGTGACTCATTGTTTTGACATCTAACATATGAAATGTTACATCTTAGCTGTTCTGGATGCCTTTTAACGCTAAACGTCTTTTTTTTTATTATAGAATTAACAAAGCTTTTCAGAATGTAGGGCAGGATGCCCACATGGCCATGGCTACTGGGCTATTCCTTATTGTAGGATGTCATCTATGAGTCACTCTTGAGCTAATCATGCTGAGAGATCCTAGGGCCTAAAGTGATAATTAACTTTCCCATGTCCAGATGATTGGCACAGTCAGAATTGAAGTACAGACCTTCTGACTCATTTTTTACTTATTATATTTCTCACACGTGTCTTTGTTTCCGTTGAAAAAGTGTTTTCTACATGGCCAACAAAGGATTTAAAAACTGCAGTGCTTCTCTGTGAATGGGTTTCATCATGGAATTTTGTCAATCTTTTCCATGGGTGTGTGGAATTCCAAAAATAACATGGGACAGCTGCATAATCCTCTTTAGCATGAGAAACTCACTGATAATACTAAGCCGTGATATTTAGATCACCAGTAATAACAGTTTGGATTTAGGATACAGTTGCATTGTTTAGCCAACACAATTTCAAGGAGTCCCAGAAAAGCATAATTACCAAGCTCTAACCTTCCATTGATCTCTCTGCAGGTTGAACTGCCAATGCAGACCCAATGTCCTTTCTTACTCTGGGGGAGAACTGGGGGAGAAGAGTGGGTCAGGGAAGAAGAGGAAAAGGAGAAGTTATCTTGGGGAGGGAACACGTGAATTAGTGTATAAATTTCAATAGCCAACCTATATTTTCAGTTTTATTGACATTTTTGTCTGTATTGGCAGAGAAAGCTACTACAATGGGACTGTAAAGAAAGGAACATCAAATAACTAAATCAAAGAAAGCAAGGGTTTGGAGAACCACAGTGAAGAACCATCTGATTTGCTTGAGCAATCAATGTAAGGTTGGCTAATACTGTAGGTATTAATACTCCAGGTCTAAGGCTGTAATCTCCAAGGATGCATTACCAGGGCTGGATCCTTGGCTTCTTTATCTCATAGTTGTATTTGCTAGACCAAGTTTCTCTGTCTTTCTGCTCTGCCTCCTGAATAGTGTGATGATTTTTTTACACATGGTGATAATGCACATCAAATGCTATAGAAGTGTCACCTGTCCTTAGTACACAGATAAAAGGGAGATAAATAGATATGCAACAACTATTTATATTATTTAATTGTTAACTTTAAAATCATAAAATAGTTTGACTTTGACCGATATTATTAAGAACTACTGGCATATTCTCTGGAGTTTCATGACATTATGATGCAAATAAGGTGTACACAGTGATGGCCTACCCTCATAGAATCAACCTCAGAAAATAAGATGCTAGTAGCAATAAAGTTTTACTTATAAAAATTTACTACAAGTTCCTAGATATCCACAGGATAAATGGAGTTTTCCTTGGATCAAGATGTGGGGAGGTCATCCCTAAAAACCTGCAGTCAGGTAGAGTTCACAGTCAAGCACACAGAGGTGAGGAGAAAGGGGTAGATGTTGAACAGAAATTCCTCACTGTTTCCAGTTTCCTACTGAACAAATCAAGGTAGCCTTTGTTTTGTGAAAGAGAAAGTGAAGGAGACATGTTGGAGAAGTTCTGCTTGTTGGTTCCCAGCCGGCCAGCTAGCTTAGACCCAAAATAATCACACAGAAACTATATTAATTAAATCACTGCTTGGCCCATTAGCTCTAACTTCTTATTGGCTAACTCTTACATCTTAATTTAACCCTTTTCTAATGAGGGTCTCTGTCTCTGACTCTGTCTCCTTTCATCGCCTGATGAAGGTTAATATTCAGGAGGATGCCTATATGTTTTTCTTTGGGTTCTCCTTCTTATTTAGCTTCTCTTAGAACCTGAGTTATAGGCTCAATGTCCTTTATTTATGGCTAGAAATCAAATATGAGTGAGTACATCCCATGTTCCTCTTTTTGGGTCTGGCTTACCTCACTCAGGATAGTGTTTTCTATTTCCATCCATTTGCCTGCAAACTTCAAGAAGTCCTTGTTTTTTACTGCGGAGTAATACTCCAATATGTATATATTCCATATTTTCTTCATCCATTCTTCAATTGAAGGGCATCTAGGTTGTTTCCAGGTTCTGGCTATTACAAACAATGCTGCTATGAACATAGTAGAGCATATACTTTTGTTGTATGATAAGGCCTCTCTTGGGTATATTCCCAAGAGTGGTATTGCTGGGTCCAGGGGTAGGTTGATCCCGAATTTCCTGAGAAACCTCCACACTGCTTTCCAGAGTGGTTGCACAAGTTTGCATTCCCACCAGCAATGGATGAGTGTACCCCTTTCTCCACAACCTCGTCTGAAATCTCAAGGTCCAAATCAGGAGCAGAAGGAGAGAGAGCACGAGCAAGGAACTCAGGACCGCTAGAGGTACACCCACACAATAAGACAATGGGGATGTTCTATTGGGAACTCACCAAGGCCAGCTGGCCTGGGTCTGAAAAAGCCTGGGATAAAACCGGTCTTGCTGAACATAGTGGACAATGAGGACTACTGAGACCTCAAGAACAATGGCAATGGGTTTTTGTTCCTACTGCACCTATTGGCTTTGTGGGAGCCTAGGCAGTTTGGATGATCACCTTACTAGACCTGGATGGAGGTGGGTGGTCCTTGGACTTACCACAGGGCAGGCAACCCTGACTGCTCTTTGGGCTTACGAGGGACGGGGGACTTGATTGGGGGAGGGGGAGGGAAAGGGGAGGCGGAGGTGGGGAAGAGACAGAAATCTTTAATAAAAATAAATAAAAAAACCCTTTTCTATTAATCTGTGTATCACCATGTGACAGTGGCTTGCAGGCTAAAGTTCCCAGTGTCTATCTCCAGAGGCTCCATTGCTTCTCTCTGACTCAGCCCTTCTTTCTCCCAGCATTCAGCCTAGCTTTCCCTGCCTACCTAAGCTCTGCCTTGCCATCCAAAGCAGTTTCTTTATTCATTAAACAATAAAAGCAATACATACGTAGAAGGACCTCCCATACCAGACTCATGCCTCTTTGTTTGCTATCTAGTACTTAACAATTTTACAGGTTTGTCCTTTTCTGAATTAGTTTATTTCTTTAACACAAATTTCTAATGTCTTCTTTTCTTTTTTTTTTTTAATTTTTTATTGAGAAAAAGAAAAAAAAACGTTTCCGCCTCCTCCCCGCCTCCCATTTCCCTCCCCCTCCTCCCACCCTTCTCCCCCTCCCCCCACTCCTCTCTCCCTCCCTCTCCAGTCCAAAGAGCAGTCAGGGTTCCCTGCCCTGTGGAAAGTCCAAGGTCCTCCCCCCTCCGTCCATGTCTAGGAAGGTGAACATCCAAACTGGCTAGGCTCCCACAAGGCCAGAACATGGAGTAGGAACAAAACCCCATGCCATTGTCCTTGGCTTCTCATCAGCCACCATTGTTCGCCATGTTCAGAGAGTCCGGTTTTATCCCATGCTTCTTCCGTCACAGTCCAGCTGGCCTTGGTGAGCTCCCAATAGATCAGCCACACTGTCTCAGTGGTTGGGTGCACCCCTCGTGGTCCTGACTTCCTTGCTCATGTTCTCCCTCCTTCCGCTCCTCATTGGGAACTTGGGAGCTCAGTCCGGTGCTCCAGTGTGGGTCTCTGTGACTATCTCCATCCATCACCAGCTGAAGGTTCTATGGTGATATGCAAGATATTCGTCAGCATTGCTATAGGATAGGGTCATTTCAGGTTCCCTATCCTCAGCTGCCCAAGGAACTAACTGGGGACCTCGCCTTGGGCTCCTGGAAGCCACTCTAGGTTCAAGTCTCTTGCCAACCCTTTAATCCATGTGATGGTGTGAGTGTCCCATCTCTGCTTACAGTTTGTAAACTCTGAGGGCAGAGTTCTTACCACTTCACTTGTGATTTCCTTGAACAATGAAGGTTTATTTATCAAAGAGTCGGTTTTTTTTAAAAGGAAATGTACAAAAAGATGGCATAAAAAAAACTAGCATTACTCACTTTCGATCATTTGTGAAGACTCAGAAGCCAACTTCACAGGCAAACAGAGTGGAGTAGTTCATTAGAGCTTGGGAAAAGTGGAAAAGGAAAAGATAGGAAGAGAGTGGAGAAGCAGAAGAAACACACAGAAGGAGAGGAGTTGCTCTGCTGGGAACCTTGGTTACCAGAATCATTAAATGTTTCTCATAATGTTTAATGTGAATGTGAAAGGACCATTTACATAAAACTGATTCATGTTTGAGATGAGGGAGGTGTATCTCTTTATTTGATAATAATATATCCCACTCTGCGTGCGAATCCACGGGCATACTATACCCTAGAAGATATAAAATTTGAAACAAAATGCAACTCTCCCCAGGAGCTCTTATTTTTAAGATAAAAATTGTCCCTCATGTTTGTGAATCACTGTATAGCGTAAAAGTTTCAAAAAATAATTCAGTTCTGTGATCTTGCAGTTCTGAAAGTGTGAATTCTAGAGCTGAACCAAGCAACCACTTCAGGGTGCATGCAGTGGTTAAACAGCAAAAGTATATCCATCACAGTTCAAAGAGAATGACAGATTCTTGGAGCAGAGCCCTATAGATTTCTAACAGTAAGCTGCACATTTCACATTTAACTTCAAAACCAACTTAACAATAAATATTTTAGGAAGTGCTGCCAATATTGTCCTTCCAAGTTATTAACCACAGTAAATTGTGTAGATATCTTCAAAAGGGTAGGGAAATATAAATAATTATTCTCTCAAGTGCACTATATATTAATGGCTAAAAAGTGTTATACTAAAATATTTACAAATAAAATGATAGATGGTTATGTTTAGTGAAAATATGAGGTATTAACTTCAAAAGTATATATAATTATTATTCTGGTTTATGTTAGGGTATGGGTTAACTGCATGCTATGCAAATTAAGACATTATATTCAGTGTTTATGTAATTGTGTAGTATTTCCTTGAAAATTACAGTGAAAATGGCTATAATTAAATAAATGCTCTCTTCAATTACTGTAAAGTCTCGTAATCTTTTTACTTCCGTATACAAAGGCCTATTGCAACATTCTCACCAGAGTTAGCCACTCACAGCAATGATACACATTGTCCGTGGTCTATTAAATTAAATGGTCATACATTAGTCCACAAATCTGCATTAAACAGTGACTTTGCCAATGCATGTGCCTACTATCATAAGGAACAGAATTGTCTCTTGCATTACATTTAGACTTTTGATGTGACACTCTTTCAGATATTTCCAAACATGAAAAGAACTCTGAGTTATTTTTATAATCAGATGATCTATATTCCATTTGCTCATACATTCCCAATGATGTTGAAGAAGCAGCTACATCTGGATTCATTTTCACACTATTTGATGTATTTTCAAAAGGAAAGCCGGTTGAATAAAATAATGAATCAACTTAAAGTCTAGCCTTATTGCAAACAGCTGACTTGCAAACCTGTGCCAGTGGAGAATGTTCTATGTGCAGTTTGTACCATTTACTTTAATTTTCTTTATAGATGCATTCTTTTTCCCTTCTGGAAAAGAATGCTAAACAATTATTGTTTTAAAATTCAGAACAAATGAACTTCACTCAGTTCTGCTAGGGTATTACCCTGAAACATCACACTTGATCACATTCAGCATTAATTATCTCTGAATTCCCAAAGTCTGTAATGTCCCTACCCACTTAGCTTCCATCACAGCCGTTCCCTTCCTCCCTGGATGGCAAAGATGAGGCTCTACCTTGCTTTTTTTATTTTACTTTAACTACAACTGTCTGCTATTCTGGCCTTCTCTGACTACAGCTATAATGATATTAGACACGGAGAGGACTTCAGAAGTCATTTTTTCCACTTACCTTGTTTCATAGATGAAGAATATGTCATTAATTTGTTGTGCACACTCAGTGGAAGGTAGCAGAGCAAGATCTGGAATCATACTACTCTCACCCAAATGCTCCCCTTTTTGTTTATGTGCACTGGGCTAACACTTACATTTACTTCTCCATGCATTGCTTGAGATAACTCATCTGTAGTTCTCCTTGAAGGGTTTTGTGCATTCAGGATCACTTTCTTTACTTTGTTGAATCATGTAATAACTCTGGAAATGATTCACATTTTGCATGCATGCATTATGAGCAGGACCTATGTTTTGATTTTTATTTTCTTCTTTAAGCAAGTGCTATCCACAATAGACTTATACTCTTCTCCTCTGCATCTTCTGAGTGTCATGCATTTTTTATTTCATTACCTACTACTTTAGAATGCCATTGTTCACTTAGTTTCCCCTAAGAGGCAAATACATACTTAACCGTGTGTTCAGGGTCTAGGAAGCACTCTTAATCTGTTTGCTGGTGTGGTGCAAGAATTCATTTACAGACATGAATATAGATAATTATTCTTTTTTAAAAAATAACTTGTTTCTTTTAAGTGTGAGTGTGCATGAGTATTTATGTTTTCACATATGCAGGATACTCACAAGCATCATGCACACATATGGAATCAAGAAACCACCCTTGGGAACTGACCACTTTGTTTTTTAGATGCTGGTCTCTCACTGAGACCTGGGAGTTTCCAATTCAGGCAAGGTGACTTACCAGCCAGTCCCAGGGATCATCCTGTCTCCACATCACCTCCACAACCCCCAGTGCTGGAATCACAAGCATAGGCCAGATTTTTATGAGGGTGATGGAGACTGGGTTTGGATCTCCTTGCTGGCTTGCATAATAAGCATTTTTCTGACTGAACCATCTCTCTAGCCCATTTTTTCTATTTGTATTCTTGCATCTACTTCAGAATCCTCAACTCAGCACGCTACAGGACAGCAGATAATTGTTGGACTTTTATGGGCGCCTGCTGGTAGGGGTGGCTCGAGTACTGTCACTTACCCCTAAAGCTACCTTTCAGCATTATTTCAGGGACTGCAACTGCAGATGAAACATAAGTTTGGAAGAACTGTGAAGTAGCTATTGAAAGACATTTTATTCAGGGAACCACCATAGTCAGGCATGTTCTAGGTTAGGTAGGAAGAGACTTTGATAGAAGTGAAAAGGGTAGCATTGCATCTCATGACAGTTTCCAAGTCTCAGAGAAGCAGATAGATGGAAATATTCCTTCCTCAGCTTGGCAAACTTGGCTGGGCTGAGATTCAGCAGGGACATTCCCATCAACCCCTTATCTCCTTGAAGAAAGTCCTTCGGCAAACTCATGAGCCATGCCATTTGAAATGCTGAGAGAACGTCAAATTTTGTGATAGACCCCTACAATGAAAACATGTTTTCATCAAGCCTTGCTTAATGTTCTCCCATTTTTATATCTGTGGAATAAAAGAGTAAGCATTCAGACTTAGGGTTATTAGAAAGCAATCTTTATTAGTTCTCCTTCTGCATCATTAGTGAAATGCAGAGGATCATAACATTGTTAATTTTCATGATACTATATGAGTGACTTTTATTACTTGCAGGTTTTTTTACATGTGATCAAACTGAGGTGGAGAAAATATACCTCACTTGTCCACCACCGTACAGCAAAGGCAGTGCACAGCTGGGCTGTTAACCAAATCTGTGTGACTCCAAGTCTCTAACAAGTGTAGTAGTATTTTTCTTTTTTTTAATTAATAATGTTTTAGTACATTCTTTTCTCATTTTACATAGCTATCCTCATTACCTAGCTTCTTGGGCGTCATGGACTATAGGCTGGTTATCCTTTGCTTTACATCTAATATCCACTTGTCCATGAGTACATATCATCTTTGTCTTTCTGGGTCTGGGTTACCTCACTCAGAATGGTTTCTCTATAGTTCTATCCCTTTGCATGCAAATTTCAAAATGTAATTTTTTTACTGTTGTTTAGTACTCTATCATGTAAATGTACCATATTTTCTTTATTTTTCGAATGCAGGGCACCTAGGCTGTTTCCAGTTTCTGGACTATTATGAATAATGCTGCTGTGAACACAGTCGAGCAAATGTCCTTGTGGTATGATTGAGCATCCTTTGGGTATATGCCCAAGAGTAGTATTGCTGGATCTTGAGGTAGATTGATTCCCAATTTTCTGAGAAACCTCCACACTGATTTCCAAAGTGGCTGTACAAGTTTCCACTCCCTCCAGCAATAGAGGAGTACACCCCTTATTCAGCATCTTCTCCAGCATAAGCTGTCATTGATGGGTTTGATTTTAGCTACTCTGACAGGTGTTAAGAAAGCTTCTCAATGTCATTTTGATTTGCATTTCCCTGATGCCCCTGGAAGATGAGCAATTCCTTAGGCATCTTTCAGCCATTTGCAATTCTTCTGTTGGAATTCTCTTTTAGTTCTGTATCTCATTTCCTGATTAAATTATTTGGTATATTGGTTTTTTTTTCCTTGAGTTTTTTTTTTTTTAAATCAGGAGGTTCTCAGTGATCCCTCATGAAATCCTGAGTTCACATCCCGAAGAATTTCTCTCTTTATTCTCCAAACAGTCTTATATATTAAAACATAAAGTGAGGGGGGAAATCATTAGCATTCTGTCTCCTAGGTAACCAGGTGAATGGCTTTTAGTCTTGTCCACAACTGCCTGTGCTTTCTTTCTTTTTTTTTTTTAATTTATTAAAAATTTCCACCTCCTCTCCTCCTCCCATTTCCCTCGCAATACCCCCTCCCCCTTCCCTCTCTCCTCCCTCTCCAGTCCTAAGAGAAGTCAGGGCGGCCTGCCCTGTGGGAAGTCCAAGGCCTTCCCACCTCCATCCAGGTCTAGGAAGGTGTGCATACAAACAGACTAGGAATATGGGTTAACTTAAAATATAAGAGCTAGTTAGTAAACAGCCTGAGCTAATAGCTGAGCACTTATATTTTATATTAAGCCTCTGTGTAGTATTTTAGAAAGTGGCTAGTGGGTATTTGGGAACAGGGAGTTGGGACAATTAACTTCAGTTTACATAATTTTATTAACTTGATATCCAAACCATAAATTTTTAATTTTTAAAGCTGATTTTTTAGATTTAAAAAAAGATACATATTATATTAGTTATGATTCTCTAGAGTAGAAGAACTTATAAACTGAATCACACACACACACGCACACACACACACACACACACACACATATATATATATATATATAATTTATTTGAATGACTTACAAGCTGTGATGGTTCAGCTAATTCAACAATGCCTGGCTGTAAACCAAAAGTCTAAAAATCTAAAAGTTTCTCAGTCCATGAGGCTGTATATCTCAGCTTGTCTTCAGTAGATTCTGGGGTTCCAACGAAGTAGGCTCCAATGCTACTGAAGGAATGAACTTGTTAGCAAAGACGGAACAACTGGAAAAGTGCAAAAGCCTTTTTTTTTCCATGCTTTATATAGACTTTTAGCAGAAGATGTGACCCAGATTAAAGACTTGCGTTTTCCTACCTCAAGATATGAATTAGAAGTGAACCTTTCTACTTCAAATTAAGCAAAAAATCTCTCACTGGCATGTCCTCCATTTTTTGGTTATTTTAGTTAATTCCATATGTAGTTAATTTGACAAGCAAGAAAAGTCATCACACATGTGTGAATGTTTTGACTGCGTGTGTACCCAGTGACCAATTAAGTCAGAAGAGGGGATTAAGTACCTAGAAATTGGAATTACCATTGTTTGTGACCTACTATGTGAATCCTCTGCAAAAGGTAACATGTATTATTCACTACTGAGAATTCTTTCCAGTCCCACATATCATTTTTAAATTATAACCTTCTAACAATTATCCCCAAAGGCTTAGGGTCATTTATAATGCAAAATATATTCAATTCAGTTTCAAAAGTCCCTATAATCTTTAATAGGTTCATCATTGTTTAAAGGTACAAATTCAGACTCTCTTCTAAGGTTCAGGCAACCTCTTAACTGTGAGCTCTCTACAATAAAAGTCAAATTGCATAAATGCAGTTTATAATGTCATAGAATAAATATTCCTATTTAAAAAGAAATGTATGGGGGCATAGGAAGCAACGATCTGACCAAAGCAAAACCAAAATTCAGCAAAGAAAATTCTTGCACTCTGTTTTAGGCATCTGAGACTTGTGATGGAGTCTTCTGGGCTCCGAGTAGCTTAGGTCTCCCTACCCTTCCTACTCTGCTGCCTTTAGCTCTCATTGATTCTCTCAGCCAGTTACATTCAGTGCTTGCATCTTTCTTCAGTAAATGTCCCATTTACTGCATGTATCTCTAGTATCCTGGGATCTCCATATACTTTATATTCACAGCTTCGTATACCAGTCTCCAAGGGAGTCTCTTTCCAGGAGCTCAGACTTCGCCACATGTTACCTGAACCCAGCAGCTCTCTAGATTCATGGACCCATCAATCCTGCATCTTTTTTTTCCTCCAAATCCTATGCCCTGTGACTAGCAGAGTCAAATTCTCTAGCCTGGGATGTAGCTTTGTGCCCTTGTACTACCTCTCTAATAGCCTATGTTTGCCTTCCAGGCCGAGCTTGGCAAAATACTTCTTTAAAATGGTTGGGTTTTTTGTTTGTTTGTTTGTTTTTTAAGAAGGAAACTCCTTAGGTTTAGATTATTCCTCACAGGCATGCAGAGAAACATATTTACTTGGTGGTTATAGTTTTTATCAAGTTGCTAATTAATACTAACCCTCAGTCAGTAAGAATCAACGAGCAGTATAACTGAGGGAAATACGATCTTCACAGCTGTAGGTAGTCTTTCAGTGAATGAGATTACTCAGGGTTATTTACTTTCTGTGATTCTCTGAGATCATGGCCAAGGGATGACTAAGTGGGAATTACCTCAGGTGCTGGTTGGCTCTTGGTTTACACAAGTTACCCACATTGTAGCTCTACTGCAAAGTTCTTAACTCTATTTCTCTTTTCCTCAACCTCAATATAAGTAATATGGACTCACAGTAAATGGTCATGTCACATCCACATGGGTTTAAAATTCAGAAATCTGTTTCCATTCTAGACTTCAGTTCAAAGTGAAAACAGTATCAGGCTCCTCGATGGAAGTGTTAGTTAAATTGTACAATAATAATAATAATAATAATAATAATAATAATAATAATAATAAAAAATAATAATCACCACAAAAGCTGCATTCAGAGTAACAGAAACTGTTCTTTAGGTGGTAAAATGTTTTACATTATATATATATATTTTTTTTCATATGATCATTTCTCCTGAATATAATCTAACTGATCCTGTTGGTAGCTTTGCCAGTAAGACATGTCATACTGCATAAATATGCACTTACAGGAACAGACTGTTAAAGCAGCCTGCTTTGTAATATAGCAGTTTAATTGTAATGACTATTCTTATGTATGAGGAGGACTTTGGAGATTGGAGAAAGTGCAAGGGCAGGCTGTATATTTTTATTCATTCTTAATCTAAACTTTGGAAAGTTCTTGAAGAGTTGGGTTCCGTGGTATTTCACTGTATATTTATATATTATCAAATTAGCATAAAATAAAATTGGAGACTTAATCCATGTTATGATTTAAATATGAAACACCTGCCATTTGGGCTGAACAGTTGCTTCCAAGCTGGAGTGGGGTTTGGGAGGGCTGTGGAATCTCTAGAATGCAGCACCTAACTGGAGGAAATAGACACTGAGCACACGACAATGGTGCTTATATCAGGTCCTCGGTGCTCTACTATCTTTGCTTTCTGTCCTCCATGAAATAAATAGAGTCGTCTCTCACATACTCTGAATTTCTCTTGCATGGACTCAGAACCACTAGAACTGAGGAGGAGAGCTGGAAGTCTCTGAAGCCATGAGTAAGGATTACAGTTTTGCACCTCTTAAATTGTTTCTGCAAGGTAATTTGGTCACAGTTATTAAAAAGCAACTTTTAAACCTAGAAGTTACACTTGTATTTAAAAGTGCTTGGGAGGAAAAGATTGTTCTATTTGATATATATTAATTGGAATAAAATTATGATATATTCCTTAGCCGATATTTATCCTCAATGCTGTAATAGTTAACAGCCACCTTCAGAAAATCCAGTAAAGGCTAGTTAAATAGCACGTGGTCTGTTAAGAAAATAGGCCATTTTTATATAGTGTATTAATACAGAAGAGAAACATTTTTAATCCCTTATATATGTGTCTGAATTTGTCTTAAAGACTAACATTTGAATCTAGGCATTGTGAGTAATAATTTGGCCATAAATACTAGACTCATTATGTGGACTGGGCAGTTCTAATTAATGCTTCAGACCAGAAGTGTGTACTTTGATTTTTTTTAAACTTTGGAATATTTACATAAATATTAACAAGATATCTTAATGGTCATGCTCAAATTCAACCCCAAAATTTACTTCTACTTCAAAGATACATTCTGCACGTCTTCAATCCTTGAGTGTGTCTGTGTGTTTTTAAAATCTCATGTACTGGATTTATGTTATGCAGTATTTCCTGTGTGCCTACAAACTGTGATACGAGATCAGGTCTGAAACTTTCCACTGGAGACAGACCAGCCTTCAAAAGGGTTTGGACCTTTTATTATTTTAGTCATCAGATTTTTAAATTGAGGGTATTCAATCTGTATCCACAAATACAAAAGCAAGCGGTTTCTATTTACCAACTGGACATGCACCCAAATCTGTGTTTATCGTCTTGCTTTCCTATACATAATAGACTGAGTCTTACAAGCAGCTTCTTGTAAAACAGAGGTGGTTGTGGTGGCCCATGCCTATAATCCAGCAATCAGGAGTCATGGGAAGGTGGATCAGTAATTCAAGGCCAGTCTAGAGCTACACAGAGAAACCCTGTTTCAAAACAAAACACAGAAAAAGCTAGACCTGACTAAAGAAAAAATGTCTTAGCTGTTCTGAATTTGGAAGCACTGAGAAGATCCTTGTGGAGACTTTGAACTTAAACATATTGTCAAGAGAACTTTGTTTTGTATCTTTTTGAAACCAACATAAGATTGATTATATAGACCACCAGGAATGAAGAACCCATTGTCAGTCACAGCAGCTGTTTTTATAGGGTGTTCTCAGAGGTTGATAAAATTGTCTGTTTCTGGTCCCACACCCCAAATATGCTGTAGCTTCATGAAACTAGAACACAAGCCACACCATTGAAATGACAACCTGGCATAGGCAAGAGCACTGAGCAGAGAATTAAGAGAAATGATTCTTGCCACCATTGCAAAACAAACTGCATATAGCACCAGGATAGGCCGTTCCAACTGCGCCACACAATGATGGGGTGAATGGAGACAGAAGCTCGTCAGAGGCTCATCAATGGGATCCTTCCTGCTCTGGATCCCGAACGCTCCCACAGCAACACGTTTTGCAGTTAGGCAATTGTGCCCTGTAGTTCTTATCCTCATCTTTTTGTATTTCCCCAGAATCTCAGGACTCTTCAATATAAACTGATTCTGTATGTCACCCGGATCAACTTCCAGGTTATTCGAGATTGAAATGTCTACACTGACCGGAGTTCTTACCACATTCTGGGTGATAGTCTGAGCAGAACCCCCAACAAATCTGCAAGACAGTTTAAATTAATGTGTTTTTATTAATAAAAGCACAAACTCATACCGATCGGTCACACAAGCAAAACGTTTATACAGTGTTCTACTTCCTCCCAAACCTTATGGTACATGATGAGATCTCAGCGTCTTCTTGACAGACATGGCATTGCTAAAGCTCACAATTATTTCTTACAATGTAAATAACATAATTTTTTTCACATCATCTATCCACAGAAGTTTAACATGAGACAGTATTTCATATTGTTGAGCACAGACAGTAAGAATTAACAGCCTCCTCAGTGAGTGGGAAGGCTCATTTCTGAGGAAGTGATGGGAAAGAGAGTCAACGGGAATTGGCGGACTCCTAGGAGGACATATTGGAAAGTTCATTGATCAGTAGCAATATTTCCACCACCTGATTAAATGAGAGCATTCTCCCATGTAGGGGATGTGACAGGGCTCTCCATTCCCGTGTTGTCATATGCAAGGAAGCATAGAAGGAACTCTGTGCCTTTTCATAACATTTTTGGAAGAGACATTAAAAGGTCACATACCTCTTACTAAACGTCCGTTTCAGTGTGTTAGCAATTGGGAATAAAGAGGCAGAAGCTGTGGGATCATGGTGGTCCTTCCAGGAAGGCTGATCTGCAGCGCGCAGCCCCAGCTCCGGCTCAGTTTCTCACACATGCCTTGTCCTTCCAGCAGCAGTGTTTCTTGGTCTTTTGCCCTTGATATTTGAGATTCATTTTCCTGTTAAAATGAAATACTGTGCCTTATAATAGAGCCATATATCTCCCTCTCAAAATATTTGAGCAACAAAATGGGATTAAAATTGCACTGGCAAGTGTGAGTTCTAATGATTTTTTACCTACCGAGGGCTAGTCATGTGGATGTTGTGTGCATCATTTCAGATGATGTTTGCGGAAAGAGAAACCGATTACTGGCCAAAATCTACATTATGTCATCTACTCTACTCTATAAACACATACCATCCAGATGTAAGTTACAGGCTGTGGTTAGCTAATTAAGTTTAATGCAAATACACATACGTGCACAACTCATTTTAAGGGGATTAATTCTAAGTGCTCTATTTTCATGACATAGGCTTTTGGAACACCTCATCATGGCAGCGCTGAATGGTCTCATTTCTTCTTAGGAACATTTGGAAGGCTGTATGCAAAGCTAATTTTTGAGAGGAATTGCACTAACTCTGTCACATAGTGTGAGACAACCTGTCCAAAGTGCTAATCTTTGTTATAAATAAGTATGGCCCAGTTGTGGTTCTTGCCAAAATGTTTTTATTTCAAATCTGGCATTACAAACTGCTTTAAACTTACTTATTGTAAGAATAAAAGAAAATAGTAAACATAACCGTAACATTAACCCAGCAGCAAATATAAATTTATATCTAAATGATATAAATCTATGGCTAAAAGACTTTTCCACTTTGGAATTTTTTTTTTAATCCATCATGTTGGATGGAGGAAACACTCATGTACTTCATCTGACTCATATCCATGGTCACAATTTTTCAAGTCTCCTCCTGAATATTAACCCTCATCAGGCAATGAAAGGAGACAGAGACAGAGACCCACATTGGAGCACCAGACAGAAATCTCAAGGTCCAAATCAGGAGCAGAAGGAGAGAGAGCACGAGCAAGGAACTCAGGACCACGAGGGGTGCACCCACACAAGGAGACAATGGGGATGTTCTATCGGGAACTCACCAAGGCCAGCTGGCCTGGGTCTGAAAAAGCCTGGGATAAAACTGGTCTCTCTGAACATAGCGGACAATGAGGACTACTGAGACCTCAAGAACAATGGCAATGGGTTTTTGATCCTACTGCACCTATTGGCTTTGTGGGAGCCTAGGCAGTTTGGATGCTCAGCTTACTAGACATGGATGGAGGTGGGTGGTCCTTGGACTTCCCACAGGGCAGGGACCCTGATTGATCTTTGGGCTGACGAGGGAGGGGGACTTGATTGGGGGAGGGGGAGGGAAATGGGAGGCAGTGGCGGGAAAGAGACAGAAATCTTCAATAAATAAATAAATAAATTTAATAAAAAAAGAAAGAAACTACAGAATCACCCACATCAGTGGTGCCCAGCCCATTCTTGGAGCCTCACTTTACCAAAAAAGAATTAGTTAGTGAGTCTCTGTAATCTGGACATTTTATTTTATTTTATTTTATTTTATTTTATTTTATTTTTTTGGTTTTTCGAGACAGGGTTTCTCTGTGGTTTGGAGCCTGTCCTGGAACTAGCTCTGTAGACCAGGTTGGTATCTGGACATTTTATAAAAGAAACCCAAAATGCATTTTTAAAGGACAGTATCAATTATGGCTGTTGACTAACGTTTATTGTTTGCTAGATTTTAAAGTAAATTAAAAGTTTTCCATTAACAGTTTATGAAAATATGTGTCCAAGTGACTGACTGACACCCAAAAGAATTCTTTTACCATGCACACTCTTGACCTCGAGCAGAGGAACAGTGTAAGGATTGCTACTGGAATTCAGTCCTAATATAGAAGTAACTGAATAAAAAACATCAAGTGTATCACATTCAACTCTTAGTCTCACTAAAAAGCCTAGAAGTTTAATGAAAAAATTTATGTTTTTTGCATATATGTATTTAATTCAAACATACTTTGTTCAAAGTCTCCTTTGAGAAATGATTGGACATTATAAAGTGGAGGAAAAGCATTTATCCTATATGGACATAATCATTGCATGTTATACAGCTTGCTTCAAGGTTAAACTATGTATGAACAAAGGCTACAAACTAAATGAATTATTAATATTTCCATCTAATTTAAAAGCTTTTATTTATATGTATTCTGTAATCCACACTCTCCATAAGGATTATATAATATATCCTTTTGCCCTTTTTGTGTGATTTCCTAACTTAGATGGGATTGTGTTTATTTTATATTTCATTGATAAAAATGTTTATTATTAAAACAGTGTCATAAACTTGAGCTTGAAACCAGGCACACATAACTATGAGTGAGCAAATGAGATCCATAGGAATAAAATATAATATAATAAGCATACTTCGGTCAGTCAAATTATAAATCAATAAAAACCTGAGCAATTCATGTGATTATCTTCTTTATTTTCAAACTGGCATTCTGAAATACTTTTATGTCTTTTCTTGAGGCTCCCCATCCATCAGATACCAGAAAACCATCAGAAAGTTTGAATGATTAATAAAATCTTGCATGGGTAAAAAGACAGCATGCCTAAAAGCCAAAAGGTTATTAAACAAACTTCACTGTCATACCATGGATGAGTTGTCTCCCTATGAATTCTTAACTAGAGAAACCACTGAGCTCACAAACCCTTAGAAGCAATAATTTTTGTTGATTGCAAACCAGAAGTAGATGGTAAGACTCTATTTCTGAAGACGTTGCATACTTTGATTAGAGAACATGGAGAAAGCAAACTTGGAATGAGCTGAATTCTCCAGCTCTGCTGGCTGGCATTTGCAGTGCTGGCTGAAGAGAATTATCACCAATAACTCCTATTATCTTTGTCTTAGACGATATATGTCTGTTGGTGTAACAGTGACATATTGTTATTGGGGTAACCAACTATTGAAAGTCTACTCCACAAGGGAATACACATATTTGTTATTGTAATCAAGACAAAAACTTGTGGCTATTAAGATTAGGGGTATATTTCCCTACTGTGGAAACTATTGCTGTTACTTTGCTAAATGGATAAAATGTCAAATTGTTTTCTAGATATTTGTTTATGTTTATGTTAGTGATGCTCATGGTCATGACCCGCTAGGCTTCTTTTTGCAATTAGTGGAAGTTTCTGTGTACCTCCACTCATAAAAGTGTTGAGAATAAGTGAGAGTTTCTGTGGTATAGTGGTCCAATGCTCCGCCCTAAACGGGAGAAAACAATAGGTGTATCATCACCTCTGATGTTCAGGGAGCATCAGGTAAGAAGTGGTGAAAAGAATCCAAAAGCCAGAAGAAGCGATAGAGTAATTTTGTCCTTCAAGTATGACATTGTCATTGCTATGTTGAAAACAAAACATCTATGATCACACATATGAGATCTTCACAAAGATTGGGCCCATAAGACTCTCTCACAGAACGGGTGGGGCACTCAATGTTCACAGAGATAAATATCATTAACAATTGCTGGCTGGAGTGTTGGAAGGTGCACTTCTTCACTGGTGTAGCTACTTCTGTAAGCAACCCCAGTGGAGTGGAAAGACTGACCAAGCTAGACTTGGGTGCAACTACTCTTTCACTCTGTAATTGCCTTGTCTGTGTTTCTTGCATCACTATAAACAGAACTGATAGGAGAATACACACAACACAATTTTAGTTCAAAAATTTAAAGATTCACAAAGCAAAAATCTTATACCAAGCCAAGATTTAACTTGTTCTTGAAAACTGAATGTTGTCTTTTATTTAATTTCTTAAACATATTCTTACACTTAAAATATTATATATTAATATATTATATATATATATAATTTGAGTTGTAAAACAACTAGCTAGTTTCAGGCATTTTGCAGATCTTAAAATTTTCCCTAATATTAGAGAGAATCTAATAATACTATTCTGCTAAATGGACATAGGGTTAAATTGCCCCTAAATACTTATCTTTCTACCCTTAGATTAGTATATCTCTCAACCCTCAATGATAGAAAAGGATTATATCATAGTTTAGAAAACCATCTTCTTAAATATATTAAACATATATTTCTGTACAGGGTCTCCCCAGTTAATTTTAGTTGAGGCACAGAGAAGATGTCGCACTAAAAATTGTCTGTGTGGAAACTAGCTGGAGACTCATCATCAATTCTTCATGTGTGTCTGTAAAAGTGTGCCCTACTGCCTGATACTTTAGCACTTTTAAGGAAAATGCACCTCTGGTTCTGGAAAGGTGTCCAAAAATGCTAACAAAGTAAAGAATATGTTTCCATAACATTGACAGTTTTACAGTGTTACAAAATCCCCTTAGGTGGGTGCCTCCCTGAATCTCTCATTGGAAGAGCAAAGATACAAAACTGTGATGTCAAACTATATTAAAATAGCATAAACATTTTTTTAACAAAGTCAACAGGAGCTTTAAAAAGATGACTGCAGAGTTTCTGACTGTGCCTTCATTTTTCCCAGATGGCAAATGACTTCAGGAGATACAACTTGGGATTATTCCTGCAAATGACTTTTCCTAGCGCTTCATAAAACTTAGTTTTGTGGAAGGGATCAGTGCTAGCTAATCCACATTGTGGACATATGGAAAATTGAAACTGTCTGAAGCTGGCTGGGTTTTAATGGAGGAGTTGCTTATTCTGCATAAAGAGATAAAACTTATCAAGAGTTATTCCATGAGCGCAGGAACCATCCCACAAAACTTACTTACAAAGCTCTGTATTCTTTCATAGGTTTTTAAAATGTATAGCACTAAAAGACCCAGTTTCATAAAATTATGTCATATCTTTAGGACTTAAATGAAAATTTCTGTGAATTTTGGAACAGTCATGTACAATAGAGAAACGAGATCAACACAGACTATGTAGGAGGTGAACCCCAACCTCCACTCTTTTATTGTTTCTCTATGGGCCTGAGAATCCTATATAATAAAAGTACTTCCAGAGGCATTATCATCCCTGACTTCAAGCTCTATTACAGAGCTACAGTAATGAAAACTGCTTGGTATTGGCACAAAAAACAGAGATGTTGACCAATGGAATTTAATCGAAGACCCAGGTATTAATCCACAAACCTATGAATACCTGATTTTCGACAAAGGAGCTAAAAGTATACAATGGAAGAAAGTATCTTCAACAAATGATGCTGGCATAACTGGATGTCAACCTGTAAAAGAATGAAAATAGATCCATATCTATCACCATGCACAAAATTCAAGTCCAAATGGATTAAAGACCTCAATATCAATCTGAACACACTGAACCTGATAGAAGAGAAAGTGGGAAGTAGTCTACAACACATGGACACAGGAGACCACTTCCTACGTAGAACCCCAGTAGCACAGACAATAAAATCTCAGTATTTCTGCTGAGTTCTGCCTTTATCCCAAGATGTAACTACTACCTGGCTTTTTTCTTATATATTATATGTGCATACATGTACACATATACATTCACATGTACATATGTATGTGTCTGCATGTAACATATTTGTACATTAATAGTGTGTATAGTAATAGATACAAAGACTACATATGCTAATCTCCTGTTTCTCTTAATTTTTCTAAAATAAAAACTTCTTGAAACCTATATAAAAGTACATATATTTTAAAGTTTTACATAATACATTAAATTTACTAGCAAGATTGGGGGAAGATAAAACAGACTATCATTAAGTTATGATATATATATAAAGCAAATTCAAATTAAACAACTTCTCCCCAGTCAGAATGGCTCTCATCAACAAAGATGACATCAAACGATGGAGAGGATGGGAGAAAAAAGAAACATTTCTTCACTTTTGTGAGGGATGCCAACTAATGCAGGCATGATGAAAATCAATTTGGAGATTTTTTTAAAGTGTTGAAAATAAATTTACCATATGTCCCAGTTATTTCACTCCTGGTATATACGCCCAGAAAACTCCATACCCTACTGTAGAGATACGTGCATCTTGATACTAGTGAATTATTCCCTTCAGTAATGAATTGGAATAAACCTAGCTGTCCATCAAACGGGTAAATGGATAACAAAAATTTGGTATATGCATAAAATGGAATACTACTCAACTATAAAGAAAAATAAAGTTAAAATTTTGCAGAAAAGCAGATAGACTTAGAATATATAATATTAAGTAAGATCACAAAATTTAAGAAAAGAAGAACATATACTCTCTCTTGTATGTAGAACCTAGCCAGTAATAAATGTATATATGTAATATATATAATCAAATGTTTATGTGGATTGAGTATAACATGGAAGAGAACAAGGCATGCTAAATACAAGAGATGTGGGGAGACAACTAAGGATTCGGAGTACTTGCTGCTCTAGCAGAGGAGCCATGTAAATTCCCAGCATGCATATATTGGTTCTCAACCATTTTAACTTCAGTTCCTCAAGATCCAGTGCCCTTCTTTGACATCTGCAGGCACCAAGCACACATTTGTTACATATGCATGCCTGAAGGCAAAATACAAACATAAAATCAAATGAATAAATCTAACTTCCAAATTTAAAAATATATAACAGACTGAGGAAGGGTTCAATTCAGATAATAGACACCGTTTATAAAAGAGGATACGAAGAAAATTTGTTTTCTAGTTCTAACCTGCTATGTCTTTTGAGGGTGGTAGATAAGTGCATAAAAATATTCAATAATGAAAATATGAACTTTAATGTGAAACTCCATTTTGTATACCTATTCTAACTATATAGAAGTCCGTTGGGTTGTATGGATATGGGGGTCTGTTTAATTTCGGTGTGTGATTTTTCTTTTATTTATTTGAGTGGTTTTAAATGGTGAAGCTTATAAAATTAAAAAATAAACATTAAGATGTGACAAAACTCACAGTCAATTCATGCTTGATAGCAAAGGCATACCATTTCAATAAAAAGGAGAAGCTGTGTTTCTAGCTTCATAAATGTAGATGAAAACAATCCTAAGATGACTCCATGAGACTCTCTTATTGTTCTTTGCCTTGATGCTCCACAGTACACATGGGCCCTGCTTCTTAGCTCATTTCTTAGCTTATATTTGGAATTTATTACTCAGTAAATGTGTTCTTCAGCTATCATGGGTCCCAGAGGTATACAGGAATTATGCAAATGTGATACCAAGAAGGAAATGCTTACATACACATTTGGGAGTGTATGAATGTTGACTGACCGTCAATAAATTTCAGCTGGTTGGCGCTAACTTCTTTTGTAAATATATATACAGAATAGGAATCAAATGAGTCTAATCCTATCTGCTACTGAAATTTGGCCCTGGGGACTCTACGATTTTTAAGATTACTTTGAGAAGTTAAAAGGAAAGCCATTTTCTAAAAAATTTCAGTGTTAAAATACTTAAAAAGGAAATTGGGTTAAATCTGTTGATAAACCTTATTTGGAAGCTTAAATATGAAACATAGAACAGGCGTGAACAATGAAGGTAAAACAGAGGCACAAAGCCTAATAAGGAAGGTCATTACAAAGGACAATTTACGTAGATAACAGATAACTTTTAAACCCCATGCAAACATGAAAACACAACCTAGAACTGGCTCCAGATTAGAATTCTTTCAGTATCCATGACGTAAACAAATAATAAACCAGTACTGAGGGCTTTGGGTATAGAAATGTATTTCTATATGAACACAAATGTGAGTGCACACATGTATATATATATATATATATATATATATATATATATATATATATATGTGTGTGTGTGTGTGTGTGTGTGTGTAAAAGATCTATGTGACTGAATATCTTAGATATACAAATATATATGGCTCCATACATGATATATATGTAATATATTCCTTTTTAACAAAGGAGTAAGAAATACTTCCACATGTCCTGTTTTAAATATCTAAGTGGAATAAAGGATTAACTTGAAAAAGCCATAAAAAGTGTTTTGATTCTTTCTTAAGATGTAGAGACAGTTAATCGCATGTGAAGATTTCAGATGCAAAAAAAAATGGGAGCATAAATCAGCTCAAGATTCAAAGGTAAAGAGCAAGTTAAAATCAACAGTTGTCTGCCTCAGAAACTGCTGCAGAGATTTTAAACTTTGTTGATGTAATGTTTACTGAGAGATGACTGTGGACTTTAAGTATCTCTAAAATTTTAATTGCCAAAATTTAATATACAATTTGTTTGGTAATCTATGCCTGAATCCAGGAACAGGATCATTTAGAAATATTTTAGGGCTTTAATCCCAGCACTTGGGAGGCAGAGGCAGGTGGATCTCTGTGAGTTCGAGGCCAGCCTGGTCTACAAGAGCTAGTTCCAGGACAGGCTCCAAAGCTATAAAGAAACCCTGTCAAAGAAAAAGAAAGAAAGAAAGAAAGAAAGAAAGAAAGAAAGAAAGAAAGAAA
>JABTXL010000001.1:3929331-3964229 GCA_025134845.1 Neodon shergylaensis
AAAGAAAGAAAGAAAGAAAGAAAGAAAGAAAGAAAGAAAGAAAGAAAGAAAGAAAACCAAGAAATATCTTAGAATGTTGAACAAAGAGAATAACACCATGTTCTCAGTCTACCACACAAAGAGAAGCTGTTGGCTGACCATATGTTTCTCTAGATCTACTTATCTCAGTCTCTGTGGTGCTCTGAGGCACCACAGTCTTCTACCACAAAACCAGTTCACAGGTCTCAAAGGCACACTTGATACCATGCAAGCTTTCACCTGGCCTTCATCTATATTTTTCCTTACAGAATATCCTATGGTCAAAAGGTTTTGTATCTAAGTTGTGAGCTGAAGACTTCCAAATTTGTATCTTTAATATTAACTTTTTAATTTCAGAATAATATTGTCACCTGCTATTTTAGTAAGTAAATTAATATATTATTTCTATCTTTAATGTCATTTCCAAAATAAAATATTTTCCTTTTCATATTTCCATATGCCCAAAACATCAGTAAATCAAGCAGTGGTCCATTTTAATTTCTAAAGCAGAAACCTGTAGGTCATTCCTTTCTTTTATTCATCACCCAAAATTCAGTGTCAGTAAAACCTACTTCTTTAAACTCCCGTGCAATGCCCAACTTTTACTTTTAGAGCCATTTGTTCATCTGCTCTTTCTGTCACCAACCTTGTTCAAACAATCGCTGTTTCCCCATAGACTGCTGTAGTTACTTCCCTTCTCACCCAATTGAGTTCTGAATCTGACCTGTATAAAGGATTCGTTAGATAACATCCACTAAAAGCACTGTATGGACTTCCTGTTGCATTTGTAATGGAAAGCAAATGCATCGGTATACGTTACTGGACAATGTAAATCATGTATGATTCCAGGTCTCCATTTCTACCACTTTCCCCCTGTTTTGTTTCCTACTCACACTGCTGATTTTCTAAGAGTGCAGTCCTTCCAGGGGCTGGTTCATAATTTTCACATACCTCATTTCATTCTAGTCTTGGTATCTCTGCTCTGATGTCATGCCAGAGGTTTCCTTGAATGTGCTGTTCAAGGAGTTTATATGAGTGAGTGACTTTGACTATCTTTTTTATTTCCCTATTTCCTTTACAGAGTTTTCTCCAATCTAAAAGGATATAAGAGTTTGCATTTGATTTTTGATGATATATCTATCCTTTCTAGAGTGTACATCCTCTGGGTATATGTTCATTTCTACAACCAACTTCTCAACTTCCCAGAATATGAGAAACATAGAATAGTACATTAGTCATTCATCACTTTAACCAAAATACCTGGGGAAAAACTTTAAGGAAAGAATGATGGGGTTTTTTTTGGCTCATGGTTTCAGAGATTTCAGTCTATTTTCCTTCGTTCCATTGTTTCTGGGCCCAGGATGAAGCTCATCATCATCACAACCTTGTCCTGGAAGCATGTGGATGAGTAGCGTGTTCACCCTGTAAACAAGAGGAAGATGACAGAGAGAACAGGGCTAAAGACCAGGTATCACCTTTAATGACACACCCCAATTGACCTAATCCCTCCTACGCACAGTCTCTTGAATTTCCACCATAATGCACACCCCAATTGACCTAATCCCTCCTACGCACAGCCTCTTGAATTTCCACCATAATGCACACCCCAATTGACCTAATCCCTCCTACGCACAGCCTCTTGAATTTCCACCATATCTCATAGTATCACCACTAGCTGGAAAATAAGCATCCAACATGAGCCACAGGCTCATTTGAGCAATAATGTGGAAGTATTTACTCAGTTGGTATAGTTGTAATTTAGTCAGCTATCAACAAGAAGCGTCTGTTTTATAGTGTATCTCAGAAAGTTAAGTGACATTGTGTAGATGTTTTTATAGGATCTGTAACATGTCAAATACTTCAGGGGTACGATAGCCTCAACAACAACCATCCTTTATCAACAACAGATAAATTTAATGTCCACAGATCTTGGAGTTCTTCTATAATGGTGTAATGGCTTGGCAAGCTAGGATATGAATGACTTTGTATTTTAAGCCACTGAAAATCAAAACAAAAGAAATTATCTCAAAACACAATTATATGAAATTCAAACTCCAGTATGCACAAATTTTGTGAAATCTAGACACACCCATATAGGCATTTTGTTTATAAACTGTCTATATGGCTATCTTCATGTTTACAACAAGAATATTTGATAGTTATGACAAAAAGCCTCTGATAAAGACTATGTCATCATATAAGAATGGATTATATCAACTAATGCCTATTTCCACATGGAGTATATTGTCTTAACCTCCCTTTGTTGATACCGAAGCTGACAGCAAATAAAATACGATTTTAACTATGAATGCAGTGCTCAATATATCCCTCCATGTTATTTAATTTAATTTTCACCATAATTCTGTGAGATAACATTATCAAAAGGTCTCATAGCTTATAACAGACAGAGCCAGCACCCAGGAGAACTTAATCAATTAGAAGCTTGTATTATAGTCCCCTTTATCACAATTAGATTATTAGGTATGTGCTTATTTAATTTACTTTTCCTACTAATCATATAGATAGATGTTTCTCATGAGCTCATAAACAAACTCTTGATGCACTGACAATTTATCTCAAAATGCTTAAAAATAAAAACAGTAGATAAGCCTGCAATACCAGAAATGTACTAAGCGTATAAAGAGAGGTCTAAAAGCATCCTTGGGAGAAGAATCAATGGCTGATACTCACCTTCAGTAAAGAAGCCTTTTCATCAAAGGTATTTTCTGGTGTGACAAATAAAACCCACCACAAATATATTCCATTGGGTAGTGTGGTATTCAGAAATTTGTATGAACAAGGAGTCAAAAATAATTTTTAAAATTCAATATATTTCTTGAAGTGAAGTAATGGAAATATGTAACTTGTGCCTTTTTTCAAACCCAGTTGAATCCATTTGCAGGGAGTTTCCAGATCTTGTCCCCAAATGTTCCAGGGAACCTTTATCTTTACATCTTGGATACTTACAAGGCTCTTTGCAAAGACATAGATCATATCATGTGATCATGTGGAGTCTGCACAGTACCCATTCCTCTGCCGATTCCCATGGGGATTAATTCAACTTTTCTTCATGTCCAATTATCATGAATGACAGAACATTTTTTCCTCGTCTGTTTGTAAATGAATTATTTCTTCAAGTTTAATCACAACAACAGTAATCTCACAAAGTTTTGATTTTCATAAAGAAATTGATAAAGCCAGAAATGAATTGAGGAATGCTATAAATGCAGGCTGAAAAAGAACTTCAAATGTTGTCAGGTAGATGTGTTGATTTCTTTTCTTAATTATGATTTTACATCCCAACCAACATTTTTCCTTCCTCCACTCTTCCTCATTCCTCCCCTCTCTTTTCCTCTCCTCCAAGAATGTGTTAACTTATAAAAAAATAATGGGCTTACTTGTGATATTGTCTAACATGTATGTAACATGCTTGGATTCTATTTACCCCATAATGCCTCCCATAATTCTCCTTTCCCTTAAATCCCTTCCATATCATTAATACATCCCATTCTAGTCTCATATGTATTTTTTTCCTGCTAGATTCCATATTAGTCAGGGATGCCTAGAGGGGCAGAATTGATAGAATGAATATTTATTAAAAATTGCATTTATTAGATTGGCTTACATAATATAGTCTAAGTAATCCACCAATGCCTTATACTGTAGGGGCTGAGACCAGAGTGGCAGCTCAGTCCACATGGTTAGATGCCAAAGCAGTGCCAGTCTTTTATTAAAAGCCTAGAATATGTCTGAAGTTTTCAGTTGAGTTGAAGCCCAAAGAAGGCAGATTCTGTTATCAGGGAGGGAATGCCGCAGGACCATACAGTTGTTGCAGTTAGATGCAAGCGCAAAGGCAAAAAGACTTTGCTCTGGGTTTCTGCTGGGAGATGCTGCTTACATTTGGAATGGGACCCCCCCACTCCCAGTTCAAATAACATGATAAAGTCTCTCACGTCTCAACAATGTACCTTTTAATTTATTATAGAACCCATTAAGTAGACAGAAAAGGAGAACAATTATATCACAATATAAGAGAAGGAATAATGGTTGTCTTTCTAGGGCTGGCTTATGCTTAACATGATGATCGCCAGTTCTGTACATTTTCTCATAAAGGGAATGATTTAATTATTCTTCTTGACTACTTCAATATATATAACATTTTACCCATTCATCTGTTGACTCAAAGACTTGTCTATTGTGTATTTTGTTATAATAAACACAGGAATGCCCATGTTATTGACTCCTCTCTTTTATTCCTTTGGTTATATATCCAAGATGACCTAGCTTCATCATACTGTTATATTTTTAGGCATAGTTATTTTAGGCTCGGGGGATAGTCTATTGATTTCCCCAGTAGCTGTTCTAATTTATATTCCTATTACCGACACATGTGTTCATTCCTTTCCTTACAGGCATTTCTCGGTTTTGTTTGCTTGTGTTTTCTTGATGATACTAATTACACGAGGCTGATAAGGAATGTAAATGGAGTTTTGTATTCCCCTAATGATGTTGTCTGTTTTTCATGCTTTTTTTTTGTTTTAATGTTGAAATGAATAAAATCATTGGCCATCTAAACTTCTTTTGAAAAAGTAGGCTCACTGCATTGCCCTGCCGCATGTTGGGGCAACAACGTCAGTGGGTCCTCCTGGCTTATCCATCCATGCTCAGAAGGAAGTGTGAAGATTAAGAAAGAGATAGAAAAAAAAAAACAACTGATAGCATTGGGAGGGCATCTAGTAAATACTGAGATTCACCGGCATTCACTTTTTATAGCATTTATATGTACCCCAATCCAAAGAGGAGGGGAGAGGCAAGAGACTTCTGAGACTTATCACGATACAAGGAACAAAGAAAGTATTCCCTTCTTCTACCCAAAACACCAAGTAATCACACTCTAGGTCAAAACATCTTGTTAGTAGCCAAACCTTAGGTCAAATCTCTTCTCAGATAACCTTGAAGCAGCAAGAATAGGTCTGAGCTCTCTGACCTTTAGTCAGGGTGGAATGAATATCAAGTGGGTTATTATTATTTGGTGATTTGTTTCATGAGTTATTGGTGTAGGTTTGATATTCATCTTTTCCAGAATGAATAGCTGGCATGAACTTATTAACTCTTACTATTACTTCCCAAACTATTGGGGTCCTATTTAGAAAACTGTTGTTTATTCCTAAGATTGCGGTGTTTTCCTTACTAGTGATTTCAAAGTTTTGAGATTTACATTAAAGTTTTTGATTCATTTTACACTGATTTTTATACAAGGCCAAACATAAAAATTGGGCTTTAGCCTAGTATCACCAGATATCCAGGTTTATAGCATCATTTGGAGGCTGTCCTTCCTACAAAGTATGTTGCTGAAAAACCAGATGGCTCTGTCTGCACAGGTTTGTTTCTGAGTTTCTTGTTGTAGATCACTGTCTATTTCTCTATGAGTCAGCATCATGCTGCTGTTGTTGCCATGGCTCTATAGAATGATTTGTGATTAGGCATTGCGTTGCCTTTAGCATCACTGTTTGCCTAGGCTTTACTCTTCAACATCTCTCACTTTCCTTTCAATTTCAGGAATTTGTCCTACCTCTTTGAAGAAAGTTATTGGAATTTTGATGATGATTTCATCATGTCTGTAGATTGCTTTCAAGAACATGATAATTTTCTCAATAGTAACCATGACTGCCTGACTTTGGTGCTGTCAATCAGACTCACCCTGGTCCTCCACAAGGGCAGAACTTATTCATGACTTGAGAGCCAACTCTCTAGTCCTGGGACAATCAACTTATTTTATTTTTCCACTGCTCAGTTTGTAATACTTTGCTATGGCAGTCATGGGAGAATAAAGCAAAGGATAGAAGATAGATAGATAGATAGATAGATAGATAGATAGATGAGAAAAATAGTGAAACAGTCTACAATGCAGCACACACACGTGTATGTATTGTGTGTGTATGTGTGTGTATGTCTGTGTGTCTTGTCTGTCTGTATGTATGTATGTATGTATGTATGAAATAACCTAGACTGTGGAGGATGTCCCCTCTGCTTTACATGCCTTAAAATTTTTCAGTGCCACAGTGGTCCATGGAGTTAATACTACGCATACTGCAAAGACAAACCTTAAGAACCAATTCTGTGGACACAGGAGAGAAACATAATTTCTTATTGATTAGTTTGACTCTGACGATTGCATGCTTGTATATAATTTGTTTTGATTACCCCCCATACTCTGGTCTCCCTTCCATCCCTGTCTCCTCTCTTTCATTACCAGTCATTTTCTCAGATTTGTGACTTTCATGTTTTGTTTCGTGGCTCACTTAGAATATGATCATGCGTACATAGAGATACATTTTACTTTTCTGTGCAATACATACATAAAACTCATTCTGGCCCATCCAACAAAGGAAATGAAAAATTACTGCTAAATATTAGCAAATACACGTGGATGTACCCAAAACCAGGGAGAATGAGTCCCAGTGGTTCTGGCAGGACTTCACTTCTGCCCCGGATTTTTCTGCTGCCTTTGCTGGCTTCCTAGAGGCCTGTGGTAACATGCCACTTATACCAAAGAAGATTCCACCTGAGAATGCTGCTCAGAGTGGCGAGGGATCAGAATTTACGAGTCCTCTACTACTACATTCTGTTTCTCAGATTAAAGATGAAAATAACAAAAGAGCACAGAAGATCCCTGCGTGTGAATACATGGTTGACTTTTCCAGGGCAGGTGGGACTCATCAGGAAGCCCTAAAAAAAAAACTCACAAATCTTCGAGAGAAAAAGATTGATTTGAAACATTTAGAGTTTAATAGATAACAGCAACAAATCCTAGGGTTAAGAAATTATAAATTTCCAACTTGCTGTGCTAGATTAAGATCTCTGAGCTGTCAGTGACAATTAAGGTGGGAAGAGGAACTGTGGTTGTACGTCAAGGCGAGAAGGTTACGCAGGGTTCACAGGCTTGCGGAGTTTGCACTGAGAGATCAGATGGCAAAGACCCTGATGGTTCTACGTGATGAGGAGAAGATAACAGCCTGATTTGTCTTTTGCAGTAGAAATGGACTGATGCACACGCTGTCTTCTGCAGGAAGGCCCTATGGGGACCTACGAGGGTAAATAGTGGCTGCTGGAGCTGGCGGAAATGGCCTTCTGTACCCCAAAACTCCGAAGAGTTCACTCCAGCCAGATCTTCAATACACGCTCTCACGACATTTCCCTTCCTTGCCTTCATTCACCTTTGCAAAGTTGAAATGCTCTATTGACTCATCCATCTTGAAATGATTCACTTCATAAAAATGTCACCCTGTTTATTCTTCTATAATGATGATAAGTATAGGTATTTAACAAACCAGAAATTTGGTTTATCTTATTTTGTTCTTATCATAAATGGAACAAAAATATTTTTCTTTGAAATTTTACTAATAGACTACAGCGTGTCCTCTGAGTACCCTCTATATTCATGATGCCATTAGTACTATGTGATCTTGAGCATCATGTTTATTATTCGTTTTTGAATGGCTGAGCACCGACCCCAGGACTTGACTTGCTAGGTGAGCTCTCTGCCATTGAACCACTTCCTATAGGCTATCGATTTTAAAGGTTTGAACTCTGGAATCTAACAGTGTAATCATATTTGTCCTGCCGTGGTATGCCACCTTTAATAGGAGTGTATTGTACTTCATTTTCCCATCTATGAGGATACTAAGTATTTATACAATAGGAACTGTAGCTAAGAGAGAGATTACATACAAAACTCATGAACGAATGCCATAAGAGACAGATACATGGAATCATTCCGCCATCATTGCTAAATTTCAAAATAAAAGAAGTCCCCATTTTTCCTTATGGTAGATTGCCTACAGTTTGCGTTTACTTGGTAAAAAGGGTTTTTTTTTTTCCTCACTGATTTCCTGTCCATTGCTAGAAGAACTTAACACAGTAGTTGAAGAGTCACAAAGAATCAAGTTCCCCAATACAGGAGCCTGAAAGGAGAGCCAGGGAAACCTAGTCACTTGGGGTCCTTGACAGAGCAATTCACTCTGTCCTTTCCCCAGTCTTTAAACTGGAAGTAGGATGGTAGAAGCCATTCAGTTCTTCTTATTTCCACAAATAAGCCATTCTTTTGTATTTGGCTAGAGGTATAAAGCAGAGACCTGGCAAACAATATCCGCATATCAGGTAGCAAGGTGTACTTGGGTCACAAAGGAAGAACAGTTAGTCTTTGTCAGACAGGCACGGGTTGCCACCACAGCCTAAGCTGTCTGAAAAGACTCGTGGATCTGAAGGATTAGTTCATTCAATGTTTAGGTCTGTGCTTGCCAGAAAAGCACCTGGTAACGGATAGCATTTCTTAAAATGTGAAATGTTTGCTGGCAGGTTTCTTTGTGCATTGGTGGGTTGTAGCCTACCCACAAAAAAGCATCTCTTGATGCTAAGTAGGTGCTTCCTAGGTCAAGTTTGGCCTGACTTTGATATAAACTCAATTACCTTTAAATAGAACCTAAGGTTTATTCTTACACAAAAGAGATGGATGTAAACAATAGATGGGGTAGGAGGGAGGACATCCCAAAGCTGCTCTTAACACCAGTGGCCTGTGGCCATCTTCCTTGGTAGTGCCTGCCCAAGCATCTAATCACCTAGATTTATCCCTTTCTGTAAATGTCCTCAGAACCAGCAGCCAGATCTTGTCATAAATGTAGCTGGATTGAGGTGGTCTTTTAGGGAGTCCTGATTTCCATTTTGCTTTTTTTTTTTAACTCAATGGACTGCTTATTCTATTTTCCTTCTTGGAATTATCCAAATATGATGAACTGTAAATCCTCATTGAGGTTTTGACCAAGGTGTACGTTTGAAATGTTCAGTTCTGCTGCCTACAAAGTCATGATCGATCCATCTCCAAGCCTATCAAAAATGCACATACATTAATAATCATGTTTAGCTTAAGACTGTGTGGAAAGGACTGTGCAGGATGTGTATATTTTTATCTTCATCTCTCTTTGAGGGTCTGTTGGAAGAAGATGGCTTGTTGATTCCTGGCCACTTAGCCCCGAAATAATCAAACAGAAACTATATTAATGAAATCACTGCTTGGCCCTTTAGTTCTAGCTTTTTATTGGCTAATTCTTACATATTAATTTAACCCATTTCTATTAATCTGTATATCGCCATGTGGCTATGGCTTACCAGCTACAGTTCCGGCGTCTATCTCTAGCAGAGCTACATGGCATCTCTCTGACTTTGCCCTTCTTTCTCTCAGCATTCAGTTTAGTTTTCTCCACCTATGTAAGTTCTGCCCTTTAATAGGTTCAGAGCAGTTTCTTTATTCATTAATGGTAATCACAGCATACAGAGGAAAATCCCACATCAAGGTACTTTAAATGTGCTTTGGAAACACACATTTGGGCAAAATAACAGCCTAGATACTATCTTCAACTTGTCTTTACTCTCAAGATAAGATATCTTCTGGAGGGTTCTGCTACATGAATTAAGGTTTGCACTCATTTAAGATTTTCAGGAAGGTTCCTGCCTTGTGAGAAAGTTCTCTTGGCCTTCCTGCTCAGTCAATCATGAATGCTTTCATTAGTGAGCAAGATTATCAACCATAAGTATACTTGATTCCAATGAGGTTCTCTGATGGTCATTCTTATTTTTATTAAAATGCTACTTTTCAGGCTGTATGACATTCCTCTGACTAACTATTTGACTAATGGCTTCTCTTCTGACTCACTTTCTAGAAGGCAGCAGTCATGCTCATCTATTGCTCTGTAATCTGCTTAGGTTGTCTGCATAGTACCAGCAATATAAATGAGCTAGATTTGAGGTGCTGTCACTGACACAAAAGTTCACAACATTAAAAAAAAATTGTTAGAAAATGAAGATAACAGAGAAATACAATATGGCTTACTGACAGGCAACTTTACTTCTACTCCTTTATTTTGATGCCCAAGATGGTAGTTTAATTATTCAAATATGTGATTTAAAAATTGCAAGTCAAGCATGGTCATGCACATGTTTAATCCCTGCAACTTGGGAGAAAATTGGGAGTTTGAAGACAACCTTGAGTACATATGAGACTCATCTTTAAAAAACAAAACAAACAAACAGGAGGAAGAAGGGAAAAAAAGAGCAGGAGAAAATATAATGGTATGTTTTACACAGCGGAGCAATTTAAAGGCAGATGTTTTAGGACACATGTCCTAGAAGACACTTTTTGCTTTGTGGGTGCCAGATAGAATGCAGACAAGGAGAATGCGTTGTTTCTGGAGTTTAAATTCATAGCTCTCAAGTATCACTACAGGTTAAACTCACCTGGGAGCTTATAAAACACCTTAGCATCGCCTCTGGATTGCTCCTGTGGAGGTGAACCCCTGCACCTGGTGGGTTCTAACATGTCTAGATGTACTGCAGCAATGGGCAGTTCCTCAGAAGCCTGAGGAACTGCTTTTGGGCTAAGCGAACCATGACCAGAGTTTCCTACCTCTATTGCATTATGCTCTAAGAGGCAATTTCTGAAGTTTACCCAGCTCAGTTCTATTGGTAGCTTCGGATGGGAGAGAGGGCAAAGCCAGAGTCAGAGCCCATTAGAGCTTAAAACTGCCTCGCAGAGAGGCAGAGTAGCAGTGTTACACCTTCTGAAAACAAAAATTAGGGTTTTAAGATGACAGACACTTCAACATTTAAATGATTAACTACTTGTGACTAGAGAAATTTAAAAAGCCAAAATTCTGTCTGAAACTTTGCCTAGATGAGAATTACTGAGGTTTGAGCCAGAAACTTGTCATTTATACTTTGGTTGTTTTTCCATAGTACCACAGGAAAAGAATTCAATATCCAATGGTACCTTTCTGAATAATGCAGGGGTCTGCTGAATCTGAAAAAAGGATGCTGTCCTCTTACAGAGCAAACAACACCTCATCATGTTAGGACATGATGCCAGGTTACACAAAATCTGTGTATTTATCAGCAATACTTGGAGGAAATTCCCAGTGATACCAAAGACAGACAAAACCAAAATGATTTCCAAGGTACTAGGGAATATAACAATGCAAAGAAGCCGTGAGAAGAGGTTATTTTCACAGGTTGAAAAATAGAAACCAATAACCAACTAAATCAAAAGCTCTGAGGGGCAGCTGTGATGAATTATTCCTGTTCTGCAGCCTCTTTCTGATTTAGAAGATACTGATTGAGAATGAGACTAGAGGTGAGAGAGACAGGAGAGTATCTCGACAGACGTGTGGACATTGGTACTGCCATCTTGGTTTAAATTATTATAAGATTTTTAAATACAAAGTTTATTCCAGTCTTCTTTAAAAACATTTGTAATTTATTTGAAGCACAGAGATCTATCTATCCATAAATACATATATTGGATATATAAATAGGTAAATAGATAGGTAAGTAGATAGATAAATAGATAGATAGATAATAGGTAATCTCTCTTAGCGTTTTCAATTTAAGGAGTTTAGTTTGACCTCCATTTCTTCCTCAATGAAGCACTCACTGGCCTTCATACCTTCTAAGTTAGGAAAAGCAACTTTTGTAAAATGGGATAGACTCAATGGTCATGCTGTAGACAATTACAAATGTCATGCAAATTTTTTAAAGATTGATTGATAACTATTGACTAGAATTTAGAAAAGCCCAGGAAATTAGACTATCGTATCAATCAAAAATGTTCAGTTTGCTTGAGAGTGGAGAAAAATGAGAAAGGCCAGAAATAGGCTCTGGAAAATAGACAAGAATGGTTTTCCTGCCTAAAAAAAAAGCAGCAAGTTTCTCTCGGTCTTCTGTAATGACAGAATGAATTATGATTGCAAGGGGTCAATGAATAGCAGCAGCTGAGACGCCAGAAGAATGTAAGCTGGAGCTGGGACAAGGAACTCAACAGCAGCAGTTTGGTTAAACAGCACCAACATCACTTCCAGAACTCTACAGAGAAATCTGTACCTCAAGAACCTTTTTGTTTTACAGAATTCAAATGATTTCCTTTTCATTCCCAGGGAGTCCACTTCCTTATTGTAGTATTAACATTATTTACGTTCATTTCCCCCTCCCGAAGCCTAAGGGGATTTAGTAACTATAAAATAGCCCAGGTTAGTAATCTGAAATGTCATCTATGAAGACAGGACAACTCTACCATTCCTAGTTCCTAGTGTTCATGGGGAATGAACTTTTTATACCTAGGAGCGAAAGCAGCTATGGAAAATGGAAGGGTCCCATCTGTTCTTCATGATTCTGGTTCTGGAAATGTCCACGCCCCTTTTCTGCAGCTTTCATGAGCACTGAAGATCTGTATCCTAAAGGCTGTATAGGCACAGCAATGATTCTCTTGGTGACACAAGATGACATCCCTGTCTCCTTCCATGGGAAAGCTGCTGGAGACAGTGATGATGGTGATGCTGCAGGAAAACAGGGCCAGTGAGTAGTGGAAGTAGGAAAAGGAGCTTTCACACAGGAAGTGGTGCTGCCAGGGCAAAGAGACCTCTGAGAAACACTAGACTCAGTTACAAAGACAGTGAGGTCACGTGGGTATTGGTAACCAAGGGGCTCACTGTGCGGAAGGTCAGTATATAGGGCGGGGGGGGGACTCTTCAAAACTCGAATTAACAGAGTTTTTGCTGAAGGCAAGAGAGTGTCAAACATCATGGGAAGGTTGTAGAATCTGACCAGATATTGAGGAGTATCAGATATGGAGCCTAGGGAATTCTCTCCAGATAACTTAGGGGAGTGGGTTCTGGATAAATGTAGGAGAAAGGGGCACAATGAGAAAAATGCTAAGGTCCATGGTTCAGAACTATGTGAAATGAGGTTACAGGGGAGCCAAAATTTGGTCAAGAAAAAGGTCCCAATACAGGGTAGGAAACAGAAAGGACCAGGATACTGCATCTCTCTTCAAGTGGGGTCGATGGCTCATCAATTCGGTGACTACAACTCCCCCACTGTTACTTTGTCCATTAGTGAAAGCAAGACAAATATCAGTCAAATTTTCAATGATTTGGATGGATGCTCAAAGCAACCAAAGCACCCCCTTGTGTCCCAACTCTCCACCCATGTCTGGCTTCTTCCCATGAAGCTTCTGCAGTTATTGAGGACTTCTCATTTCACCCATTGACTGTTCCCATAGAGCTAAAAGGCAGCAAATTTCACTAGCATGCTGTATAGGAATGGGGAGTTTTGTCAAAGGCCATGGGCATTTTGCTTTGACCTTTTTGACTCAGTGGTCCTTGTGAATTCTGTCCAAAGGATTCAGCTGGGACGCACAAACAACAGTGTAGAAGATACGCAGAATTTATCCCAGAGAAAAGTGGAGTGCCCACAAAGAGTGAGGGTGGACAGTGGGCCCCATTGGGCTGGTCACATGACAGTGGGCACCATTGTGCTGGTCACATTTTAGGTGGTTTTTTATCATGGATAAAATCCCCAGAACAGGCATGTTTCCTCATTTGAACTGACCCCTAGGGGAGGGAGCACCAGTACGCCCTGGTTCTTTATCAGAAAGCTTATTGCTATGTATTAGAACAATCTTATGAGTTCTGTGCTGGCTAGTTTTATGTCTACTTGACACAAGTTAGAGTCATCAGAGAGGAAGAACCTCAGTTGAGGAAATGCCTCCATAAGACATTATCTTAATTAGTGTCTGATGAAGGACGGCCCAGACCACTGTGTGTACTGCTATCCTTGGGATGTAGTCCTGGATTCTATAAGAAAGCAGACTGAGCAAGCCAAGAGGAGCAAGTCAGTAAGCAGAACCTCTCATGGCCTCTGCATCAGCCCCTGCCTTCAAGTTCCTCCTCTATTTGAGTTCCTGTTCTGACTTCCTTTGACAATAGACAGAGATATGGAAGCATAAGCCAAATAAACCCTTTCCTCCCCGATTTGCTTTTTGGCTACAGTGTTTTGTTGCAGCAACAGAAACCCTAACTAAGACAGGCTCTTAAAACAAACTTAATATAATTGTTATCAATGACCTTCTAGGCAGTTTAGTATGTTACATCTTCAAGAGGCACAGCTATGGGTCCAGGTCCACTCCTCTACCTATTGATTCAAATTCTTCAGTTCCAATCCTTGGTCTCAGGAGTTGTTCATTATGAAGACGGGGTTCAGTCCTGGGTGCTCCAAGTTTCTGGTATCTAGCAAACTAACGACAAAAAGAAGCACTGGCAAATTTGCTTTGGTCATGGCAATAAATCTTACTCTAATCTAGACCTGCCATTCTTTCAATCCCAAAGGTCCGGTGAATCTGTCTCAAATTACTCAGAATGAGTAGGGAATACAAAGTATGATGAATAAACACTCCTCCAAACCAAAGCTGACTGGAGACGCTTTGATGAGTTTTTCTTTAGTTTCCCCTCTCCCTGCAAGGACAGAACACACAGCCCTAAATAGTCATTTGCCAGCTCAGGGTGTGAATCTAAAAGGGAGCAGGAAATCTACAAAGAGAAAGAAACAATAGCTTCCAAGTACAGCCCCTGCAATGGGCATATCTCCTGGGTGAGTCTGCTCTGCCATCGTCACTTATGGAAAATAACTCGCTGGACACACACAGCAGTCTAGGAAATACTCAGACAACTAAAGCATCTTTTGGAATATAAAGCTGTATGACAACAGTTCAAAGTTTAATTCCTTTTTTTCATGCTAAATGGGGGAATTCAGCCATCATTCACTAGATTAAATTTGTGTATTTGTATATAGACACCATATATATTACTTTCGTGCCTTAAGTTTAGTCTAAGATAAGAGTCAGAATTTATTTTGAAAATCCTTTCTCACTGCTAATGCTCTTCCATTTTACATGGACATCATCAGTGATAGCAGTTCAGTTCCTCATGAAGATATGAAAGAATAACTTGAAGTTTCAGAGTCATTAAAAAATGGTTCTTAAAATTCTCTGTGGTAAATTTTCAAAGTTTTACATGATCTTTTGTCTCATATACCTTTGATGTCTTTCAGTTGATGATTCAACTTTTGTATCTTTGGTTTCCTGTTTGTAAAAAAAAAAGAGAGAGAGAAGAGAAAAAGAAAAGAAAAGAAAAAAAAAACCTGGAAAGGAGACGTTGCCAATAGGAAGTGATTTTGAAGGCAACAGGGAGATCACGCAGAATGTGCTTTGGATGTAACTAGGCTTGAAATCATGCCACCCAGCTAAGGAAGGCGGATCTGCTGTCCTGAAAGTTTTGCACTTACAGACTTCTAGGGGAAAGAAACGCTTTTATTCGTGGAGTCCAGCGTGTTAACAGGAAGCAAGAGTTCGGTCACTAGAGAGGCACTTTTCTTCCCCTGACACAAATTTTGCTTTTGTGACTTGATTGACAGCCATCCCACTGTCTATAAACAATCCACAGTTGCCTCAAATCACCATTCAGTTCCTGCATCCAACATTTAAACATTGAGTGGTTTTGCGCTCAATAAAATTCCTTTTCATTCCTTCCTACGTTGCCATGTCTCTTCAAACAGAGACAGAAAAGCTGTGGTCTGTGTCAGACAGATTTTAATTTTCAGTCCTCATCCATTTGCAGGGGGCTAGACCCAGGCAAACAGACTCTAGCCCAAAGCCTAGCAACCTGCAGTTTAAACAGCCCATGCATATGAGTCCCGGGATGGGGGCCTGGACCTGTTCACACATGAATAAAGAAGATTAAGATTTCCTTTCAAAGACCTGAAGCCTTTTTGACAGCCAGTGTCAACAGTGCTGTCTGCCTTCAATGTGAACCCGTCTTCTAGCACAGATTCCCACAGGGAGGTCTCACCGATTAGCATGCATCGCGCCACCATTCCATGTCCCCTTTTAATGGAAGAATAAGGGTGTAAAGTTTTGCAAACTCTTACTTAGCCACAAAGAAAGGATAACTTACAGGGATTGTTGAAAGAAAATACCAGTGAACATGAACACCTACAGCGAGCATTTAAAAAGTGAAGAGCCCAGAAAGGGAAGGAAGAATAGCGGGGATTTCTATTATCTAATTGCAGAGAAGTTAACAAAAGCTTTGTAGTCAGAAGACGTGTTTGGAAATTCCCTCAAAAAAATCAGCTTTACTCTAAGAGGGGAAAAAAATGTCAACTAACTTTCCTTGCCAAGTAGGGGTAAAAAACTGTTTCAGAAAATAGGAATTTATCATCAACATATTTGCAAATAAATATCTATCCTTACAGTTAGGGAAACATTCTTAAAAGGAAGACATAATTTTCTTAATATTTAGTAAGTACCTTATACAAGTGATTAGTAATGCTAAATGAATGAACTAGGGTTTTATTGAATAGTCAGTTTTATAACAATTCTGTGTTTAGTAAGAACCACAAAGGGGAAAAAACAGTGACCTGTCTACAAATGTCCAGCCTCCTCAATCAAATTATCCCACTTTAATGACAAGTTCTAATGGTTAAACATGTAGACATATGATCATTTCTCCTTTGAAATTGTGTCCTTTCTTTCTATTAATTTATATTCGCTGAATTATTTAAGGATGAGTTGCAATACTTAAATTATACCTATTTACAAGACTATGGCTGCATTTCATTCTGTGTCCAGTGTTTGTACAACATGATGTAAACCATTTATTTCTCAAGGTTGTGCAAGAATGCAAACCAAAATGTGCAACTTGCATAGATTTCTGCCACACTTCCACAGCAATGAAACTCCAGTTGCTTTCCCAGAGCTGGGAAAAGATTCCTATTGATCTAACCTGTTCAATTCATTGACTGAATACTTATATGCAGAGCTCTCACTCTGGAAGGAAGCCGGGACTGTATACCAAATTCAGCTCAAACAGACTGGAAAGAGCCAACTTTGTACCACCTTTCCCAGCACAAATTGTTTGTACTACATTTGACGATTTGAAATCCATGAGAGTATTGACACCACAGAAATCAACAATGCAGCAAGCTAGGGATGCTTTTCTTACAGTTAACTGACATATTTGCTAGCATCTCACTAGCTAGACAGGGTATTTCCTCTTTTGTACATCTTTCACTCAGGAGTTGCCTAGGTATCTTTGCAATGCATATCCAGAAAGAATGGTTAGTTTGTGGAAACAGGATAGGGAGAAGCCACAAAGGGATTGTATCTAGAGTTTTGTTTTCTGGGCTTTGGGTGAAGCTGGTACAAGGCAAGAGCATCTGTAATCCAGGATTCAGCTAGATAAGAAGCCAGTAACAAAATCTAATCAGGCTTGGAATTTTCATTGCTAGGTTATGACCTAAACTAAACTATTATGAGAAGAAAGAAAGGATACCCAGACTACCAGGAAAAGTAAAGCTGTGATTCTATATGGGGCCATTGTTTTCTGATTATTGTTGTACCTAACAAACACATTGGCTGGCACTTAACTACCTCATGATGGATAGCGGGATTGCCATACAATGTGTCTCTAAGTTAACCATGCATCAAAACAACCTGATTTTTTCTAAACCACACCAAGAAGGGTCTCAGACTTACAGCCTTTGATTTAATAGTCTGAGATGAGGCCCAAGGAATTTGTGTTTTTACCAAGATAGTAACAATGATATCATTGGTCAGCACAGCAGACCTGGAGAACAACTGCTCTAGGACTGAATCAAATACCCCCACTTCATCTTTAACAGAACAGTTACTGACCCATGATATACCTGGGGGCAAGAGCCATCTTATCTCTGACTCCTTCAGGGATTTGTCTATGATATAAAAATTCTCTGTAGCCGCATGGGAGAGAAGCTCAGAAATACATAAATGTTGTAAATTCACAAGTTTCTTCCATTGTCATTTGGTCTCCATGGGGAAACATTATATTTAAAAATGCCTGCGGAATTCTTTGAACCTGACATCCACAGATAATTACCTGTCATAAATAAACACACATGTACCATATAAAAACAGTGATTCATACACAGTGTATTTATTGCAGAAACAGTGAACACCAGCCACGTGCTCTTGCGAGTGTGTCACTGATGACTGTTTGTGGGAAGATGACCACATGTGAAGTGAACCGGTCAGGCTTCATCAATCCCCTTCTACCAGTCTCCTACTGCTGTATTATGCCATTTCAAAGCACATAGAATCAACTCTTGCCATAGCTATTCAAACATTGCTTGATAACTAGAAGAAATGCCTAGGAAACATTCGTTTTAGGATTCTACAAAATAATGGTCCTATCTTTGTTGATGTGCAGGGATAACTTCCTCCTATATGGGCCACACTGTTTGAGTCCATCATCTCAGGGATTGCACAAATGGATATCAGGCAAGGGTGACCTCATCTAGATGAGGAGTAATTAATTATTAACATAGTCTAACTGAAGTGGACCTCACCAAAGATCCATCACCAATGAGTAATAAAGTTAACATTATTACTAATTCTTTTGGGATTTCAAGACCTATTCATATTTAGGAATATTCTCCCCCTCAGCTGTAAATGCTTTATGAGAAGTGACAACTAATGGTGTAATATAACCTACCTCATGCCACCAACCCATACCCAATTTTTGAACATCTATGGATTTGTGCCAACAAATTGAGCAACAATAATGTCAAGTTATTTTGGAATAAATACAGTTTTATGTAAGTCAATTGAAATTTTAAAAGATCATATTACATCTGAAAAAATTTTGATGAAAAAAAACCTGAATATATGTCAGATGTTATGACACTCTAGAAAGTAAACTAAAGAAAAATGAAGGAAGGCAATTCTGTTAACCATGTATAAACAAACTCAGAGAAGGGTCACTAAGATTAAGAGAGTCAGCCCTGAACATCAAAGACTTTGTCAGCTAGATGGTGCACAGCATATACTCGAGTTTTTTATAAATATCCGGGAAACAGATGGCACTTAGAAAATGCTTGTAGTCAGAGCCCCATGTGTGCCATCCTGGTCCTGCTTTACTATGCACATAAAACACACGACAAATATTTTACAGTCCTGGTTATAATGGGATTCATTTTAATTTAGGTTAACTGGAGAAAATTTTAAAAAGCAGCTATTTATATGATGAACATGTTGTATCGAATTTCATGAATGAAATTTTAATTAAGAACACATTTTCCATCCAATTTATGTCGTTTCACATGTTTTCCAAGTAGAAGTCAACTTCTATTCTAATTGACTGAAGAGAACATGTCTAGACACTGAAAGATTATAGGGAAACATAAAGATAAGTGGAGCAGATACACAAACACTCTGAAATTGAGTCTGCTCTCTCGGATTTCAGTTCTTTATAGGAACCGATTCTCAGATTGAAGAGAGGGTTCTGAGAGCAGTCAGGGACCTTCCCTGTGAAAACATAATTTCTACCACAAATCAAAGTATTTTTCATTCATTTCAATAATTTGTGTGAGTGAATTCAACCCAGCTGACAAACCATATGTTCTGTTTCCACAGTTTGCACACCTTATAAAACATTGCCCCTTCAGCATGGCTCCCGAACAATCTCTCACTTGTGGTTCTGGCAGAAGTCATAAAATCAGAAGTGGGGAAAGTGTTTTGTTTCCTCTCAGAACTGGGACTCACATAGTTGAACGGTCCATTTCTTGATGTGGAGACCTTCCCTTTCTCCAGACAGCATGGGAGTTTTTTCAGACTATAGAAATTCTTCTGTCAAGTTTCACCTCAGCCCTCACTCTTGGTGTAAGAAAGGAGATGGTTGTCCTCCAGGGAGCCGGATGCACAGCTTCCAGGAATTTCATGAGCTGATTAAATTATAAAAACTTACAATACATGATTAAATAAATAAATTCACTAAACATAAAAGTAAAACACACACACATAACTTATTGTTTTCTACTTGACTTCCTCTGTCTATCTCTTTTGCACAGATTCCAAGGCACCAACTCCAGCTTTTCAAGTTGAAGTACAACTACTCTTCCCTAGTTCCCAGGTGCCCAGTGATTTCTTTCTTTCGTGGCATTTATTCTTTTCCCTCTGGTTCTTAAGGATGTCATCTATTCTTCTCCTTCACAAGGCACATACCAAAGAAAGTTTTTCATTGGACACAGTGACATGAGTATTCTATCACTCAGGAGGCAGAAGGAATTTCAGACCAGCCTGGATTACATAGCAAGACCCTCTTTCAAAAATGTAAATGCAAGTTTCTTAGCTTTACAAGTAGATGGGACAGAAAGATATTGAAGAATCCTTGCAAGAGGAAGAGAATCTCTGTGAAGTTTATCTGAATCTGCATTCGAGTTCTGGAGCAAATGCTGAAGGGGATCACGTGGGAGTCCTCATGATAGTTACCTCACCTGCCTTGTTCTACCAGTCAATTTCACTAGAGGAGGTGGGTAGAAAACTCAGTGCTTTGACTTTCAGAAATTCTAAATATCTCAGTGTCAGAACCAGTGGACCATTATGTCTGTATTCACCTGTGGAGAGACAACCAGCTACCTCAGTGCAGGCAGGGGCACAGTGGTCCACCCTACTTTTTGTCTTCACTTGTATGAAAGTTCATACATCTGTATTCTTAAGGTCTACCAAACTTCTACTAATCTCTATCAAAATGAATTCATCACAGAAATTGAATTCATTCAAAGAAAAACAACTCTTCAGGCAACTTTGAATGACATTTACCAATTATACATAATGCAGAAAGTGCAGAAGTCAACTTTTAGCTTGCAATCTTCCCTCTTAATTACTTCAAGTTCAAACATTAGCAGACTATTTTGCATGTTGTGTTTGTTATCACCATTGTGTCAAATGTCACATGTGCTTCCTGAGCCCCAACAGGGCTTCTCAGAAAAGCATTTTGCAGTTGTCAGCATCATAACCCCCCACCTCCCCACAAATGATTCGACTGGCTGACCTGAAAATTCCTCTTTTCTCAGATTCTTGCATTCAAGCACAAGACAGAAAAACCTTTTGTTTGAATTAGTCCCTGAGTGAGTTTTTAGGGTCACCTGATTCAGATCCACAAAGGTTCCCTCAAGTCTGGCTGCTACGGTTTGATTTATTCCCACCCAGCAGAACGAAATCTCCACTTTAGCAGCTGCTAGTCTGAGTAGAGATGATCTGAAGATTCCTGTACTCCTGCCACTCACCCATTCAGGGTAGGGCATGATACTTCATCTGGCTGCTGTTTCAAAGGAAGCTGTTAGCCTGCACTCTGTACAGCATTCATACAGGCTCACTGATGGTGGTACAAGAAACGGCGAGACATGTTAGTTCCCATTTGCTTCATGTTGATTCTGAGGGCTCACATTTCATTTTGATCACCTAAGGTTTATCATCACTTACTAAATAATAAATAATAATAATATATTCTGAACTGAAAATGGCAGTATGCTATATAAGAATTTGTAGTTCCTCGGTCTCCTTTACCTTTGAAAAGAAGCACAGTTTTTAGAAATAGAATATTTTAAGACTGTTCTGCCTTTTGTTAGCATGTAAGATGGTTTTGCTTGCAACAAACTCAATGGAAAATCAGAATTATTGAGTCCTCTATATATTTGTTACATTTTAAACAAATCTTTTTTTTTTACAACATAAAGTTAATTACACTATGCATTAGTTCTTTTTCTTCTTGCTATGCTATACTCTTAGACAGAAACAGCATAAAGAAGGAAGATTTCATTTTGGGTCATGGTTTGAGGATGCAGTCCATGATCTTGGAGAGGGCATGATGATGACAAGGGCCCTAGCTAGGACAGGCAAAGTGTGGGGCAGCTGGTCACACTGCATCCACAGTCAGGAAGCAGAGGGAGGTGAATGTTGGGGGTCAGAACAATATCTCCTCCTTCTGAGACCCCAGTCCTCAGAAAGGTACCACCTGCATTCCGAGTTGCTCCTCCTTCCTCAATGACACCTCCCTGAAAGGACTCTCATGGTCACAGGAACATTAGTCCTACTTGATTGTAAATCCAGTCGAGTTCCTTAGGAAGAATAGCCACAATGTAATAAAAATAAAAACAAAAGAAAAGCTGCACTTTTAGTAATTTTTAGTTATCATAAATGTTCTTAACAATAAACGATACCTGAAGTAATGAATTTTTTATTTTATTTTGCTTTATTGCCAGTACTGAGTTTAAAGCTAGACCCTCATATATACTAAGCAAGTGCTCTACCACTGTACTATCACCAGAAATATATGACAAAGTTCTTATTTTAAATTTATTATTGAGTATGCACAGAATGTGAGTACAGGCACCATGTCATGACATACATGGAGGCCAAGGACAACTTTGTGGACCAAAGTTTCTCCTTCCTCATTTGTGTTTGGGTTCTGGAGCTTGAACTCAGGTGCTCACTCAAGGTTGTGTGGGAAGTATTTTACCCACTGGAACATCTCTGTGAACCACATATTTATTTAGTTGACTTTATTTATTCATTTTACATTGTCTACATATAAAAAATTTATATTGCATGTCACAATTTTATGTATATTGTTGTGTCTTCTTTAAATTTTTTTATTACAGAGAGATATTTAATTCTGGGGGCTGCTAAGCTAAACCAACATAAATATTTTAAAGGTATCTTCAATTCAAAATTTGAGTCTAAGCATATGTTGCTTTAGAAAAAAGGTTCTGCTTTTGCTTCCACAGAGGAGGAGAACCTGTGGATTACTTCCAAGTTAGTACAGTTTGATGGAACAAGACTCCCTGAGAAGTCTCTGTAAACCCTGGAAATGCTTCACCCAATAATCAGCAGAAAGACGTTTGGAGAGAACTATTCCCAAATTCCCAAATATTGCTTATAAATATTTGTTTTCATTTAAAGGGGGATATGTTATAGCAGTGAATACTTTGAATTGGTATAGATCTTGGCTTATTGAGACAAACTTAAGGTCAACTTTGTTATATGTATATTTCTGCTCTTGTTTAAGGTATTGTGTTTATACAGCTCATTTAAAAATGCAATGTGGAGCACCGGACTGAAATCTCAAGGTCCAAATCAGGAGCAGAAGGAGAGAGAGCACGAGCAAGGAACTCAGGACCACGAGGGGTGCACCCACACAAGGAGACAATGGGGATGTTCTATTGGGAACTCACCAAGGCCAGCTGGCCTGGGTCTGAAAAAGCCTGGGATAAAACTGGTCTCTCTGAACATAGCAGACAATGAGGACTACTGAGACCTCAAGAACAATGGCAATGGGTTTTTGATCCTACTGCACCTATTGGCTTTGTGGGAGCCTAGGCAGTTTGGATGATCACCTTACTAGACCTAGATGGAGGTGGGTGGTCCTTGGACTTCCCACAGGGCAGGCAACTCTGACTGCTCTCTGGGCTTACGAGGGAGGGGGACTTGATTGGGGGAGGGGAGGGAAAGGGGAGGCGGAGGTGGGGAAGAGACAGAAATCTTTAATAAAAAAAAATAAAATAAAAAATAATAAAAAATGCAATGTTTAATTTAAAAAAACAGGTTAACAGATAATCATCTATAATAGTCAAGCTTCTAGTCATGTTAGGTTTTCTAGATGTACAAAAATATATTTTAGATGGATAGTTATTCTTCAAACTTTTCGAAGACTAACAGAATATGGCATTTAAAATGTTTAAGAACTTAGGGCATTTTATGACAATGAGACATGTCTGCTCCTGGAAGCACCAATCTAGTTCAAGAAAACGATGGGCATTGAAGAGACTCCTTATGTAGTTTGTTAGCCATTTGGGCAAGAAACTGCTCTTGCCTGGACTACTTAAGGTATTCTATATGAACTGGACATGCAGGACCCACAGAGAAATGACTGTTGAAGTTGCTTAAAGAAGGTGAGACAGTCCTTCATGGTTCCTGCTTCATGAAAGAGTCTGCCAGACAGTCTGCAGGATACAGAAGAAAATGACTGACAAACTGTCAATATAGGCAAACTGTGTTAGAAATTTTCTGCTTCATGGAAAAGTCTGGCACAGGCTTTGGGCTTGTAGGCTGAACATGGATGACCCAATGTTACATAACAACTTTGGGTGACTGTCCAGGCAGAGAGATGCTTCTGTCAATTCTAGAGTTTTGGAAGTTGCTTACTTAAGTAATATTACATCTTCTGGAGTCTTTGATGGTATTTAAGAATAGATAGTTATAATTACAGTTTTCCTTAGTTGTGATAAAAGATAAAAGAGATATAAATATTGTAACTGTAATTCTTGCTTGGTAACTGTTTTGCTATATATAAAATTTTACTATGTTGAAGTTTAAAACCTTCCTTTTTATTTAGGGGAGATGATGTGGGATTCCCCTCTGTATGCTGTGAATGTTTTATTGCTATTGGTTAATAAAGAAGCTGCTTTCAGACAATGACTTAACAGAGTAAAGCAAGGTGGGAATTCCAAGCAGAGATAGAGGAGAAAGTAGGCAGAGTCAAGGAGATGCCATGTAGCTGCAGAAGGAGACAGATGCTAGTACTTTACCCAGTAAGTCACAATCTTGTGGTGATATGCAGAGTAAAAGAAATGAGTTAAGATGTAAGAGTTAGTAAGAAGCCTAAGCTATTGGCCAAGCAGTGTTGTAATTAATAGAGTTTCTGTGTGATTATTTCTGGTCTGGATGGCCAGAAACAAAGGAACAGTCTCTATCTGCAGGCTATTATAGATCTTTTTTATAACAGCCTAGGCCCTATAATGGTCTTTCATGAAACTCCAGGCCAGTCCCATACCAACTAGTTCAAGAGATAACTTCAATGCATATTAAAATTTATGTTATTGGCAGAGAAGGGAGAATGATTTGGTTGGGACAGTTCTTGCTGTGCAATAAATGAGGACCCGAGTTCAGCTCTTTGGAAAGCCTGTAGAAACTGAATATAATAGCTGGCATCTTTAATGCCAGTGCTAGGAGGCAGAGACCCGAATCCCTGAGGCTTACTGTCCTGCCAGCCTAGCTGAGAGGAACTCTGGTTGCAGTGAGAGTCTGTGTCTTAAAATGAAAGGAAAAGTGGAAAGCAGTAGAGGGAGACATCTTATGTTGACCTCTGACTTTGTGTCTTTTCCAGCATATACAGAAGCATGCATAATAGCACAAACACACAAACAAAATTCATGTCATTGAATGACAAAAATAAGTTGTTTAAAGTCATTATGTATCTAGCTCACATGTGAGCTATATAAATACCAGAGATTGTTGTGAGTTAAGCCATAGTGCAGAATAACATGTTAACATAAAATAATTAAAATTATTGTTAGAGAAAATATGCATCCCCCAAATGACAAACATTTGACACAAATACCCAGAAATAACAATCATAGAAATAAGCCTTTTTTTCTTTTTTAAATTGATTTTTATTGAGCTCTACATTTTCTTCTGCTCCCTTCCTTGCCTCTCCTCTCCCCACTTCAATTCTCCCCCAAGGTCCCCATCTTCCCAATTTACTCAGGAGACCTTGTCTTTTTCTACTTCCCATGTAGATTAGATCTATGTAAGTCTCTCTTAGTATCCTCATTGTTGTCTAAGTTCTCTGGGATTGTGATGATTTGTGGGCTGGTTTTCTTTGCTTTAGGTTTAAAAACCACTTATGAGTGAGTACATGTGATAATTGTCTTTCTGTGTCTGGGTTACCTCACTCAAAATAATGCTTTCTAGCTCTATCCATTTTTCAGCAAAAATTAAGATGTCGTTATTTTTGTCAGCTGTGTAGTGCTCCATTGTGTAAATCTACTACATTTTCCTTATCCATTCTTCGGTGGAGGGGCATTTAGGTTGTTTCCAGATTCTGGCTGACAAAACAATGCTGCTATGAACATAGTTGAGCACATGTCCTTGTGGCACGATTGAGCATCCTTTGGATATATACCCAAAAGCGGTATTACTGGGTCTTGAGGAAGGTTGTTTCCTAATTTTCTGAGAAATCGTCACACGACATCCAAAGGGGCTGCCTTTCTAGACGTGTGTAAACATGAAGGAGAGAAAATAGTCAGTGAACACGAAGAGCAATGCACACTCCTGTCTCTACCTAGTGCTTTCTATTTAAAAGTAGGCTCTTTTGTGGGCTCTTTCTTCAGAAAAACTGAACTATATGCAGTATGCTGCAAATGCAAAAATGTCACTATGGTACTAAATCTGCACTAGTTGCCTAGACTCACTCCCGAACATCACTTTCAACGTGTAAGAGTCCTCATTAACGCATGCACACATATTTGATGTTACATGGTTTAAAGCGTAGGGACTTTTTTATTTTGGTTAAATAAAATCCTAAATTTGCTTTGTTGGTCCATGTATATTTGTGACTGCATCCCACTTCATCTGACAGAAATATTATAAAGTTTGTGTTATTTGTGGACACCATATATTTTTCTCATGGTAAGATACCAAGTTTGTCACTTCTTATGTCTTGTCTTAGAAAAATTCTTTCCCAGAGCTGGTAGCAATCTAGTGAAGAAAGATTATGTACATTTGAAGGAAAGATAGTCTTTTTTATAACTGAATGTAGAAGGAAGCATTAAGGATGGAGGTAAGACCAGGGATTCTTGCTTGCATTTTTTTTTTAAATCATAAAAGCAATAGAATTTTGTACAAATGAGGAGAACCAAGAGAAGAAAAGTCATTGAATGTTCACAAAATTCAGGTCAAATGTAAGTAAATGGCATGTTTATAAAATGGGGGAAAGGAAGGAAAGCTAGAAAGCAAACAAACAAAAACAAGGCAAAGTTAGGAGGGAAGGATCGTGCAATTAAGACTTTTCTTGTATTTGCCAGGAAATGGAGCAAGATTTCTGAAGTGAAAGTTTGGTGGCCCTCTCTGTTAAACTGACTCCTTTGGATCTTCCGAGAGGACTTGGCACAATACTCCCAGAATAGTCAGGCCCCGTCAAAACTCTGCTCTTGATGTCTCTGCTGTGACTACCCTATCCCACACGTGTCTGTTCCTTCCTTCTCTTTTAGTTTGCTTCCCCTCTCAAGCTTGAGAACTCTGGCCTTTGCAACCCCAGCATGCTGAACATCAAGAGAAAAGAATCGTGAGGATTGTAATTTAAGAATTCTGCTGTAAACTTTAGGGTACAGCTTTATAAACAAAAAGAATGACTTGAATTTAAGACAAAGATTGAGCCAGGTGTTGGTGGTGCATCCCTTTAATTTCAGCACTCAGGAGGCAGTTAGGCGGATCTCTGTGAGTTTGAGGCTGCCTGATCTACAGAGCAAGTGCCAGGATAGGCTCCAAAACTACATAAAGAAACCCTGTCTCAAACAAACAAACAAACAAAAAACCTAAAAATCAAAAAAAGACAAAGATTGATTTTTAATTTTACTAATGTGCTTGTATCTGTATCTGTGCACACTCCATGTGTATGGGTGCCCAGACCAGGAAAAGGTGTTGGTTCCCCTGTAGTTGAAGTTATGAGTGATCAAAACTTGGATCCTCTGGAAAAGCATCACATGCCCTTAACTAGGGACCCATCTCTCCAGCCCCTAATTCAGAGTTTTAAACACATTTGTTTTCACTGATGTGTTCAAACACATTTGATTTGACTCTCCAATACTTAAGTTTTCTCAAGGGAGGAATTGTTTGTTTGCTATCTGGATGAGCCTTCTATGTGGGCTCCCTTTGTAGTTAACTCAATATGATACAACTATGTCTCAGATCCAACATAAGATAAACTTAATTTTTATTTCCAAGCCAGGCTAAAACAAATTACAGGGATTTTCCCAGAATGTTTTCTCTTGGGGTTAAATGGTCAACTAATCAAGTATTGTCTGATTTATGCAATTGATAATGTTGTCCATATGGATATTACATTCATTACTTTTCTTATTGCTGACAAAGCAACTTAAGGAAGGTTTGTTTTGGCTCACAGTTTGAGGACGCAGTGCATAGTGGTGGGAAAAGAATGAGGCAACCCATCACAGTGCTTCCAAAGTCAGCAGAGAGATGAGCACTAACACCCCACTTCCTATCCCCCCTTCCTTCTTCACTAAACCCACTACTGTAGCCTATGGGATTGTGTCCCCTTCTATCAGGATGTGTTTCCCATTGTCCGTTTCCACAAACCCCTTATGGACATACCCAGAGTCATATCCCCTAGGATGATTCTAAGAGTCAAATTGGCAATTAAAATTAACAATCGCAACCTCAAATATGCAATAACACAATCTAACAGTTCTAGGCTTTAAAAACAAACAACAACAACAAAAACCCTCTACTTTCAAATTAACAAGATATCCTAGCTTAGGCCTTTGCTTCCTATGATAAAACATTGACCAAAACCAAAGCCAATTTGAAGAGGAAAAGGCATTTTTACTTTACCAATTACAAAGCATCATCATGGGAAGCCAAGGCTGAAACCAAGGCAGGAACTTCGAGGCGAGGACAGTGAAATCACAGGGCTTACTGACTTGCTTCCCTATCTTTCCCCTTCAGCCCAGGCCCACCTGGAGATGGCATCATCCACAGTAGGATGAGTCTTCCCACATCAACTAGTAAGTAAAAATTTACCTCACTGACAGGACCACAGGCCAATTTGATCTGGGCAATGCTATAGTTGAGTTCCTTCTTCCTACGTGACTCTAATGTGTATCAAGTTGACCAAACCGATCATTCCACAAGATATACATATCTTACATGGATATATACTTTCAAACAATATGAAGAAAGACATTTATAACTCTTTTCCATAGTTATGAATTATAAAAGAGTCTATAATTATTATATTATAGTTACATTTTCCCCAAATATAATATTTGATTGCACTTTGGAGTAATAGGACTAACATGCTTGTTTCAATAGCTACATCATGTTTTAGCTAAAAATTATTTTATCCTTTAGTTAATGTATTATGAATGAACTTTTGTGTGTATCCAGGCACCGATTTCTATTCTGAAATAGAAAACAAATATTATATCTGTGTTTGCTTCCAACACCATGGCTTATCTTGTGTGTGTGTGTGTGTGTGTGTGTGTGTGTAGCATGATTAATAAAAACCCAGAGACAGAAATTGTGGTTCAATCTGAAGACCAAAAAAGCCAAACAGCCAGCCACTGGCTCTTACCTCTCCTTTAGTCTGAAATGGCGATCCTGCCTCCAGGAATCTCAGAATGAGATTGAGTGTGAGAGCTGTTTTTCTTTCTTTTCATAGTGCTGGGATTAAAGGCATGCAACACTACAACCCGGTTTCTATGGCAAGCTAGTGTGGTTACTGGGATTAAAGGTGTGTGTCACCACTACCTTGTCTGTAAGGCTGATCAGTGTGACTGTTTTACTCTCTAAACTTCAGGAAAGCTTTATTTATTAAAATATAAGTGAAATATCACGTGTGTGTGTGTGTGTGTAAGCAAAAAGTGAGAGCAAGAGGGATGGGGGAGAGGAACTGAAATAAATCCTTTTGTCCTGTTTGTAACTTGCCAGAATTTCTTAGATGCTGAGAAACAAGTCAACATGAGAGTGCTGAGACCAATGCAGGGGATGTTCTATTACTCACCGTGACCATAGCATCTAGTGATTTGACTGTAGCATTTAGTGATTTGCCTGTGGGCTGTTTCCTTGAGACTCAATCTGAACATGGCGATGCAAAAAAGGACAAAGTTGTGTGGTGCCTGTTTGTACAGTGGGTCACATCACAAAGTAGATGAGCTGCAGGTAGCCCCAACCTTTCCTAGCAGGCACAAGCCAGCTGCCTGACTTTTGCCCTGAAGACACTGAGTGACTTGTAAACCAGTCTCTTCAGTGTTTACTGCTATACCAGTGTTGCTGAGACTTAAGCTGAGAACAAAAGCCACCGAGTGCTGTCCAGCAAAGTAGCAGTAAGAAGCAGCGTGAGAGCCACAAAAACTGGTTAACAACAGTAACTGTCCTCTTGATTAGATTCCTCTTCTTTGCTATTTCTAGTTCTTTGAGAGTTTTGTACTTTGTGCCTAAAAGATTTATTTATTTATCATTTCTATTATTATTATTATTTTTTTGTGTGTGTGGTGCTTTAAGAGATCACAAGAGGACATCATACCTCCTGAAGCTGGAGTCAGTGACTGTGAGCTGAGCCACCCAACATGAAACAAACTCTGGTTCTCCAGAGGGGCCACAGTGCTCTTAAGTGACACATCTTTCCAAGACACACACACACACACACACACACACACACACACACACACACACTCTTTCCTGAGATGAAGTTTTACTCCATAGCCCTAGCCCAGGTTAGACTAGAACTCGCTCTTTAGTACAGACTGCCTCAAACCTGTAATGATCCTGATGCTTTGGTTTCCTAAATGGTGAGATGACAGGCTTCTGGAGAAATGGGAAGATGGGTAGTTATAGCAGAGAATAAGAATACATAAGACCAGCTTAAGGACACACAACGGCAATTAATTTGCACAAGACTGCAATGTGCATTTTTGCTGAGGTAACAGGTTTTTCTACATGGGTAGATTGCAAGAAAGTGTGTAATATGGAATCCCTAAATCACTGTGGTAGACAAAGATTTTGAGTTTTGTCGGTGCATCTTCACTAGTACACAACTAAGTGAAAAGGTCATTAAAAGCAGCAGACTGCTGAGGAAGACTATACTGCCTTTATTCATTGAGTCCCTTGCATTTGGACTTACACTGAATGGACTTCTGCTGCTTTTGGATTCTACTGAAAGGAAATATGAATATTAGAATATGGACTACTGAAAAGCTAGAATTGGACTACAAAGGTTTGCATGCCACTGCTGAACTCTTAGGATTATGGTGCCATGCTGATCACCGTTGTGGTTCAGAGGCATCCTAGCTGGGTAGGACTGTTGTTTGCTTCCTTCCTGTGTAAGCTTGCATGGCATTTTCTGGTATCTTAAATGCTAGTCCTCAGGACAGGGATATTGAGATCAGTTCTAACTCAGAGGCATCTATATCCTGTGCCTGAACTACATGTTTTTTTTTTTTCAACAAGAGGGACTTTCTTTACATCTCTGTGAAGTAACCAAGAAGAATAGCAATAGCCAGTAATGTTTTTTGGCTTCTCTTGGCAACACTAATGAACAACTCAAAAGAGCGCTTCTCATGCCTAATGTTGGATTTTTTCCTTAAATCTTATTTTATTTCCTTCGATCTTAAATTATATTGGAGGGAACCAACAATATAATTTCATTTGAATTACATATGTATATTTACATATAGATTTATGTGTATTATTTTTTTTAAAGTAGATCTTATGGTATTACTCCTTCTCACTTTCCCAGACATTTTTACTCTTGTTTTGCCCTGCTCTCTCCTTCTTCTGTATTTATCTTTCTCTATCTCATTAGAGCCCCTCATTTTCCCCATTTCCCCATCAGATCCATGTACCCAGCTATTTCCCTCTCAATTGCCCCCCATACCCACCCTGGCACTGGTCCTGGTTGCTGTAGTGACTCTAGAATATGTGCGCACATCCGAAGATTTGGAACTAGGACCCTCAGATGAGAGAACATTGATAGTCATCTTTCTTTCTCTGGATGACTTCACTGCATATGATCCTTTTTAGTTCCATCAATTTACCTCCAAAGTTTATGATTTCATTTTATAAATCTGAATAATATTCCACAGTGTATATGCACCACATTTTTATTATCCATTTATCAGTTGAAAGACATTTCATTTTTCCACCATTTCCTGACTATTGTTTTTTATATTTATTTATTTATTTATTTATTTATTTAGTATACAATATTCTGTCTGTGTGTATGTCTGCAGGCCAGAAGAGGGCACCAGACCTCATTATAGATGGTTCTGAGCCACCATGTGGTTGCTGGGAATTGAACTCAGAACCTTCAGAAGAGCAGGCAATGCTCTTAACCACTGAGCCATCTCTCCAGCCCCATTTCCTGACTATTGTGAGTAGAGCAAAAGCGATCATTACTGAGCAAATAGATCTGTGGAGGAGGATATCCATTCCTTTGGGTAGATACTATCCAACAGATTCTTTTTTAGGTAAGAGGATAAGAGATTATTTATTCTGAAGCCAAATATAAATGATAACATCCTGGGGACATAGATTCTGGTTACTTCAAATTTCATGTTCCAAAATGGTTAAGAGTTGGAAATTTTTCACAATAATTATAACAAAGAAAGTCATAAATTAAGGTATTTTTCAAATACATTAAATAGGTGGATTAAAGCAAATGGGGAAACACGTTATAGTCCTCAAACAACATCTGACAATATTTTTTTTTAGCATTTTTGTTGGTTGGAAATCTGGTGGTCTCTTTGTATGTTCCAAATGATTTACCTAATGGTCACAAAGCTGTTCAGGCAGGTACATAGGACAGTGGCAAATGGCTATGAAGAGGGTTAAAGATGGTCTAAGATAATATGGAATTAGCCTTGGACCTGCAGTTCAAAGCTCTGATGAGTTCATCAGCCTTGTAGGTGGTTTAGTTGAAAGTGCAGCCAACATCGTCCTGGGAACTTGCAGCAACCCAAAAGATTCTTGATCAACAAAATTTCTTCAAAATGAGTATCTCATCTCTGTTTTGTTTCTATTGTTGTTATAATTAAGGTCATTTGAAAGTACTTATAATCTTAAAAGGATGTTTTTTTTTCAGTTTGACTTATAATATCATTAAATCATAAAGAACAAAAGTCCCAATCAGTATAATGACCAGGAAAATTAGAGAACATTTGGGCTGTGATGGTCAACTAGTTACCTCAGCGGCTAGATTCTTCTGTGTATATAAAATAGAGAAATATGTATGGAAAAACATATCACCTGGCTTTACATTTTCTCTACTAAAGTTTCAGAATGTTGGCATCTGTTAGTACAAGCTTTCTGTGCTGCAGCATCTTTATCATTTTTATCACCAACCAGAAGACTCCGGCTGCACCCTCAGGTTCTTTTCCTCTTTAAGATATTCCGTACCATGTTGTGCATGTGTGTGTGTGTGTGTGTGTGTGTGTGTGTGTGTGTATGAGTGCACGTGCATGTTCATATATATGTGCATGTGTGTGCAGGTTTATATGTGTGACAGTATGTGCATATGTGCATGCATGTGTGTGTGAGTATGTGCATATGTTTGTATGTGTGTGCAACTGTGTTTACATGAGCACAGAGAAATTGGAACTGAGGAGACAGTGACTTCAGAACCTCTGTAACTTTTCAAAAAGCTAGGAGTGATTTAGTTTTAGTTTTTTAGTGATTTATGTTTAGTTTTCTAGAATTTTCAATTAAGACTTTCCTTCCTTAATCCCATGCATATATGCAGATAGCTGTGCCAACTACTGTAAACCCAAATATGCATTGGGAAATTTTGACGCTTAATTCCAAGACTCTTCTGACTCTAAATAAAAAAATAAAAATAAATAAAAAAACAACCAACCAAACAAAACATTGATAAAACATTGATTTGCCACTTAGCCTGCGGTCTCATACCCTTCACTGAACTTCTTGACAGGATCTTAGGTTTTCAAAATTTGAGTTGATTTGTCTTTTCTCCTATTTCTGCACAAAACTGGCCACCGAAAGTGGTGTTCTCTGACATTTTGACATGATAGGACTGCGAGAAAGTAAAGAAACTTTAACATTGAATTTCCTTCCAGTGAGAACTACCTGAAGAGGAAGATCAACTGAGGAGCAGCCCTAATTGCCTTAATTGATGCCAGAAGACCTTCTCCAAATGAGGGTGGCACCTGCTGGAAGCAATCTATGTGGAAAGCAGGAGACAGCGGGAGGAAGATTATCCACCCTTTGCTCTCTTGGCCTTCTCTATTATCAGTGAGGTGACCCACCTTGCTGCTGCTGCTGCTGCCACCTCTTTTGCACCCTTCTGATATTAGAACCAGCGTTTCCAGGCTTCCATCATGGACTAAGGGCCAGAAACTCTCTGAAAACCTTCCTGGGCTTTGGTACCAAACTGGAACAGCTTTGTAGCTACAAGATTCTCAGACTCTCAGATTTAACTGTTGCTATTTCAACAGAAGGGACTTAATAAATTATATTCACATATACATTTATATGTATGTTTACACACACATATGTAATTAATATGTATTTCTATAATGTTCATTCTGTTGGTTCTACTCCTCTTGAGAACCCTGACTAACACAGGAGCTGTTAGAAAAAGAAAGCATTCTTTGTATTTATCTTTGAATATTATTTTGACAGGCTCATGGTAGAGTACCTATTTGTCTTTTCTTTTAGAGATAATAATTCATCAAGTTTATTACACAAATCTTAATTTGTTTTAAGGATCAAGAAGGGTTACTCCACCATAAACAGAGTGATCTGTATTCCAGAAGGGTTATCTTTCCACAATGGTCTTCTTGTGCCTAGTCATATTTATACCTGATTTATGGAAGATTTTGAATATCATTGCAAAAATAATTCTATTTGAGGAGCACTTCCTTTCCCTGCTGAAAATCACCACAGTTGCTGATTGCAAGACAAAATGGAGGCAGTGTGCCAGTGGGCACTGCGCCCCCCATGAGAGTGTGTTGTTCGTAATCAGCACCTCACTTGAAGCTCAGATCACTAGCATAAAACTTGACTGACACGTGATCAGCTAGCTCTCCAGATCCAGCCCGGACTATTCAGTGCAAATCCGTCAGAGTCACTGATGATGCCTTTAAGCCTTTGTTTCTGGCTTTGTCGTCCGGCACAAAGCAGAATTTTTCATCCTCAGATTCTTTCGAGTTCAGCATGGCTGTCTCAGTGAGGGTTACTATTGCTGTGCTAACACCATGACCAAAAGCAACTTGGGGAAGAAACGGTTTTTTCTTCATACACTTTCCAGTAACAGTCTACTACTGAAGGAAGCAGGGCAGAAACCTGGATGCAGGAGCTGATCCAGAGGCCATGGAGGAGTGCTGTGTAGCGACTTACCTTATGACTTGCTAGGCCTGCTTTCATACAGAGTCCAGGAAGAGAAGTGACCACATTCACAATTGGATGAGTCTTCCCTAACCAAGAAAATGCCAGATTTTATGAAGGCATTTTCTAAATTGGGGTTCCTTTCTTTCAGATGAATTTAGCTTGTGTCAAGTAGGCATAAAATTGGCCAGCACAGCAGCAACCAAAATCCATATGGAGTTTTCCTTCCTTCCTTCCTTCCTTCCTTCCTTCCTTCCTTCCTTCCTTC
>JABTXL010000001.1:3964239-3979214 GCA_025134845.1 Neodon shergylaensis
TCTCTCTCTCTCTCTCTCTCTCTCTCTCTCTCTCTCTCTCTCTCTCTCTGTGTGTGTGTGTGTGTGTGTGTGTGTGTGTGTGTGTGTGTGTGCTGCAGGAATCAAATCTTTGGCTCCATATGTTGCAGTCAAGCACATGGTTGAGCCATACCCTGCATGAAAAAAACTTTTAAGAACTTGACTGAGATTTACTGCCACAGTTCCTACTGGGAGATTAGTTGACAGGATGAAGCCTTGGTCTTCCTGGTTCACAGGTTAACCAAGAGGAGGAGAAGACCCTGTTGACCTACACGGTTTGGGTATTGCATATATAAAACATTCTATTATGCCAATCCAAGGATTTATTTTCTTTCTTCCTATTCCATAGTCTAATTCATCTTCATTGAAATGACACCTAGGTAAAATGCTGGAATTCCAATTCCAATGTCTGTTACTGCTGCCTCTTTCTCTTTTATTTATAACATCTGTCTGGGAGACACCCAGAAAGACATAGTGCCCTTTGTGAATTCATGAGTTTAAGGAATCATCTAGATTTTATCTTTCAAGAGATGCGTAAGATAGGCTATAAAACATGTTTTAAAAGTGTTCACGGAAAGAAGTAGTATGCCCCGAAGAAAACAGACACCACATACCTTCATTTTATTTTCTCCTAAAACACTTTGCAAATTCCTATCAGCTCAGTTCTTTCAATTTATGTTCATGAATGTGTTCCTGGCAAAACTGCAAAATTCAACCCCCATAATTCTTACAAAAGTCTACCTCTGGGCAACATATATAATCAACCCAAAAGATTAAAACCTGGACATTTAAAATGTCATTTTTATCTTCAGCATTTGCAAAGCAATTACCAACTTCTCTAGATTTAAGACCATTAGTGTCTAATGTTGAGTATACTTGCCAAAGTACTTCGTTGTCAGCTGACAGCATGTAATAAAGTAGTAGAGGAATATTCAACACGTCACATTCCACTCTGCTAGCTAATGTCTTAGACGCCAAAGACTAAGTTTACATGGAAATGATAATATACATATATGTTTTGTATATAATCAGATATATGTTTATATATTATCTTCTGTTCTCTCATATGTATATATGGGAAAAAGATCTCAATTGGAGTTACCCTCCATGGGGAATAATGCTCCTTCCAGAGATATATGCTGCCAAATAAAAAATTCAGTCCATACGGTTGTTGGGCAGGGGTTTCCTGGAGATTCCTAAAACAAGACAACCTATTGCCATTGCTTTGTGTTGCCCACTAATGTCTGGTGATTGAAGATACCAGATGTTTTGGCAATGGGATATGGAGATATAAAGCTGCAACTGACCAGAAAGGCTTCTTCCTCGCTAGCTGCATTCTATTTACTGGAAGGTTCTGTGTTAAGGAGAAAAGTTACCAATCTTATCCAGTTGTTAATCCAGTGAGCTACAGTAACAATCAACCTGCCAAAATATGACCATGGTGCAATAGTGGCATGGATGTCATGGGGTTATCATCACTGTCTTACTGGATTCCAGACCTGCTCCATGGGAGGAAGTGCATGCCAAGTAATGCAAACATTGCCAAAACCACATTGTTGAAGAGCTTAGAGTCCACAATAGATTTGGCAGTCTAGTTCTGCTAAATGCATATAGTATCAAACTGCCCTTGAAATTCACATCCCTTGAAGTTATATTTAATGCATTTCCTAATACGTTTAGAGCAAGCATCAATTAATTTGATTGAGTGAAAACCTGGACAGAAGTGACATGGATCAGTCACTTCTGAAAAAGTATTTTAGAGTATTTGCATGTTTTGCTTTGAAACATTTAAGAATTTAAAGATACAGAGAGCTTACTTAAGATATCTAAATTTGGCTGCCTTAGTTATCCCTGTTGTGTGATAAAATACTGAAAAAGGAAATTCAAGAGAGTAAGGCTAAGGTTTGATTGTAGTTAGAGGTATTTTTCACAATGGTTTTGAAGTCAGGGAAGAGAAAGATGGGTTGCTTGTACTCAGTATATTTTCTTCATTTTTTTATTATTTTATTTATTTTGTATACAATATTCTGTCTGTGTGTATGCCTGCAGGCCAGGAGAGGGCACCAGACCTCATTACAGATGGTTGTGAGCCACCATGTGGTTGCTGGGAATTGAACTCAGGACCTTTGGAAGAGCAGGCAATGCTCTTTAACCTCTGAGCCATCTCTCCAGCCCCTACTTTCTTCATTTTATACACTCCAGGATCCTAGCACAGGGAATGGTGTCTCCCACAGGGGTTACATCTTCCACTTCAATTACCCTAATCAAGATAATTCCTCACAGGCCCAGAGGTGAGCCCAGACACCTGTCTTTCAGGTTGTTCTAGATCTCATTCAGTTGACAACAGGGATGAACTCACAGGCTCGTCAGAAATATGCACCTAGAAGTCAATTCATTCTCAACAGTGTGTATATTGCTCACTGCTTATTCAATGCATGTGGATTTCTAAGTACGTGATGAAAATTTAATTTCAATGGTTATCTTAACAATGTTGTTCGAACTTAACTTGTAAGTTACAACTGAAAATCACAATCAAAAGCCAATTAATTATCCACAAAGGTACTCATCACTTAGTCTCAGACTTTTTCTCCTAAGCACTACATTTATGTTACAAGAGAATCGTGCATGGTTATGGAATCACTAAAATTGATAATATCAGAACACACAATATTCAGCTGCTTCATAAAGACAGTGTGTTGTGGAATATTAGTTGAAGATGTGCTACATTCATTTATGCTGTGGGAATATCCATTTAATATTGCAAGGATGCATTGCATTCTTTCATGCTGCATTTGTTTAACTCTGAAGCTGTGTTACTTTGCCTGCCCCAAACAACTGATTGTTCTGATAAAGATCTGAATGGCAAGAGAGGGAAAGGTGGGGCCTGCAGGCAGGGAGAATAAACAGAAGGAGAAAAACATAAGAAAGGCACAAAGGAAAAATGAAAAAAAGGAGGAGAGGAGGATGCTAGGAGCCAGCCACCCAGCAATACAGCCAGCCACAGAGTAAGAAGGAAAGAAAAGATATACAAAAAGAAAAAGGCAAAAGCCCAGAGGCAAAAGATAGGTGGTATTATTTGAGTCAAGAAAAACTGACTAGAAATAAACCAAGCTAAGGCCGGGCATTTATAAGTAATAATTAGCCTCTGTGTATTTATTTGGGAACCAGATGGCAGGCCCCCAAAAGAGAAAAGGAGTAAAAACAAACAGCAACAGTGTCTGCTGTGGTCCACATTTTCCAGTCATTGAGGCTTGCCTACTTCAAAGCACAGCTTTTACTTGTGAATACACCCACCCAAGATATCTCTGTCTTTATCATCCTATCCTTGTCTTTTTTCTCCGGTAGTATCACAAAACTTGAATCTTTTCATAGAAGAATGACCAGCTTCTTTTGTAGAGTCCATGCTGACAAAATCTTTTTTGCTACCCGTGTACCTTCTGAGCAGATCATCTTAGCATCAGTGTGCGGATGAGCAGAACATGATACACACTTCAAAGGATCACAGATGCTGCCTCTGTCCCCTTCCAGGCAGCCTTTTCAGCTCTATGAGCCCTGGCCTGAGTAGGAGGCCACTGAAGCTTGGCCAGTCCAAACCAAGCAAAAAAGAGATTGGTAAAGGGTTGTTAAAACAGGGAAATGTAGGAAAATGAATCAACTTAGTACTACTAAATGAAGACAGCTAAATGAAAAGGAAAGTTCTTACAATAAAAGCAAATTTTATTCCTTACTATCCAGCATTATCCAGTACCTGTCTGTCTTTCCTCATATCTTCTTTGGCATTTCCTCAACTAGACTAAGGCAGGAGCAAAGAGAATGTGGCACAGGAAGAGGAAAAAGCATTTTTTTTTCTGAGCTGAGTCTATATTTTTAGTATATTGCTTCTAAAACTGAGGTTTGGGGTCTGGAGAGATGGCTCAGTGGTTAAGAGCACTGAATGTTCTTCCAGAGGTCCAGGGTTCACACCCATATAATAGCTCACAACCATTTCCAATACACTCTTCAGGCCTGCCAGGGCACTGCAGGCAGGCAGTGCAGACAAACATACAGGCAAGACATCTATTCATAAAAACAAATCAAAAATTATAAAAATAATTAAAACTGGGATTTATGTTTTTTGATCCTTTATAGTAATCACCAAAGTTGTCACTTTATGCCTCAAAAGTGTGTGGAGCCTGAGAGGCTAGGCATGCTCTGGTAGAAGACCCTATACTCGCTCACATATAAGATACAAGCAGCATTAAGCAAATGCAATGTTTTGTTTTTAAGGGCACATGAAATTTAGAGAGGAAAATTATGGGGGGAATAGTGGAGGAAAACGGTGGATGGGTTTTACCAAAATACATTATATACCGGCATGAAATTATGAAAAAAAAGTTACAAAAAGTAATAATAGCATTATGTTCATTATATTGTGGGAACTCAAGAGATCCTAATTAACAACTTACTATTAAATGGCATTAAAACAGGAGAAACAAAAAGAGTGAAGGAAAGAATTTTCTTTCTTTGAGATATTTTTATTTTCAGAAGAAAGGGTCTTTCCCCATATCATGAGTGACATAATCAGGAATTGAGTCAACTGGCGCCCATTATGTGCAGCTAAAGGCAGGTGGCAGAAAACTGAGCTGACTTGCACACATTGAGAACTCTTGGGTCTGGTTATGTGGGTTTGCAAAGTGTTATGGTATGAGGAATGATGCATTCTAAGACATGTCAACTTTCCATTTCCTGAAAAGCTTGCTTTAAGTAACTGATGTAATAAACATCTTATGTAGAGTCAACAATAGGAGAAGTATGTGATCGAGAATCAGACATTCTATGTCAACTGCCTAGGATTTCCAGCAGCGTTTCCCTCGACATGACTGATCCTGCGAGAAGCACAGGTTAAAATGTGAGTCATCGTCAGTAAAATGCCAAAGCACAAAAATAAAAAGAGACAGGAATCAAAGGCTTGCTATTGTCTTTCAACATAACCCAACGGTTACAGTGTTGTTAGTTTTTTTTATGTGCTTCTTGTGTACGTGTGTGTGGTGGAGGTGTTCATGAGTGTGTTTGTATGTGTGTGTGTGTGTGTAGATCATGAGGACAACTTGTAGAGGCTGATTCTCTCCTTCTACCATATCTGTCCCATGAATCAAATTCAGGACTTTAGATTTGGCAGCAGAATCATTTAGACACTGGGACATCTTGCTGGTTCCTGATTATAACTCAAGATTATAAGAAAAACAGCTATATTTATAAGAAAGTTACCCTTATATTTTTGGTTGTGAGCCTAGCCTTTAACAGCTGAGCCATCTCTCCAGCCCAGCACTCGGGAGGCAGAGGCAAACGGATCTCTGTGAGTTCAAGACCAGCCTGGTCTACAAGAGCTAGCTAGTTCCAGGACAGGAACCAAAAGCTACGGAGAAACCCTGTCTCGAAAATCCAAAAAAGAAAAAAAAAATAAAAGAAAGTTACCCTTTACAAACTTAAAAAATAACATTTATTAAGCTATAATTTATTTGTCAAAGCTGTGAAGGTAACTGTTGGCAGTTGTTGTTAAGTTTATACAAGTGGACAACCACTACCACATACAAATTGAAACATTTTCTTCAACCCAAGACGTCTCTTGAGCCTATATTCACTTTCCTCACCAGCCTTTGGTGACTATTGGTCTGCTTTCTGTCTATATGAAATTAGATTTTCATACAAGTAAATGCATGTAGTGTGTTTTAGGTGTGGTTCCTTTCCCTCAACATATTCTCTTCGAGACTCATCTATGTTTCTCATATATCTATTATTTCATTATTTATTACTAATAACATTGCATCATATGAATAAACCATATGCTGTATATTTGTTCATTAGCTGATCAATAATACGATTGCTTCCAGATCTAAGTAATTATAACTAATACTGGAAGAAACAGCTGCATATATGTTTTAGTGTCTACCTCTTTCTAATCGTATCTCTTCGGCAAATAATTAGGAAAGACATAATTATACTGAACCACAAAGTACAGGTAGGTGCAACTGGCAAAGTGCTTCCAAAGTTCGTGGCAGTGAGAGATCGCATATGCTCTCCACCTGTGCCCTCACCAACATTCAGGGTTTTCAGGACCTTGAGTAGGCATGCGAGTGGTTGTCAAGTAGTAGCTTTGTGAGATTTAATTTCCATGTTCCTGTGCAAACCAGCTTCTCTTGGTTCCTTAATGAAATGGCTGTTGAAATCTCCAGCCGTTACAATCTTTACCTTGTTATTACTCAGATGTAAGAGCGGCGTTTCGTTTCTCTTGACTTTTCATTTTTCCAATTACGAATTTGGATAAAAGTATTAAAGCCTGGTTTGGCAATGGTTCACCTTTATATTTTTTAAATCCATTAGCTATTTTCTCTAATTCTAGACATTTTCATAGCTTTAGCACTCTCCTTTAGGTTTTGAATTAATATCTGTATATGGTGCATGGTAAGATACTAAATGAATTTTTTACATGTGTCATATCAGAATTCAGTTGTCACAGCAACATGTCAGCTTTCATTTAAAGGAATCTTCTTTTAGTTCTTTGATTGGCTTTGAAAACTTGTCAAAATCTCAAATCAATAACTTTCATGGCATTTTTCTGAATTCTCAATTTCTAGATAGTTTTACTTGTAAAGATTGAAAATTATTTGGAATAGCAAGACTAGATGGGGAAAGGGGGTGAACTGGTTGTGGGTGCCTCATCAAAACTATACAGATAATATTTTATTATTTTTCATATTTTTTCTACTACCTAATTTGTTTAATCTCAATTCTCCATCACCAAGAGAGAAACAAGGCAACAGATTAAGAAATACTGAGCTCAGAAAGCAGTTTAAAAAGAAGAGAAATGTGTGGTTTAACAAAGTGAGATTCCCAGATGCACCTGGAACTTAAGGGGTCTAAACTCTCACAACACAGGCCTGGGCCTCAGAGGGCTGCTGTTTGACTGGTTTGTCGGTGCTGGGAGAGCTTCTCTTTTATCTGTATTCTGTACTTTAGTGATGCACAAGACCCAAATGGGACCTCAGACTTTCAACTAGAAAAGACTTGGTTAACTTAAAACCTTACAGTCTTCATCATTGTCTTAAAGCATTGCTTTAGAAGGCTGTGGTTACTGAGGAATTTTACCCCCAGTATCCATACACCGCAAAGGACTGTTATCTTCACACCAAAAAATATTTTTCTCTAAGAATACTGTACCTATACATCTGTGTTAGTTAATTCTTTGTTTATTCTTAATATACCTTGAGTTGGCCTCTGCACCAACTTAAAATTTCTATGTAGCAATACTGACTTCAGTCACATTGTTCTCTTTCATGTTTTTAGATTTAAGTAATCATTCTGAAAGATTTGCTAATGTGTCACTGGAATTTATTTACTTCCATGGTTCCGCAATTTTCATGTATTCTAAGATGAACAGGTAACAGCTGCATAGTGTTCACTTATACGGCAGTACTGCAGGGTAATTGACAACATCTGGCCAGGCTGGCTGTGCACAGAGCAAAGCAGAGATTAGAGAGACAAATAGGGGTGAGGGGCAGGCATGAAGGTGAACTTACAGAGGCCAAACTCCGCCAAATAAGAAGATTTTCCTAACCCGTAAGTGTGTGTGTGTGTGTGTGGATGGGAGGGTTTGCGGGGAGGGAGAGGGAGAGGAGAGAGGGGCAAGAAGAGGTGGGAAAGACAGAGAGAGGAGGAATCTTAATGAAGTCCTTATGGTCTTCTTTATTTTTAGTCCACAAATCAAATGGAACAATTGAATCAAGGACTCTGACTTTTTTCCAGAGAATATAGACATACGAAGCTCAACTTTAGGATATTCTGAAGTAAATAAATCAATGTCAAAAAAGGAAAGCAAAGGAGAGCCCAGAGCTGAGTGTGTGAAAAGTTTGAATGAGAACCCTTGCCTGAAGGCATGCTCAGTGGCTATGCCTCACCTTTGGTTTGGAGGTAGGATACACATCTGTGTGGAATTTCACAGACGTCTTCACTTGACACGGCAGCTTCCAGAACATTCCAGTACATTCTATGCTATAGCACCAATGTCCCTGGACGTTCTGTTAATATTTATTTTTCCTTGTTTAGTGTTCTCAGCTAAGAAGTACAACTGGCTTATATTTCATTTAAGAAATGGGTAGAGAAAATCATAAGGGAATTTGGAAACAAGGATGACTGTTTCTGCCTAGCCTTGCGATTAATCAAAGAGTGCTCTTGACTTTAGGCAGAGTTCTTTAGGCTCCATAAAAGAAAGTTATTGTTTTCCAGCTTTTTGAACTTCTAATTGGGAGCCCTCTTGACCCATAAAAAAAGTTTGATTTTTTTGTTTTTGGTGTGTTTTGTTTGTTTGTTTTGCTTTTTGCTGTTGTTGTTATTGGTGGTAGTGGTTGTGGGGATTTTTTTTTATTTTGTTTTGTTTTGTTTTGTTTTTTGAGACAGGGTTTCTCTGTGGCTTTGGAGCCTCTCCTGGAACTAGCTCTGTAGACCAGGCTGGTCTCGAACTCACAGAGATCCGCCTGCCTCTGCCTCCCTAGTGCTGGGATTAAAGGCGTGCGCCACCATCACCCGGCCTAACAAGGTTTCGCTGTATAACCTTGACCAGCCTGGAGTTCAGCATATACACCAGGCAGGACTGGAACTCATAGAGATTTGCCTGCCTCTTGCCTCCTGAGTACTAAAATTAAAAGTGTGAGGCACTGTACCTGACCTCACCAAATACGTTTTTAGGTAGCTCTTGGCATGCAAGTATTAAAACCAGTATATAAATCAACTGTTTACTGATAATAAATCACAAAGTAATTATTTTTAAAAGTTGTTTATCATACATATATTTTTTACCTTTATTAAAGATAAAGCAAGGACTTAAGAAGTAGTTTGATAGATAAAGTCATTTTTTTTCTTTTTCTTTTTTTTTTTTTTTTTTGCAAAGGCCTGGGTTGCTGAGTTCAGATATCTAATGCCCAATGTAAAAGCTGGGGACTATGTAGCCCTACACTGAATGTTCTGCAAAGACAAGCAGATCTCAGGGCCTTGTGGGCCTGCCAGCAGTACAGAAGCAGTAAAACCTTTTCTATGTGTCCAACAACATGGGTTGTGTTGTTTGTTCTCAAGGCATAACTGGGGCTAAGTGCCTGTGTGGTGTTCGAAACCAAGGCTACAGTGAAGTTGCACAACGGAACACTGATAAGTTCTGTCAAAAACATCTCAGATTCTTTATGCATTTGATTCTGAATTCATTTGTGGTTGGCATGCATTCAGAGACTATGGAATGCTAACATTTTTTCCATTTTTTCACTCAGTTACTGGCCCCATACAGGGTCATATTCCAGAGTTGAGATGATGAATAATAAGGAATACGAAGGGTATGATCACACTCATTTCACCCCCTGCACACTCGTGTGTTCCCTGTGCCTAAAATAGAGCCTAGGGGCAATATTTTGGCGTGATGGATACAGAGGTCCACAGAATTCCTCACCTATTCACAGTACTCCCCCCCACACTTTTAATTTGTGGGTGGCTTTCCTACCACAGAGACTGGAAGCTTATGACATGTGTTCAGGGCCTTCTGTTGAGATCAGTTTTTACTACTCACAAATGCCTAACATAATCAGCTCATAAAGAGAAAAAGAGAAAGTGCAGTTTAGCTCACAGTTTGGAGGTGATCCATGATTGGTCGGTCCTATTGCCATTATCCCATGGTATGGTAGAATAGCGGTGCAGGATAAAACCATTCATCCGGGGAATCAAGGGGGTCGGGGAATGCCCCCACTCTGATTTCTGGGTCCCACCGTGGGTCAAGAACACTCTCACCACTCAGGAGAGTCTTCAGGGACAAGTCCAGGCTCCCCGTTTGCCAGGGACCTCACCAACAAAGGACCTCCCACTTTGCAGGCCAGCCACCAAAACACCTACTTGAATTAGTTGTAGTGGGACGATCTGCTCTCAGTGTGGGTTTCACTGTTTCAAGCTTGGACCATCAAAAAATATAAGTTCACGTCTGCTGCGCCTCGGCCCACGTCTGCGCCGGTCTGCCTGCGCTGCTGCCCACCAAGGCCAGCTGGACTGGGTCTGAAAAAGCTTGGGATAAAACCGGACTCACTGAACATAGCGGACAATGAGGACTACTGAGAACTCGAGAACAATGGCAATGGGTTTTTGATCCTACTGCACGTACTGGCTTTGTGGGAGCCTAGGCTGTTTGGATGTTCACCTTACTAGACCTGGAAGGAGGTGGGAGGTCCTTGGACTCCCCACAGGGCAGGGAATCCGGTCTGCTCTTAGGGCTGACAAGAGAGGGGGACTTGATTGGGGGAGGGGGAGGGATATGGGAGGCGGTGGCGGGGAAGAGACAGAAATCTTAAATAAATAAATAAATAAATAAATAAATAAATAAATAAATAAATAAATAAAACCCATTCATCCGATCTCCAGGCAAAGGAGGTGGCTTGGGTCCTAATACTCTCCTCAGGAGATGCTCCCAATGACTGGAAGACCTAGCCCTAAGCTCCATGCCCTAAAGTTTCAAAGAATGCCAATAACACCACAAGATAGGAAACATGTCTTCATCGCAGGGGCCCTTGGGAACACTTCTCCAAGGCTCAGCGGACACCAAATTGAGGCACAGGTAAGAACTGTGCTACCATTCAATCTTACTCCAGCTCTCAAAATGAATTTTAGGGCTCCTTAAAGCAAGCTTTCAGTCTGGGACCTGGTCTAACGAAGCCATTTGGATATAGTAGATAATTGAACTTCTCTTGATTTGGAATACAGTCTGGCTGGAAGTTAAGGACTGTTGAGGGAGGAAAATGTCTTGATGCAGATGTAGTCTCACAGACTTCCTGAGATTTAACCTAGATATCTGGGAACCAGACAAACAGTCTCAATTATCCTATGATTACTGAACTCTTTTTTCCACATTGGCGAATCTTAGAGTAATGTCACAATTGAGAAAAAGCAGCCCATTGAGAGCACTGGTTTATGTTTCTAGCACTTCAAACCTAATACTCATGAAGAACAGCTTGTGTTGCGCAAGGAGAGAGACTGCCTCACTGACCACATTCAAGTTGATGTATAATAGACTAAATAGAAACAGAACCATTAAAGAGATGGTTTCTACTCCAAATCCATGTGGACTTTGAGCAATGTTCTTCAGGTTAGCTGTCAGTCATTTTCATTTTAATGTGTTTTCTATTAGAAAGATGATTAAAAGTTAACTGGGATCTTATTTAGATTCAAAGACTGATAAAAGTACATTTGAACAATGTTTTAAGAGATATCAGAAAATATTTAGAAATGTCAGAATGGGAGAGATGACTGCATGGTCACTGCGGATCATAACAGCTTCATGGAAATCATTACTAATTATGAACCAAATCAACAGTCTAAAGCTCTGAGTTTTGAACAGTAGAGTGGGGGGCTATTTCTTATACTGAGGATTGTGGGATTTAGATACTGCAGCGTTCCCCATCCACAGAAGGCAGTGGAGGCTTGGGTATCACAGCCTCTGTTGATTGCAAACCTCTTTTAGCCTTTTCCTTTGAGTTCCACAGCTTTAAAACAGAAAACTCCAAATCCCTGAAATATTCATGAGAAAGAAGGTTCTCCGATGAGGTCATTCAGTAGGTGGTCTTCCAAATAGCTGATCCGAACTTATGTCAGACCTGGAAACAGGTTCTCAGGAAATCAGCAGAGAGTGCCATTATCTCCCCAAGAGAAATTTCACTACAAATTATTCCATCATATACCTGGTTATTATTTCAAAATACGATGTAGAAAAGAAAATGAGAGGTGCTAGTTGTCTTTGTGCTATACTCTGAGAAGTGGACCCATGAACTAGAAAGAGGTTAAATCATAGCAAGAATTCCAAGGAAAAACACAATTCTATCAAAGATAATAAAAATACCACATTTTGAAAAACCTGGAGTTGGGTTTCATGAACAGCAGCCATTTGTAAACATTATCTTTGGAAGATTCAGATAGAAATTTATGTCTAAGTATTTCTATTTGCTCAGACGCTACAAGGCAAAAGTACAATGAGCGATCTGCTAAACGTGCTGTGTTTCTATGGAAATGAAGCTTAATACATACAACACACCACACCAATAGGAATTTGGTTTGCACAGAGCCATGTTCTTCTCATTATGAAATACTATTTTATTTGTTTTCATTCTGTTAAACCTAATCCAGATATTTTGGGGTGAACTATGGTTTCAGGGTTAAAAAACAGTATTAATAAAATAAATGTTTTTCCCTAAAGATTAAGGTTTGCAGAATTTGTAGACGATGAATTTGAATTCCATTGAATTTCTTTGTATGCTTGAAAGTGAAACTTTGATTTTAAGGTCCCATGTGGTGTGTGTGTGTATGTGTGTCTGTGTCTGTGTGTCTGTGTCTGTGTGTGTCTGTGTCTGTGTGTGTCTCTGTGTGTGCATGCACACATGTCACATTGTGCAATTGCCTGCAATGCCAGGAGAGGGCATTGGATCCCCTAGAGCTGAAATTATAAGCATTTGCAGGTCTCCTGACTCTGGTGCTGGCGACTGGATCCAGGTCTCAAGGAAAAGCAGGAAATACAGCCTGGAAGATAAATCTTAACCTTAGAATCACCTCTCCACTCTCCTTAGAAAACATTTAACAGACTTTACAAATACTGAAAGCACACTGCACAGATAGCCACATGCACTTAGAGTCTGCACATACCACTTTCTTGGTAATGTTTTTTTACACTTCAGAAAGAACATAGGCCATTCACTATTACAGGCCTGATACAGTGATCAAAATTGAGCCACAGAACCTAAGACAATGTCCTATCTAGGGATAACTGCTGAGGGATCCTCACACAATGCTGCCTCTACATCGTTCAGAGTGGTGAACAACAAATGCCACCAGCTCTGCAACAGAAAGCAAAGAAGACATTGCTATGTGGTACACTTTGCTTTTCAAATTAAAAGACTTCCAAAAGTCTTAACTGCAGTGAAGATCAATCATCAAAGACTGAATTTAAATCCAGTTATATATACATAGAAAGATGACTTATAAGACACTGAACCTTTATTCAATTACACCTGCTACAGGTAGAGCCTTAAAAAGCTTGAGACTGAACATTTTAGATTTCAAGTTCTATCAGGTGTTGGGGCTACTTACATGTACACAATGAAATATCTAGGAAATGGGACCCATGTCTAAATACTAAATTTATTTATGTTCCAAATACAATATATATTATACAAACTAATACCCAAGATCTAAAGGAAAAATTTCACAGTATTTTTATTTCTTCCTTGCTTGACAAATGTTCATGACGAATGTTCATGGTGCAGAATTTTACACATTGAGAGTCCCTAGTATGATCCTCAATAAGCTGTATGCCAGCAAAAATGAAGTGTAATAGTAACCTTGAAAATGGGAAAAAATAAATAAGATAAATTGCATAATCAAAGTTACTTTTTTATGTTTGAGTTGGCAAAAACGTTGTTTGATAAATGAATTGGTTTAGATTTCATATGAAAGGAGCCTAACAACTTTTCCTCCTTTGACCAGAAGCAGGATTCCATAGGAGAGACTTGGGATTTGGTGCATGGCACTTGGTATCCTGTTGCAAACAGAAGTGGTTGTTCATATTCAGTCTGATTCCTTCCAGGCAAAGCAATGTCTCTAATGGGCAAATTACAACATGTTTATGCTCTCTGTCATGGAAGCAAAACAAACGGATATGTGGTGTTTTCTTTCAGCAGATAAAATGTTAGAAGCAGTTTTTATGTAGAGGGACATTTGTGGATCCAGTCATTGTGTATTCTTTAGATGTTGATGAAATTCCCCAGACTTTGAACTGCACCTTAATTCTCCATGGAGATAGAAGTATCTATGGAAGTACTTCACCTGCTTGCCAATCAGCTGTATGATTTCTGAACACGTGTTTACTGCAAAACTCTTTCCATGAGCTAAAAGATTAGCGTAAAAGGTTCCCTGGATTGCATCCATGTTGAAATAGGGGCAGCTGGGGCTGCGTCCCCAACACCCTGGCCGCCTGCTCGGCTAGCTTATGCCCGAAATAACAACACACAAACTGTATTCATTTAAATGCTGCTTGGCCCATTTCTATCTAGCCTCTTCTAGGCTAATTCTCGCACCTGGACTAGCCCATTTCTAATAGTGTGTGTAAGCACCCCAAGGTGCGCTTACCAGGAAGATTCTAGCCTACGTCCATCTTGGATTGGAGCTTCATGGCTCACGTCTGTCCGGGAGACTGGAGCATGGCTTCTCTGCTCTAGAGGGCAGAGCTGTTGAGTCTGAGCTCACTTCCTCTTCCTCCCAGTATGCTATTCTGTTTATTCCTCCCACCTATGTTTTAACCTATGAGGGCCAAGCAGTTGCTTTATTACTTAACCAATGAAATCAACAGATTGATATATGACACTCCCACATCACTTCCCCTTTTTCTGTTTAAACAAAAAAGGAAAGCTATAACTTTAACATAGCAAAATTACATATAACAAAACAGTTATCAAGTAAAAATTACAATAATCTTTACCATAACTAAGGAAAAGTATAACTATAACTAACTATTCTTAACTCCATCAAAGACTCCAGAAAGATACAATATTACCTAAGCAAACAAGAAAAAAGCAAGTTTTAAACTCTAGAAATGACGTAGACATCTTGCTGCCTGGACAGTCACCCAAAGTTCCTCTGTACCGTTGGGGCATCCATCTTTGGCCTACAGGCCCATAGTTTCCAGCAGACATTTCCACAAAGCAGGAAATTTCAAAGGCAGTCACTATCTGCTTGTCCTGCAGAATGTCTCGCAGACTCCTTCATGAATCAGGAACCCCGAAAGATCATCTCACCTTTAGGCAAGTTCAGTAGTCCTCTCTCTGTGGGTTCTCTGTGTCCAGTTTATGCAATAGTCCAGGCAAGAGCAGTTTCTTGCCCAAATGGCTATCAAACTCCATAAGGATCCTCTT
>JABTXL010000001.1:3979224-4127340 GCA_025134845.1 Neodon shergylaensis
CTTAACCAATGAAATCAACAGATTGATATATGACACTCCCACATCACATCCAGTTGTCTGAAACATCGCAACTTTGGAAGAGTCCTCTTCTGCATACCAGCCAAGTGTTTGAGCTTGTTTCTTGTGTCTTTACACAGTCAAAGTTCAGCTGCCTTCTTGTCGTATACGTTGGGTCACACTTGAAATAAAAAAAATGACTAGGGTGAATTGGGAAGGTTAAGATTAATATTACATAAGGCTATTTATTAATTTTCTCTTTGGTTACTATATTTACAACTTTCATTATTACATTTGTATCTTATTAAGACATTATGTTTGTATAATTCGTAATAGAACAATGCTACATTGGTTCAATATGGTTATTATTAAAACGTTTCAGCCAGGGGGCAGGCAAACTGCAGATCTTCATGCCTCTACCCCCTTTTCCAAATCCAGCCACCCAGTCTCATCGCTAGGTCTCTAGCAAGCCACCTGCTGCTGCCTCCCCTTCCTCCCTCCTCCCATCTCCAGTCTTACACACAGATCTTCCTCTGCAGACTTCCCTCCCCCAAAGCTACTGTTTTATCACAGCCCCAAAGTTCAGCAAAATCTCCCCAATAATCCACAGGTCTCTCCGACCAGCAAAGCAACTGCAGGTCTTCACCTCTCCCTCCGTTCCTCCAAGTTTAATGCCTCAGTCTCATCTCTTTATTGTCTTTATCATCTGCTATTTAGAAGACCACCAGCTCTGGCCTCTCCTCATTCTTTCCCCATCCCCTAGGGACTAAGCAGACACTGGTGGAAGACCCTGATTTCCTCCCTCATGGGCACCCCACAGCAGTTCATCCTATTTCATCCCCATTCCCGAGTGTTGTCAGTTCCCAGTATCCACAAACACATTTTATATCTAACCCCCAGGGACCGCTGTTATCGGGATTCCTATCATGTAACACACATGTGAAATTAAGCTTTGGGTTCCTCTTCCACAAATATTTAATTATACCAGTGTCTTGAAGTGTTTCCTTCACGATTTTTTATCGTAATTTCTAGTTCACGTTTTGAATTTACTCCTTGGCTTGGAATGAGTTAATTTTGTTGCATGGCAAGTGAAACAATTTCCGATTTAGTCCTCTGTGCATGTGTGCATGCACACATGTACATACGTACACACACACACACAGACACACACACATTGTACTGACTGATTTTGAGTGTCAACTCATCACAAGCTAGAATCATCAGAGGAAGGAATGTCAGTTGTGGAACTGTTTCAATGAGATCCAGCTATAAGGCATTTTTTTCATTGAGTGATGTGGGAGAGCATAGCCCATGGTGGGTGGTGTCATTTCTGGGCTGCTAGGTTCTTCTTATAAGAAGGTGGAGTAGGCAAATCATGGGAAGCAAGCCAGTAAGCTGTTCCCCTCCATGGCTCCTGCCTCCAGATCCTGCCCTGTTTGTGTTTCTGTCCTGACTTCTTTCAGTGATGATGAACAATGCTCAAGTGTAAGCCAAATAAACCCTTGCCTCCATAACTTGCTTTTAGATCATAATGTTTTGTCACAGCAATAGAAACTCTAACTAACACGTACACACACACACACACACGCACACAATTTGCTTGAACCATCTATTGAATACATTTGCTTCCCCAACTGCATGTAATTGATATCTTTGTCAACAATGTCTTAGCTATAAGCCGGTTGCTTTATTTCAGTGTTGTTGTTCCATTGGTATATATGTCTATTTTTATATGAGTACTATGTTCTTCGGGTCACTACAGTTTTGAAGTATGTTTTGAGCTAAAATGCCATGAAATATACTGCTGTTCTTTCACTGTTGTTTAGGATTGATTTGACTGTTCTAGTTCTTTTGAGCTTCCACATGAATGGTGTAAAAAATGGATTTCTCTCAATTTTTGTGAAGAAAGTTGTAGTGGTTTGAATGAGACTTTCCCCCATAGATTCAGACCAAGCATTCACGTATTTAATCTGCAGCTGGTGGCACTGTTCGGTGATGCTTAGGAGGGTATGGCCTTGTTGGAGGAAATATGTCACTACAAGAGGAGTTTGAGAGTTTAAAAACACATGCCATTCTCAGTGTGCTCATCTGCTTCTGTTTTTGTGATTTGAGATGCGGTCTCTTAGCTGTTCTTGTTGCCATATCTGCAGCTTGCTGCTATGATTCCCTGCCATGATGGACTTGTATTTCTCTGGAACTGTAAGCCCAAGTAAACCCTCTTTCTCCTAAGCTGTCTTAGTCATTGTGTTTACCACACAATAGAAAAGTACCTGAGACAGAAGTCATTACTATTTTGTTATGTGTTTATTGACTCTACATCACTTTGGGCAGTAGGATCATTTTAGCAACTCTATCCTTTCATGCACATCAGATTGAGCTGATCTTATTTGTGTTCTCTTTCCTTTATGTTTTACAATTTTTATTAGAAAAGTCTCTCACTTCCTTGGTTAAATTTATTCCTAAATATTTTTTATAGCTCTTGTAGATGGGGTTGCTTTCTTATTTTCTTCGTGAGCCAATCCATCACCAGTGTCTACAAAGGCAATTTTTGTATGTTGTTTGGTGTCCTACAACTTTTTTGAGTTTGCTTAAAAGCCCTATCAGCTTCCTGGTGGAATATGGACATTTAGGTTTGCTATGCATGATAGCATGCGGTCTGCAAAAAGGAGGAACTAGATTTCCTTCACAATATGGACATCATTCACAGCTTTCTCTTGTGTAATGGTCATGTTGAGACTCCCAGTAAAATGAATACTATTTAGCTTTTGTGGGAAATGAATTGTACAGGTGGATAAAGTCAGCATCTGTGTTCTTTTAAAAGACTCTACTTTTCAGTTTTTAAAACATGTGTATGTGTGTATATATGTGGAAGATTTATCTACACAAGTAAGTTCAGATGTTCATGGACAGTACAAGAGGCTATTAGATCCTGGGGTAGTTTAAATAAAATAATGTTCTCTGTAGGCTCATGTACTAAATACTTGGTCCCCAGTTCGTGGCTCGATTTAGGGAGGTTATAAAACTTCTGGGAGGTGAAGACAAGCTGGAGAGATATGTCTCTAGGAGTGAGCTTTGAGGGTTTACAGAGTTACACACATACCCACAGCTGCCTCTGTATTTTCCTGTGCAGATAAAATGCAATCCCTTTCTCTGCTTCCTGATTCTGCTGCCATGCCTTTCTGGCCGTTATGGACAGCATTACAGTTGAGCTATAACTCCAAACAAACCCTTTTCTCTCTCAGTTCCTTGTGATCATTGTATTTTATCATAGCAACAGTAACTATCTAATACAGATCTTTTGAATGTAGAATTACAGGTGGTTTATGAGGCACTTGATGTGATGGCTAACAAAATTTGTGATCTATGCAAGAACAACAAGTGCTCTGAGTGTCTGGACATCTCTCTAGCCTCATATTTTCCTGTTTCAGCTCTCAGAGGAAACATTGTTTGGCCTTTTTCCTTTCAGTATGATATTCACTGCGGGTGTTTACTATATAGCCTTTATTAGTTTGAAGCATGTAAAACATATTCCTTCTGTGTTAATTTTTTGAGTGTTTTTGTTATGAGAACAATGGATCTTATTTAATGTGCTTTCTGTGCCTATTGTGATGACCCTTTGGTTTTGTCCTTAGTTCTGTTGATGTGTTGTATTAATATTGATTGCATGTATTAAACTATCCTTGCTCCCCTGGAATGAATTTCACTTGATCACAGTGTATGATGTCTTAAGATTCAGCTGAGCTTGGCTTGCTAGTACTTTATTGGCAATGTTTGCACCTGTGTTATTCAGGGATTTTCTTCTATGGTTTTCTCTTTTGTACATCTTTAGCTTGCTATCAGGTAACATTGTCATCTGAAAAAAAAATCTCAGAGAGTTCTTTACACTTGAAAACTTTTGAATAGTTTTAGAATAATAGAAATTAGTTATTCTTTAAAAGTTTTTGTAGAACACAGCAATAAAAACTGGAGTGGCAGCCCACATCTGCAGTATCAATACTCAAGAGGTGGAGATAGGAGAATCATGAGTTCAAGACCAACCTTTGCTACATAGTGAGATCATGAGTCAGAAAGAGGATAATTGGGAAACAAAAGAAAAAGGAAAGGGAAATCAAATGAAAAAAATCAAGAAACAGCAACCTGGACTGCAGTGAAGACAGAAGACTCGTTGTAATCGCTTTAATGACATCATTAGCCTTTCTAGGTATCCTTGCTTTTAGTTTGGTAGGTAACCCATGCTGAAAATTTTGTTTGTTTCTTCTAGGTGTCAAATATTGTTCTTTTCTCTTTTTTATTTCTTTCTTTGTTTTTTTTTTTTTGTTGTTGTTGTTTTGTTTTTCCAGAGAGAGTTTCTCTGCGCAATAACTCTGACTGGATATTCTGGAACTCACTCTGTAGACCAGGTGGTCTCAAACGTACAGAGATCCACATTTCTCTGCCGCCCAAGTGCTGAGATTAAAGGAGTGAGCCACCACCACCTAGTGTGTTTATTTTTTATTCTCGTTGCTTTGTGTTTTTATTCTCATGTGATCTGAGAAGAGGATAAGATTTCACATTTTGAATTTTTATTGATTTCTTAATTAAAGTGATCATTGCTAGAGGGTGTTCTGTGTGCTGAAGAAAGGAACATGTTTCCTGCTGGGGTTTGATGAGGTGTTCCAGAATTCTCCCTCATGTTCATTCGTTACATGGTATTGCTCAACTCAAATGTGTCCTCATTGGTTTCTTTCAGGAAGATCTGTCCAATGAGAAAAGCAGGTGTTACACAACCTTAAGATTTTTATGTGGAGTCTGTTATATTTTGGCTATATAATGTTTTTCATAAGCTTCGACAGTACTTGGTGGTATTATTTTGGGATGTGCTGTAAACTTCAGTTGTTGGGGCCTTGTTGGAAGAAAAGTTTGCAAAGTGCCATGCTTTGACCGAGACTCATCTCTTTCTTATTGTCTTTCCGGTTGCTATGAGGAGAATAGTGTTCTTTCACTGCGCCTGTCTTTTGTGTTGTTCTGTTACCACTGGTCCAAGAAACAAGTCAATTATGGAGTATATGATTAAGTCAGAATAAACACTTGCCCCTTTTTAAAATAGTTTGTCTTAGTTATTAGCTACAGCAATGGAAAATTAACAGGGTCTCCATCGCACCCTTCAGATACAATGATTTTTGTTTTGTATGTGTGTATCATCCATTCTTATGCATGTATTGAGGTACATAAATATGCATTTGTATATGTGTATATATGTGTGTTTCTCTGTGTATTTTTAACTATACTTCCTTGATGAACTGGTCCTTGTTTGAATATATAGTAAACCTATTTGTCTCTGCTCAGTGTTTTATTTCAAAGTCTGCTTTATCTGATCTGAGTGGGCTGCTTGTTTTCACTTTTGATCTCTATTTGTATGTTGTTTGGGGTTTTTTTTGGTTTTGATTTTTTTCACCAGTTCTTCACTTTCAATTTATATTTTCACCAGAGAAGAAAGTTTTTTGGAGGCAGCACATAACTGGGTCTTGATTGTTGTTAGAGTTTATTCAGCAAGTGTGCTGCCACCATTACGAGAGCCTCCCAACAAAAGAGCAATGGCTGTGCCTTGGTAAAAAGTGTGGAGATTAATCACTCAGAAAACAGTTTTGGGAACAGTGTCTGCTTTCTTGCATGTGAGCCACCACTAATAAATGGAAGCTATCCACTGTGATTGGTTAGCACGTGACTTTGGATTGGACGGTGAGCTCTCACACTCCCAGGGTCTCTATGTATCCAAAACCCATTAAAGGAGAATTGGAGAGTGCAGCTCTCAGCTACTCACACTACTCCAGAATTCAGAGTTCTGACATCTGGGACACAGTGTGCCATGCTTCTTATTTAGAAGAGGAATATGCCAAATCATTGGACAGTCAGGTCATGCCTGCACTCTCTCCTTCAGTGTGTCTTTTTGTTACAGTTTACACTTAGGATACTATTGAGATGTACAAATTTCCTCCTTGTTATTTTCTTATTTCATGCTTGTTTTAAATATTCTTTGTTCCTTTCCACCTATACTGTATTTTATTTTCATGGTTTGCTGGTTTTCTCTCACTGTAAGTTTTGCTTCTCTTCTATTTTTATTAATTTATTTACTTTTGTGCATCTGTTATTCTAGTGAGCCCTGTCCACTTGTGATTTTTATGATGGTAGTTCTGTTTTTAGTTTAGAACTTCTTAAGCATGTCCCATAAGGCTTAGTTTCCACTAAATGAGGAAAGACTTCATTCCTGAGAAACATTGTTACATTTTTGCCAGATACAATGTTCTTTTTTTTGGGGGGTGGGTACAACATTTCTTCAGGATTTGAATACTAATCACACTTCTTTTTCTGGGCTCTGGGGCTTCTACTCAAAGATCTGCTGTTATTGTCTTCCCCTTATATGTCAACAAGTTTTCTTTACTGTCTTTAGAAATTCTTCTTTATGTACTTTTGACATTTTGGCTACAATGTACCTTGGTAAAGTCCTTTGGTTGAGGACATCTGAGGCTCTTCAAACCTCTGAGACCTCAGTATTCATCTGTATCATTTCAGGTTCACAGTCACTGACTGCACTTGTTAAAGTTCATCTTAATCCATTGTAGGTGATTTCCAAAGAGTTACTTTCACATTGAATGAGGTTTATTTGTTTGTTTTTTGCTTGTTATTGTCTGTTGAGAACACTCAGTTCTTGTGCTTCAAATGAGAATAACCCCCATAGGCACATGTATTTGAAAAGACATCTCCACCTATTCTGAAATATATTACATATTGGCGGTTGTACATGAGATGACTATATAATGTTATGTAGAATTATGATCAGGTTATTATTTTCACTTGGAAATTAAACATGGCATAAATATGTACAGAACGAGTTGACAATGGGTCTATGGGTCTGTGATAACTAATCTTGGTTGTTAATTTAACCACATCTGGAATCAATTGAAACATAAGCTACTGGGCACACAATGAAGAATTTTTTTGATTGGATCATTTTAGGTGAGAAGACCCACCCTAAATGTGGCCCACACTATCTAATGGTAGCCTACATAAAAGGACATAGAAGAAGGAAGATTTTGTTTTTTGCTTGCTTACTCTCACTCTTTCAGGCAAGTTCATCTATTCTGTTGCTGAGGCATTTCCTCACTGGTGTTAGAACCTATTTCTTCAGAATCTCGAAAAGACTGAAGACGGGCAGTTCTCTAGTGCTTGCCTGGGACTGCAGCGCCAGATTTGAACTGCAGAGATGAAAAGTCTCACGGACTGAAAGGACTGAACCCTTTCTCTCAGGGGACATCCATTTATGTCCTACTTATAGTACAGCTGTAAGTTACTCTAATGCATAATTCATTCTATCAGTTCTGGCCTTTAGAAAACCCTGATTAATAGACAATTCGATTTTGATTTCATTTCAGTGATAGAAGTACTCAAATCTAATATGTGTTGGGTCCTTTTTTATTATTTATCTCTTTCTTTGATGAATTCTCATTCATATCTTGAGTTGTTTTTCTCCTTTTTAAATATTTTCTATCTTAATTGTCGTACATCTCACTGACTGTTATTATTATTAATAATAATAATGGTATCATTATTTCAGTTTCCTTTCCATTTATTTATTTTACAGATTTTCTTTAGTTGAGGTTTATATCTGCTGATTTTTTTTTCCTTTAGAAGATTTGTGTTTCTTTTGTGCCTCTGCAGTGAAAATTATGTGTCTGGCAAGAGTAAGCTTGTGTCGTTAAGATTTTTGATGTAGCCTTTTGGCCAAAATTTTTTTTCTTTTAGATGAGATACAAGATGCCAATTGTGTAGGTGCTTTGATTATACTCATAGACGGGCTGAAAAAGTATGTATGATCTCTTTTGTATTCAGTTTTTATTGATGTCAGCAGTGCCTATGAGAATTTAAATAATTCAGACTGTGATGGTCAGTAAGGTAACTTTATGGCTTTGTAGTGGCCCTGTGTTTCTAAACATGCACATTCTCAGATCCCACATAAGTTAGCACTGAAGACACGGAGGCATATGATTACAAAGGAGTTTGAGGGTGCATAATGACAGTTCCCTGGTCCCTTGGATCAAGCACAAGTGACACCAAGGTTGGTAATATCAACACCAGCATTAATGTTTTCCAATCCACAGTATACCTAAAAGTCTTTCGCCAGGTCTGTCAGAGTAAGTGTGTGAAATCTCTCATCCCCGTGAGACAATAAATACAGTTATGTAGGCACAGGGTGAAACATTATGAACACTGGTGATGCTGGGTTTTACCACATGTGATATAGGGGTATGTGTTTTCCTGGAAGGTGGGACCTAGGTAGCATTTTATTCATGCTTTACAGGACATGTTCAAGTGTAAAAAATGCTTTTGACACTACCACCTGTGATTCCCAGTCAGTGATCCTGGGAAGTAATCTTCGTTGGGTCATAAATCACATACAGGATTGTAGTAATGACGACCATGCTCCTAGAAATATGCACATTAAAGAAAACCTCCCCTTTGTTCTCCACATAGAACACAAATGATGCCGTGATTTGTGGATTTAGTATCTATGGTCTTGGAATTTTAGGTCATGGATGGAAACAGTTTGTAGGTCCTGTCAAGCAAACACTAGTAGAGTTGGAGCTTACAACATGGCATTGTGAGACTTGGATGGGGCCTTCCTCTGGTCCTGAGTAATAAGATTGAACTATACCAGTGTCTTAGTTAGGGTTTCTACTGCTATGAATAGACATCGTGACCATATCATTTCTTATACAGAAAAAAAAGTACATCATTTGGGTATGTGCCCAAGAGTGGTATTGCTTGGCCTTGAGGTAAGTTGGTTCCCAATTTTCTGAGAAACCACCATACTGATTTCCAAAGTGGCCATACAAGCTTGCACTCCAAGCAGCAATGGAGGAGTGTTCCCTTTTCTCCACGTCTTCTCCAAGGTAAGCTGTCATCAGTGTTTTTGATCTTAGCCATTCTGACAGGTGTAAAATGCTATCTCAGAGTCATTTTGATCTTCATTTCCCTGATGGCTAAAAAGGTTGAGTAATTCCTTTAATGTCTTTCGGCCATTTGAGCTTCTTCTGATGAGAGTTCTCTGTTTAGTTATGTACCCCATTTATTAAATTATACTATTTGGCATTTTGGTATCTAGTTTCTTGAGTTATTTATATAGTTTGGAGATCAGTCTTCTGTCAGATGTAGGGCTGGTGAAGATCTTTTTCTACTCAGTAGGTTGCCCTTTTGTCTTATTGACAGTGTCCTTTGCTTTACAGAAGCTTCTCAGTTTCAAGAGGTTTTATTTATTGATTGTTGCTCTCAGTGCCTGTGCTACTGGTGTTATATTAAGAAGTGGTCTCCTCTGCCAATGCATTCAAGGCTACTTCTTACTTTGTCTCCTATCAGGTTCATGTAGCTGGATTTATGTTGAGGTCTTTGCTCCACTTGGGCTTGAGTTTTGTGCATTTGCTCAACTGTGTGCATAGCAGCATTATTTGTAATAACCAGAACCTGGAAACAAGCTAGACACCCATTAACTAAAGAGTAGATAAGGAAAATATGGTACATTTACACAATGGAGTATTACTCAGCAGTAAAAACAATGACATCTTGAATTTTACAGGTAAATAAATGGAACTAGAAAAAAACTCCTGAGTGAGGTAACCCAGATGCAGAAGGACAAACACAGTGTCTGTTCACTTATAAGTGAATATTAGATGTAAAGCAAAGGATAATCAAGCTACAATCCACAACTCTAGAGAAGCTAGGTAAAAGGGGGACCATAAGAAGGCCATACAAGGCGGGCGGTGGTGGCACATGCCTTTAATCCCAGCACTCGGGAGGCAGAATCAGGCGGATCTCTGAGTTCGAGGCCAGCCTGGTCTACAAGAGCTAGTTCCAGGACAGGAACCAAAAGCTACGGAGAAACTCTATCTCGAAAAATTAAAAAAAAAAAAAGAAGGCCATATAAGGATGGTTCCAGGAAGGAAAAATCATTAAAAATTTCCTTTGTAAACTGGGAGGGGGTAGAATGGAGGGGCCGGGGGATGAGAACATGGGTGAGCAAGAATACCAAGTTAGAGGAAGGACAGAGGGAAAGAACAATGAAAGAGATATCTTACTAGGGTGAGCCATAATGGGGTTAGAAGGAAACCTGGTGCTAGAGAAATTCTCAGTAGTTCACAAGGATTCTCCAAGACTCCTTTCTGTAGTGGAGAGGATAGCTGAACTGACCTTCCCCTTTAATCAGATTCGTGACTACCCTAATTGTCATCATAGCACCTACATCCAGTAACTGATGGAAGCAGATTCAGTGACCTACAACCAAGCACGAGGCTGAGCTCCTGTAGTTCAGTTGAAGAGAAGGAGGAGGGATCACATGAGCAAGGGAGGGGGTCAAGATCATGATGGGGAAAACCACAGAAACAGTTGACCTGAGCTAGTACTAGCTCAGAGACTATGGACTGACAACTGGGGAACCTGCATTGAATGTGGGTGACAGTTATGTGACTTGATCTGTTGGGTGGGGGGTGGGGGTGCTAGTGATGGCACCAGGACTTATCCCAGATAAATGAACTGTCTTTTTAGAGCCCATTCCCTATGGTGAGATAAATTGCTCAACCTTGATACAAGGGAGAGGGGACTTGGTTTTGCCTCAACTTGGTATGCCAGGCTTTGTTGACTCCTCAAGAAAGGCTTTACCCCATCTGAGGTGTGGATAGAGGGGTTGGGATGGGGGAGGTGGGAGGCAGGAGAAGAAGGGGGAAATAGCATTGGTATGTAAAACAAAAAATAACTTTTAAATAAAAAATTTTATTTGAGGTGGCAGAGGTTAAGTACATTATCATCTTGACAGGGAGCATGGTAGCATGCAGGCAGACAGGGTGCTGGAGCTGAGAGTCCTACATCTTGCCTGCAACAGGAAGACTGAGACACTGGGTCATATCCTGAGCATAGGAAACATCAAAGCCTGCCCCCACAGTGACACACTTACTCTGACAAGGCCATACCCTCTCTAACAAAGCCACACCTCCTAATAGTGCCACTCCCTATGAGATTATGGGGCCGGGGCAGGTACATTCAAATTACTACAGCCAGTAAATCAGTCGCAGGTGCAGGTGTGGACAGGGAGGGGAAGCTGCTTGAGATCTGCAGGGAAACTGTGGGTGGGGCTGAAGAAATGGCTGTGACAGGTTGTGGCATTGAAGACACAGGATGCTGAGGGTGCTATCTTCCAGGCTGTAAGTCACCACCAGCCCGGTGCTGTTCATGACATTAGAAGGACAGTTTCCAGCTCCTAATGCAGGGCTACATGGAACATCACTGTTGTAACAACTTAGATTCTGGGCTTAAACAGAGGCCCAGTATAGTCCTTCTTTGGGGACAGACTTAGCAATCCTAAGAACATCCTGGCCAACAAACTGAGGGAAGCCCATGGCCACTGTGGTATTTCTCTCTACCTAGGTTTCTGTATCTGCTACTATTATTGAGATTGTTGTCACCGCCTGTCTGTTTTTTTGTTTTTTTGTTTGTTTGTTTTTTCCTAGCAGCAAGGAGCCCTCCTCTTTTGCCCTAGCTGAGGAGCTGAGATGAAGTTTCAGTTTGATGACTTCTCTTGCCACAGGCTTTCTTGTGACAGCACTGTTTAAGGGTCCTGAAAAGTCTTAGTGAATTTCCAGAATTCTTCTTCAATCACTCCCTTTGAAACCTAGTGTTTTCTTAGTTGTCAAGATAGCTGGTTTTAACAGCAACTTGTCACAACGTAGAATCCCCTGAGTAGGGAATGCCAGCTAAAGGACTATCTTGACTGCCTTAATTGATGTGGGAAGAGCCATCTCATATCAGCTTCTGGTAACAGCCCAGAGGAAGAGGGTGTAGCAGAAGGAAGATTGTTTACCTTTTGTTTCCTTGACTTTCCTCTTACCACTTCTGCCTTCCCCTTTACTGCTGTATTCATTCACACTTTTGCTCCCCCTCCTCCTCCTCCTCCTGCGGCTGCTGTTAATGATGTTGATGCTGATTCCTTTACTTGCATCAGAACAAGCATCCCCAGGCTTCCATCACTGACTAAGGACCAGAAGCTCTCCAATAACACTCCTGGATTTCAACACCAGATTAAGACTGCCTAGGTATTCAGCCTCATGAATGGCTCGTGGATTGAGCAACTACCTGGCTCCCAGGTCTCAGGTGTAAGACAACTCTTGTTACTATTTAAACACATGCTTGATTCAATAAATGCTTTACACACAAACACACACACACACACACACACACACACTTTCACCTTATCAATTCGGTTTCTCTAGAGAACCTTACTAATACAGGGTTGTCCTGATTCTTACCTGTGACAGTCATATGTACCTCACCTCCTCCACTCAGCCATCATAGAACCTTCCCCTCATTATTAGACTTCTGACACTTAGACCCTTGCTACACTGGTGCTAATTCCCACCATTTCATCCAGAAGGGTGTTTTTCTGAGCATAGTGTAGATCTGGAATAACCGTTTTTCGAGTCTTCCAGTGTGGGCTTCAGGACTTCTTCCAGAGCAGAGCGCCTGCCCTGCTCCCTCCACTGCTCACTTGGCGCGTATTTATGAAAGGTTAAATCCTCAGCATTGACCAGAGTTACATTGTACCGTACAACTACTAGACTTCTGCTATTTCCTGGCTTTTGCTTTTCTCTAATTTTTGAACCAGGATTCTAGAGTCCCCCACAGCTACCGAAATCAACCAGGTTAAACGTTCATTATGCAGAAAAGGTCTTGCTTGCATTGTACAAGCTACAAGCATCCTCCCTCATAATTTTCGTTATCATTAGACTTGTGAAGGTCACTGGCAGCTGCCAACCTGCAGGATCTGGGGTAAGGTGGGAGATGAGCCCTCTGGGCACTCCTGTGAGGGATTATCTACATTAAGGTTTTTCTCTGGGGATGTCTATGAGGGATTAACTTGATTGTATTAATGGATGTTGGAAAACCATCTTAACTGTGGCTAGAACTGTTCCTTGGTGAGGAAAGATGGAGTGAGCTGAGGACCAGCATGCATGCGTCCCTTGCTCTCCACTTTATTAGAGATGCAATGCAAATGACTGCCTCGAGTTACTGCGGTCTTGGCTTCCCTACCATGGTGGATTATATTTTGCGCCGGGAGATGCCAAAATAGTCATTGTTTCCTTCCTCCCTTCTTTAAGTTGCTTTAGTTAAAGTATTTATTTCACTCACAACCACCAGAAAACCAATCCCTACTATGTATATACATGACTATGTATATACTATGAATATACATTTACATTGTATATGTAAATACCATGCAAATAGTTACTTATTAAATTAGAAGAAAATGACAAGAATAAACCACATTTAGCAAAAATACAACTGTGAAAGGTGTAACTACAATTTCATTCCATGTTTTTGTTGAATTTTTCAGTGTAGAATATAGTTATGGATGACCAACTGTGAGAAAATATAATTAATATCTACAAATATATTTTCTCCAAATAAGTAAACTTAATCTGTTTATATTGCATTTCCAAACCATGAATAAATTCGCAGTTTCTGATAAAACTGAGTGCTGACCACATCAACTACTACTATGTTAAGAATAGATTGGCTCATTTGCCTTTCTGCATTTCCCAGAAACAGTATCGCAACTGAGATGAGTTGGGGCTCATACATATACCCAGCACGTGGTCTGAGAGAGGTTGAGGGAGCTGTAGCCGAGTTATCTTGCTCAGAGTCTTTCAGAAGTCTTGACAAACACAATTCCTTTATTGTATTGGTCACATCGAAATATGGAGCTGAGCTGCATTCCTACTCGTAGGCCCTGGGAAGGGCTTCCTCTAAGGTCTCTGCTGGATAGTAGAATTTATTCAGTGACTGGAAGGCTGGGTCCCACGCAGTTTCTAGCTGCCAGTCAGGCACCGGCCTCAAGTTGTAGAAGTCATTCTCAGGTCCTTGGTACATGACCCTTCCATCTTAGCTGCTCTAAGCACATTCACCATAGATGTCACTTTTCCTCAGCTCTGGCGGACATGAAAATACCGACGCATGTGATTACGTAAGGCCCAGCTGCACACCCTTTCTCCATCCAGAGCATAGTCGAACAAGTCTGGCTGAGCAAGTTAGGAATCAGAGAGCAGGGTCTGTTATGACTTGAAGTGATCTAGACTCTGCTGCTTCTCCTCACAGCATCTTTTAGAAACCGAGGTTAATTCCCGGCCGTTAATCAAGATCAGAACCTACAATGCTACCTGTGTTTTTTGATACTTAAACCGAGTCTGTTACATCCTAAATCCAGCTCTTAGCTCAGATTCCAAGAATTCACCCCAAAGTTAAAGCTGCCTCAGCCCATGAGGAAAACAGGGTAGCCTTAGGTAATAGTATGAAGACTCAGTGCCTGCTGTTAAGCATTTTTCCTTGACTGACGAACCTCTCTGCCAATGCAAACAATCCCAATCAGATCAAAGCAGACTGAATTAGAAGACACTTAGGTTTAATGGGTGGCAACACTTCCAGGTGGCCCCGAGGGAAGACACAGAGAGGGGACAGATAATTGGGAAGACCATGGCAAACCAGGAGGCCACGGAAAACTGGGAGACCATGTGTTCATTCTCTAGGGAGTAGTTTAAATAGCCTGTGGGAGTGGTCTTATCCTTCCCTGGGGATGGGTCACCATTTGGCGGACTTTCTCAGAGGTGGAGTTTAGACTGAGGCAACTTCCAGGAGAGGGGGCTTATGTCAGGAGCTGGGGTGAAGCCCTCAGCAAAATATTCCAGGCTTTTTTTTTTAAAATAAGAATGTTAGGGACTGAGGTGATGCTTTTAACTAAACATTTTTTTAGACTCCTTGTATATGTGGATGCCTGGGGGCTAGGATGACGCCCTCAGCCAAACATTCCAGACTTTTTGGAGAAAGAGGTGCCAGCATGCTGAGGAGAAGCTCCTCAACAAAACATTTTAGACTCCTTGGATAAAAGGGCGCCAGCTCAAGTCTGGCTACTTCCTGTGTGCATGGGGTGACATGGGAGAGGGGAGCATTTGGAGTTGGTGGGCTCACGTTCAGCGAGAGGTGTGGCTGGAGAGGCATCCAGTTCACTGTCATCCTGGAGACCTCAGGCAGCTGTTCTTTGAGGAAGATAAAAAAGGCAGGTGGCTAGGAGAGAAAATATATTGTTATTATTGGCCCTATGAATGGCGCTAGTTATGGGAAGGATCATTAACTGCCAGAAAGAATGGGACAGAGAAGTTCTCTGGTTGTACAGGTGAGGTTTAGGTAGATAAGTGAGATACAAGATCACATATGCCCCTTTAAAAACAGATTTTAGTTGGTAGGAGTCCTTTTGAGCCAGGAGAATTGGTACCAATGGTGAAGACCCAGGAGGTGGTGCAGGTGATTACATTGTATGGAGGGCCCTTTGTAAGTTGGTTTTGGCAAAAAAAAAAGTAGGAATGACCTGTAAAATATGCTTGAAAATGGGTAGAGTTAAAATACACTCTGGAGACTGTTCTTTTTTTTTTTTTTTTACCAGACCAGATTTCTTATAAAGCAGCAGACCTTTTTTAGGAACCTGAAAGTATCTGCAAGACAACTAGAACAGGAATATTTTAGAAGACAATTAGAGGGAATTGGGAAATCTGGATTTTTAAGATACACCTGAAACCTTTTAATCCTGAACTACGAAGCCTGCGAAAGAGGCACATGTGTCCATATTTTTAGCAGGAAACTTAACAAATGAATGAGCCACCAGTACCTTAAGCCATCAAATGTCATTAGACAGATCTAAGGGGGATAAATGAGCAGAAATGAGACAATTTTTGTTGTTTTTTTTAAGCTATGTAGGCAATCCCAAATCTCTCCTTAGTTCTTGGAGAACACCAGCCGAGAAGCAGTGCTTGCCATTAGCTGTTGAGTACAAGAGGCCTGAAGATTTTTCTGTGGTGGGAAGATTTTGTCTACCTGTCTTATCAGGATGAGATGATCAATCCCCAGGGTGTAGCATCCAGGAAGCTGAAGGGGTGAAAGGCTGCCCTTTGCTGTGTGGGTGGCTTTGCCATACCCAAAGGTGGAAAATAAGTATGCATCTCCTTGGAGGAGCTATAAGATGCTGCGGGAGCTGGCATGTCTGTGTGTCAGAAGCTCTTTTGTTAAATGCCATACTCTTAGATCTGTAAAGGCATTTGAGAATTGGATACTATTACCTGTTATTTATATTTAAACTATATATATATATATATGTTATATATATATATATGTTAAATTTATATATATATATGTTAAATTTAGACACGTACTTTACCCAATTAGTTGCAGATTACCAATGCTACTAAATGTAAGAAGATTAAAAGGAATATTTCAATAAGTCAACTGCCAGGGGAGGGGGCTTATGTCATGTGTGCAGTTGTCTCAGTTCAAACTCCACCTCTGAGAAAGCCCACTAAATGGTGACCTTTCCCCAGGGAGGGTCAAAACCACTCCCACAGGCTATTTAAACTGCTCCAGAGAATAAACACATGGTCTTCAGGTTTTCCTTGGTCTTCCTGGTTCTCTGTCCCTTCTCTGTTTCCCAGGGGACCACCTGGAAATGTTGCCATCCATTAAACCTGGGCATTTTCTAATTTGGTCTGATCTGGTCTGATTGGGATTATTTGCATCAGCAAAATTATTTTTTGGCCAAGGAAAAATATTAACACTTGCCAGTACCAAGGACTCCAGTCCACTCAGGTCACTTTTTAGAGGGTACAGTAATTTATTTTCCATGAAGTGAATAAAAAATGACAATTACTTTTTGTTTTAATTATTTTACAAATTTAACCATAATACTTTTCATAAATAAATGATATTTTCACTCTTTCATCAAACTCAAAGTGGAAGAAGTATGTACTTTTCATGCAATAACACATTTGAAACGCATGACAAACACCAGTTTTCCTCAATCATCTTTACAACTCTGGGTCTTTATCTCTGGGCTCAATTGTCATTTCTCCATACAAGCCTTCTGAAAAGATTGTCCCTATGCTTTATTGTCTCCCAGTGACATGCATTTTTTTCCTTAGTTATTCACAAGTAAGTTTTTTTTTCCCCCCAAATGTCTGCTGTTACATTTTACATGCTTGATGCAGGCAGGATCCACATCTGGTTTTAATCACAACTGAAACCCAGCAAATGGATGATGTCCTCACTCTAAAGGAAAAATACCACTGGACCAGAACATTCATGTGTTTAATTCAAGTAAGATTTTTATCCTGATCCACAGAACTCAAAATCTTTAGCCAAGAGAATATTTTGAAGCATTGTATTGCCTATCATTTGCATCAATAACATGCTGGAGAGCAGCACATTTATGATCTGACCCACTCTCTCCCTCCCCCCCACCAAGTGGTTTCTTGTATACACAATAGATGGAAGTTCTAAGGTATCTCAGCAAAAACTTCACATCTAGATTAGACATGATTAAACAAAAGCAAGATACTCAAGGATGTCAGAGTGTTAGGAAGGTCCTGTGTAAGGATGGGCCATGGGTACTGAGCTAGAAGAGAAAGAAAAAGGCTAAGAATCTGCAGAAAGAATGAGGAAGTTTCAGATGGAATTCCTACTATCTTCAAAGATTAGGACAGAGGCTGATAAAAAAGGCAAAGGAAACATTGTCTGAGGTCGCCATGGCAGCTGTAGCCATGGAGATGTTGCTAATGTGATAAGGAGAATTGCACGGGGATGGAGCTCTGTGGATAGGCAGCAACCTTAGTCACACATTGTGACCCAAGTGCTTGGGTAGAGGGGAAGACATTGGCAAATGAGAAAGAAGAGAGAAAGGGAAGAGAGAAGGTCACCAAATGGTATGAGCTTCAAAGGAGGGTTGTTTGTTTTGTTTTGTTTTGTTTTGTTTTGTTTTGTTAAGAGGATGGAAGTAGAACAGTTTTGTGTGTAAGGAAATAGCTTATGATATGGAGGGCATGCTGCATGAAGGGCAGGAGGATATGAACAAACATGGTGAGTAGTTTTTGAAAACTCTGGAAAGGACAGGTGAGGAAGTTTCTTCTTTAATAAGCTTAGCAACCTGGATTTTTGGAAGGCGGGACCGAGAGCAAAGTCTAAGCTCTGCAAAGGAAAGGCTACCTTCTAGAGAGTTCTCACATAGAAGGCCTACAGATAATGCTGTGTTTCTACAGAAGAAAAACCATATCACACATTCAAAATCTAGAATCTTCCAAGATACAATGGAGAGATAATATAATGGTTAGAGCATTTAAAAAACACTATCATACAAATCCTGAAAATTTCCATTGTCAGGTGTATCATAAGATATAATGTTCTATAATAATAGTCTATAATAATGGTTCTCTGGATAGCTTATTGAGTACCACATTTTGTAGTTGTATCAAAAAGTTTTACAATAGTACAGAATGGAGTATAACAAAGGTCTATTTATTTGGCGAAAAACTCACAGTAAGGGTAGTAATCTTCAGTCCTCTGCATGTGCTGAGAACTGGAACCAAATCCAGCAACAAAGGGGCTGTGTTTGCCTTTTGTCTGCACTTACACTATATGAGACCATGCCCAAAGTGGGCTATTGGCTGAAGGAGTTCCCACAAAAACATTTCTTGATAGGCGTACTTCATATTATATCTGTATGTAGGGGGAATTCTAAATATTATTTTCTTGAACTATAAAGGCCCATCAGTTTGGGCAGCATAGTTGATCACTAAGCACAGTGCATATGTAACTTAAAGATTTTATACACTGTCAGTCTGGGCACAGTCCTCCATCTAAAGCCATTGGGTTGAATAAGCCTCCCCTGCTTCCTGTGGTCAAATGACTTACTTTCGTTTCTCACCTAGGAAGATCCCCTTGCAACCTTGCTCAGCATTTGGAACACTGTACCCTCTCAATACTCAGTCAACACCTTGAAGAGCTTTCCACTTGCTTGTGGCTTCATATGCTTACCTTTCTGTGCATTATTCCTATCACACAAGGCTGTTCATAGCAAGAATCACACCTTTCATAATCTGAAGCACCATCTAACTCAGTGCTAGAATCACGTTCAGGATACGCATAACCACTGACTGAGTAAAAGGCACATAGTCCCAGGCTGGAAAAGCAATAGTTAGAATTGCATTGTACAACTGGGACTCCTGGGCTTTCTTAGCTTACACTGGGGCTCCTGTTCTCTATAAGGGCTGCCTATCAAGCTATCCAAATTGACACAGTCACCCCATTAGTCCCAGAAGTTGAAGAATAAGTTCTTGAACTTGTTCAAGATTGCCTAGTGAGTGGCCCTATTGAGGCTGCATAACTTAAGAGGCCAGCTCTCCAGAATTTGCTTTACAAAGTGAGCATGAATTAGAAACAGTAATGAAACATTACCTAGCCCTATTGCTCTATTTCTCCTAATGCTGTTATTGGGAGATTGACTAGCCCGGTCTAATTGCCATTCACACAGAACTAGGTTTCAAAACAGAAAGAATTTTCATGAAACCAGAAGATCCCTTAAATGGAAGGCAAAGTGGTAATGAAATAAAAAGGAAGGAAGGAAGGAAGGAAGGAAGGAAGGAAGGAAGGAAGGAAAGAAGGAAGAAAGGAAGGAAGGAAAATATGATACTAAAATATTTATAATGTGCTCCCAACACATGTGCCCCATCCACACCCACCCATACCTACAGTTGCCTGTGCATGCACACATACAGAGGTAACCACAGATCTGGAACACTATAGAAGATTCGGAACGCTCTTATGTAGCAATGAGTAAGTGAACAGAAGTCAAATAAATGACTACAATTTACTTTGGCTCACTCTGAGAACGGGGCTGTGGAACAACGTTGCACAGAAAGATATTTGAGAGCTAAAGGAAAGCGTCTGTGCTGAACCTAGAAGCTGAGTAAGAATTCACATGGGTCCAAAGCACGTCCACTGCAGCTGGTTAACCAAACTCTCCCTTTCAATCTTACTCAACCACTACCTTCTCTTCAATGGTAAGGAAGAAAGTGCAGTCAAGGTTTGCCCTTCTTACTCACCCTCTACATCACTTTATAAAAAACTCTCGTTCATTGATGTATAATTTATATGTTACAAATGACATTTATTTAAAATATATGATGCACTATATTTTGACACATGCAAACTTATCAATTAAAACACAAAGGGCCATCCTCCTGAAGGCCCCCATGACCCCTTGATACCTATGCATTTACATCCTGTAGTGCTGTGTTTATTTTGTGATTTTTAGTTTGAATTTTCAGTGTGTTAAAGTGACTATGTAGTTGGTATATATTTGTTCTTTAATTATTATATCCACATTTTCCATATATTCATAATTTGATATTTACTTTTGCTGAATCACCCATTGATGTACACTGGAGTCATTCTTATACAAGTATATAAGAGTTTGTGTGGATATGATTTTATTTTTCTTGGTTAAATAATCAGAAAATGGAAAGCTGGTTCTTTGACTAAGAATAGATTTCACTGTTGGAAAATCTGCAAAAAAAAAAGAGAGATATCTAAAGTGTTTTAATAATTTTACATCCTTGCCACAAAGTAAGAAGTTTTGACTGGTGTAAATATGTGGAGAGTGGGCTACAACTGATCTAGAGTAGAGAGGCCCAGCTCATGGAGACACACAATACAAAACAGAGATTGAGAGCAGCCACACCTGACCCAGGCAGGGCTCCTAGGTAGTTGATGGTACCATTACACATCACTGAAGCAAGAGGAGCAAGGAGCAAGCCAGGGCTTAACTAGAGTCTAACTAGCTCCTTGTTACAGGCACAGGTAGCAAGTCCCTACCCTTATCATAGATGTGTGCATACATGGAGAGTGATTATTGTGAAGAGATGCTGATTACCTCAGTCTCCCACAGGAAAAAAAGAAAAAAACAAAGTCACTGATCCTCCTGAATATTGCAAATACCTTCATGCAAAGAAGGAAGTTAGGTGATCATAAAAGGAAAGAAGAAAGGCTGGCAGGGATGGAGAGGGGATGGGGGAAGGAAGAAAAGACAAAGGGGAGGAGAAAGGAAGGAGTGAAGGGGGAAGAAAACCTTTACCCAAATCAACAAAATGACTTCATATGTAAAAATTGCAGCTAGGAAATGAAAACCCAAGATGCTACGTCTCCTCCAAAAACAATCTTCACCCTCACATAGTTCTTAGTTTTTTAAATCATGGAGAATCTAGTGGGTTTGAATTAACACTTTTTGTAGTATTATTTGGACATTGCAGAGCTGGCCATGTGTCTGACATTCCTGTGTCATCTGGGTAATGCTTCTCCAAATCTTAGGCACCTTGTCTCACTGGGTGGCTAGTCTTCTTCAGTCTAAGTTGTAAGAGCTGCTGTGTATTAAGTGTCATATCAGTCTTTTGTCAGAAATATGTATTATGAACAGTGCCTGCTACCTAACTCTGCCATATCTTAGTTGTGTTCCTTGAAGACTAAGTTGGCTTAATTGTATAAACTGTGATTTATTGGTTTGTGAATGAGTCCTACTTCTATTCTATCTAAGCATCGTTGACTCTTTCAAGGTCATGATGATCCTTTATTATCATTATTATTTTAAAGAAATTCTTTGAGTGTAATTGCAAGGAGAATCCAACTTTTGTTAGACATTTTCACATGTATTTTGTGTTTATTTTAATATTTTATTCATATATTAATTATGAATAATAATGTCTTTTTAAAGGACATTTGATACACAGAGATGATGAATTTTAGTCATATTAACTTTGTGGAACCCTGTCTTTTTTCTTTTCACTCCCTATAAATCAGGATACTCACCTTACCTGGCTGTTCAGTATTGTTGCACATAGGGTCCACTGTTGTTGATAATGATGACACCCAACCATAGCAACATCTGGCACTAAGGTTCATGTCTTAGTTTGGGTTACTAGTTCTGTGATGAAACACCATGACCAAAGCAACTTCTGGAGAAAAGTGCTTATTTGACTTACACTTCCATATTTCTGTTCTTTATCTGAGGAGAACAGGACAGGAACTCAAACAGGCAGGAACCTGGAGGCAGGAGGTGATACAGAGACCATGGAGGAATGTTACTTACTGGTTTGTTTCCCCTGACTTACTCAGTCTGCTTTCTTATGGAATCTAGGTATTAGGGTGTCTATTGCTGTGAAGAGACACCATGACCACAGTAGTTCTTATAAAGGAAAACATTTAATTAGGGCTTACTTGTTCAGAGGTTTAGTCCATAATCATCATGGTTGGATTAATGGCAGCATGCAGGCCGATATGGTGGTGGAGAAGGAGCAAAGAGTTCTGCATTCTTATTCACAGGCAGCAGGAACAGAGAGTGAGCCGTTGAGCCTGGTTTAAGCTTCTAAAATCTCAAACCCCTAGTGATGCACTTCCTTCAACAAGGCGATACCTATTCAAACAAGGTCACACCTCCAAAAATAAAACTCCCTCTCAGTCTGTGGGGGCCATTTTCTTTCAAACCACAACACAAGGACCACCAGACAGTGGAGGCTCCACCCACTATCAATTACTAATTAAGAAAATACACTACATGCTTGCCTATAAGCCTTATAAAGGCATTTTCTCAATTGGGATTGCGTCTAACCTATATTGTCATAAATTATCAAGCACAGTTGATCCCTTGTCAGCTTGACAAGCAATTTATGTTAAGACACAATCTTTTCTGTTTTGTTGTCTTTGCTGTTCATCTCCAAGATCTCAGATTAATAAATACCACAAATATAAAACATGCTACAAATTTAAATGTCCTACAGTCTTTACCATTCTAAACACTTTAAAAGTTTAGTTTTTATATAAGCTCAATGTCTTTTTTAAAATCCAAATCTCTCTTAAAAATTAAAAGCCCCTCAACTGTGAGCTTCCATAAAATGAAAAACAAGCTAGATACTTTCTTACTGCAAGAGGGAAGAACCAGGGCACAGTCACAATCTGAACAAAGCCAAATCACATCTATATAAATAATTCAGTGTCATGTATCTGGGATTCACTCATTGTCTTCTGGGCTCCTTCACAGGGCTTGAGCTCCTTCTCCAACTTAACCAACTATAGCACACAACTTGTCTATTAGGCTCCAGCTGTCTCCACTCCATCCCTGCTGCTGTTACTAGTTCTGGATGCTGTCTTCTGCAACTGGGCTGCACTTACACCAATAGCCTCTCCTGGGCTCTCTTCATGATGCAAAGCCTCAACTTTTCTCTGTGGCATTCAATCCTGAGGCTTCCATTGGTACTCCAGTGGGAGGAATACTTCACTAATGTAGTACTTTATTAGTACTGCACTAATAGCCTCCACTGGCCTCTCACAGTGCCAAGACTCAGCTGCCCTCCATTACCCTTCCATGCCTTCAAAACCAGTACCACCTGGGAGACTCTTACACATGCCCAATTTGGCTTCCAGCACAAAGTATGACGTTTACTGCTTCTGAGCAGAGCTTCCATGTGCTGGCTCTGAGGAAACACTTGCCAAAATATTTCACCACAGTGATGCTGACCTCTGTGTAAACACAGCTAATTCTTCAGCCACAGCTGACCAGCATCCTTTGTCCCAGTAAAACAAGGCTTTACTTTAGTGTTTCTGGTCTCTTGCTATCACAGCCCCAGTTGACCAGACACCGCAGAGTCTTCACATAAATGGCCCAGCAGAGTTTTTTTCCTCCCTCTGACACTTCACAGGTCAGGTCTCCATCATCTGCATTGCTCTCAACACTCTTCTGAGCTCCTACAGAATAACGCACAGAGCTCTCAACATCCAATGGCTTTTATAACCCAGAGTTCTAAAGTCCTTCTAGGATTCTTCCCCAAAGCACCATGGTTAGATCTGTCAAAGCAATATCCTACTATCCTGGTACCAAGATGTCTTTATTTGTGTTGCAAGGAGGCTGCTTGTTGGTTCTCAGCCACTTAGGCCTGAAATAGTCACATAGAAACTGTATTTATTAAATCACTGCTTAGCCCATTAGCTCTAGCTTCTTGTTGGCTAACTCTTACATCTTAATTTAACCCATTTCTATTAATCTGTATATTGCCATGTGGCTGTTGCTTACCGGCTAAAGTTCCATCATCTATCTCTGACAGGGTTACACAGCTTCTCTCTACACTCTACCTTTCTTTCTCCTAGCATTCAGTTTAATTTTCCCTGCCTACCTCCATTCCCTGCACAGGTCCAAGCCAGTTTCTTTATTAACCAATGGTATTCACATTCATACAGAGGGGAATCCTATACCACCTCCCCTTTTTGTTAAAATAAAAAAGGTTTTAAATTTAACATAGTAAAATTACATATACTGAAACTGGTATCAAGCAAGAATTATAATTACAATATCTTTATCTTCTTTATCTTTTATCATAACTAAGGAAAACTGTAATAATAACTATCTATTCTTCAACTCCATCAAAGACTCCAGAAGGATATAATATTACCAAAGTAAACAGGAAGTGTACTGCAAGCAACTTCCAAAACTCTAGAATTGACAGAGACATCTTGCTGCCTGGACAGTCACACAAAGTTCTTCTGTATCATTGGAGCATTCATCTTCAGCCTACAGGCCTAGAGTATCCAGCAGACATTTCCATGAAGCAGAAATTTCAAAGACAGTTCTGCCTATATTGGCAGTTTGTTAGTCACTTCTCTATGTTGCAGGATATCTAGCAGACTCTTTCATGAAACAGGAACCTTGAAGGATCATCTCACCTTTAGGCAAGTTCATCAGTCATGTTTCTGTGGGTCCTGCATGTCCAGTTCATCAAACGGTCCAGGCAAGAGCAGTTTCTTGCCCAAATGGCTAACCAACTCCATAAGGAGCCTTTTGAATGCCTATCATCCTCTTAAAGTAGGTTGGTGCTGCCAAGAGCAGATGTGTCTCATTGTCATGAAAAGTACTAAGTTCTTAAACATTTTAAATGCCGTATTCTGAAGGTCTCTGAAAGATTTGAAAAAAAAATCCTATCTAAAATATATCTCTATATATCTAGAAACCTCAACTAACATGACTATGAACTTTAGTACTATAGATGACTCCATATTAACCTATATTTCTTAAGTATATGTTACATTTTTAAATGAGTTGCACACACAATATCTTAATCAAGAGCAGAAATATATGTGTAACAGAATTGACCTTAAATTTGTATAAATAAACTAAGATCCATACCAAAGCAAAGTGTCCATCTGTAGATCATATCCCCTTTTAAATATAAACAATATTTGGGAATATGGGTGTAGATCTTTAGACTTCTTCCTGCTGATTGAGGGTTCTGTTAATCAGGTCTTTTGTGGTATATCCTATGTGCTAGGTTCATCTCAGTCAGCAGTTGGGCAAAGTAATTTTTGGGGGTGTTCATGGCTACTTTTTAGAGGGTCTTGGTCCAACAAACCACATTAGTCTGGAATTAATCCATGGGTTCTCATCTTCTATGGAAACAAAAGCAGAACCTCTTTTCCAAAGCAACAAATCTTTAGACCCAAATTTTAGAATCAAGATACCTTTAAAATATATATGTTGGTTTAGATTAGCAGCCCATACAATGAAACGCCTCTCTGTATGTAGCTCCTTCACAGTCAAAAAATTAAAAGAAATACAATAATATACATGATCCAAGAAACCATGGACCCACCCTTTGAAACCCTGAGTCTATATAAGACTTCTCTCAAATTGTTCTGTTAGGTGTTTTGTTACAGTGCTGAGGAAAAGAGTTTTTTAGCTGGGTGGGGCTAGTCCTGTGGTTGATGTCAAGGTACAGTGCTAAGATCAACCCCCAGCCTTCCTCATGTGGTTGTTGTTCAGATTCTGGGATTTGGAGGCTGTGAGAGTTGGGATTTCAATTTATTTTTGTCTAGTGGCCAGAAACAGCCCTCAGTTTCTGAGCACTGTCTCTCTATCATGAAGAACTCCAAGATCAAGCCAAAGATCATGTTAGGATTTTGTGGTTTAACATCAGGAATGGGGCCATCATCATCGTTGCACTCTGTGTATTAGATGTAAGCATCTGTGTCCAAGTCACACTCAAGGGTAAAAAAGGTATTAAGCTTGGGCTGAAAGACACAGAGGAAAATCTCAGATGTTTCCCACCTCCCTAGTCTCTATGAGAGCTTTATTTTACCATTACAGAGAGTTTCTCAGGTTATGCCCAAAGTGTTAAAAACTGAAACTTCAAATTTGTCATTGTCTCAGAGACCTCAAAGCATTCTACCATGAAAAAAATGTCCTCCTTGGATATTATCTGCAAGTTCTGTAATACAATCATTGATTACTGGCAATGGGAGATTCCAGGTTCCACACAGCATTTAGCTTTCCAGCAGGAGAGTGGAAAGTACGGATCATGGCTTCTAACCAGGGAGGAAAAGAAATTGTGCTTGAGCCTGGGAAGGAGAAGAGGGAGGCACATGCTAGGGGAGATCTTCACCTTATTCTCCCGTTGATGAGCTTCTCCAGCTCTTGGCTTAGAAAAGGAATTGTGGGAGACTTTGTGCAGCACCTCTGCATGTGTAGTACGCCCAGGAGGAAGTTAAATGCATATGTGGCTTTGGCTTTGAAGTCAAAGAGCTGAGCTTGAAATTTAAGTTAGAAGCCTGGAGTGTGTGTTTTACTGTCACTGCTTATTTTGACAGTGACCTAGGGCAAACACCTCTGAAAGCTTCATTTTCCCTTCTGTAAATGAAGCTCTACATGATGGATGAGAATCTATTTGACATAATCCTTGCAGTAACTAAGGGGACTGACATTTGGACATTTTATAAGGTGAGATTTTTACGGGGCCAAGACATTTTGACTATCTTGAGGATGAGCCTCTCATGTGGTTTCTGTATTTTATGAATTAAATTTTTGCTTTGACAGTTGCATATATATATGGAATATATGATTTGTTCTCATTATATTCATCCACCTTATCTTCTCTCTCTCTCTCTCTCTCTCTCTCTCTCTCTCTCTCTCTCTCTTGTTTTCTCTCCCTCCCTTATCAAATCATTCCCTTGTCCTACATGTACCTTTCCCATGTCCCCTAATTTTTATGCTTGTGAGCAATCTGTGTACCCATGGGTGTTGGAGCTAACCAATGGAGCCAGGTGGGCTTGCCAGTGTGTATGCACCTAAAGATTATGTCTCCATTTTCCGTATTATTATCCAATAGTTCAGTAGGGAGGAGTGGGGGACCTATGAGGCTCCCCCATCCATAACTGGCTTTTGACACGCCTAGTCTTGTGTGTAGGTAATCAAGTTTGGTTGCTATGGATCTATGGATTTTGGAAAGAGGGAGGGGATGGAGGGAGGGAGAAAATGAGGGAAGAGAGAGAGAGGAGATTGAGAGCGAGAGAGCGAGAGCGAGAGAGCGAGAGAGAGAGAGCGAGAGAGAGCAGTCACAGAAGGACCTGAAGCTCTGCACTTCTGTGGCTGACTGCAGCCTACACAGATATTCATTTACCAAGAACCTACTACTGATTCCACGTTTTGTTTGAAAGGATTAATGGAGAAAGAAGCAAAGGGCTGTATATGTAAGTTCAAAGCTTGCAGAAAATCATGCAGATTTCTTCTCTGCCTAAAAGTCTCCAAGTCTACAGAACAATAAACACAACAAAACAATTTTTCATGATTTGTGAGATGTCCCCAGAGACTAGAAGTTTTAAGGGGGATTTTCAATGGCCAAATTCCAGTCTCTGTTTTGTCACAAAGCTAAGTCCACACTCACAGTTATCTTAGTTATTTCCAGCAAACAACTCCCCTAAGCATACTGCTATCTTTGTGGTTTAAAGACAAAAGACAGAGGGAGTGAAGAAACACAAGCTATTGCAATTATGACAGGACAAGGCAATCTAAAGGATAGAATTGTTGTAAAGGAAAACTGAGTTAGAATATAAGATAAGATAAAGTATTTACATAAAATTTACATATTGAAAAACTTGACCCTGGCAAATGGGCCTTAAGAAAACCATATACTAAATACAAGGAGACAAGAAGGACATTGCAAGGGTCAGTCTTCTCACAAAGCAAGGAATATGGGTGTGAAGAAGCCACTTAGGCAAGAAGATCATATGCCTGTTTCTGCCCTTGCAGTTCAGATCATGTGCACGCGTGCATACACGCACTTTATGAAATTTGATTTTGTTATTAGTACTTAGATCTTAATGAGAGGTAGATGGCTGACTGTTCTCTTCATTGCTTTTAGGAAGCCTTCCTGCTTGCGGTTCTTTATTTTCACTGTGAATCCATGTGTCTGGTGTAGTGGTTGTCTCCTCTTCATTTCCTAAAATGCTCTCATTCTTGCATTTTTCACTGTCCTTGATCATTTTGTTTTTAACATGTTTCTTTCCTAGGCTTTGCAATGTTCGTAATGACCTAGTTATAATTTAGAAATATTTCTTTCTGCTTTTATAATATGTTCCAGCCGCTTGTACAATTATGGTTTAATATGATATATTTAGTCATCCATTTATGTAAGCCACATCGACTGATTCTCCACTGTGAGGACATAGCAAAGATCCTATTGCTTCATCTTTCGTTCTCACCAATACTAATTCTTTATGCTTTTTTCCTGGTTTTTATAATATTTAGCATCATGACATAAGAGGGCAGCCTTTATAGTATATTTTTAGCTCTGCATATATTGACTTGGCTACAATGTAAGAAACTAATTTTATTTAAAATTTACTTAAAAGTACTAAAAATTACTTTAATTATGCCTGTGTTGTGTCTCTGTGTTTCTCATTGTGTTTGTTTGCATATAATTTTCAAGAGATATAACAAATGTTTCTCCCAGTTCAAATGGTACAACTTCCTATATATTATACCCTTATATTTTGAAACAAAATAATATTTTTATTTCTTTAAAAACAAATTTTAAAATCAGACTTTTCTTCTAATGAAAAGTTAACTTAGGATTGTGAGACGGAAGTCAGAGAGAATATAGATGTTTACAGCATAGAAAAGACTTAAGTTGAAAGGCAAAGAGCAGACTAACTCAACTGTTCTTATAGAATATTGTCAGTGCATGAACTTAAACTTGCTTATTGCAGAAATATTATGCATGTTGTAATGAAAGTATTGCAAGACAAAGGTGCAATTCACTCAGTGAATGAAGGAAGCAGCTTCCCCTTGCCTCACCTGCACAATGCCTGGGAAACACACTTCTGTTCATTCACTAAGATTATTAGAGTACACATTTCCAAACACATTACCAGGACTGCCTGACAAGCAACCAAGAGCCCCAGCCTGCACTGCTACTCAGCTAAACAAACTACAATTCATGTTAAGGAGAAGAAACACTTTCCGATGGGTTTTTCTTTTACCTGAGACCCTCTTAGCATCTCATGTAAGCCCCCTTCCCAAGAAAATAGTCCCCTGATGTTTGTCATGTTGGAATGAGGGGCACCCCATTTGATCTGAACTTTATTTGTGGTGTTAGGGTCAGTGTCAGTGCCTGCTGGGAGAGTTGCCAGTGCAGGGGGAGTTCAAGTCGGTATCTTAAACGTCATGTATGGGCAGCTTAGGAGGGACTTTCAAACATACTCACACATTAAATTACCAGACTTTGTCCCTTAATGTACACAGAGCTAAGAGACAGGGGTTGTCTTCTACTGTTTTTAAAAATGTCAATCATAACCATATCTTTAATTTAGTACTGTATTATTCCTTCTTAGGTGTACTACTATAAGATTTCCTCCATGCTTTACTGTGAGCTAGGCATAACATAGCACACTGTTCTCTTTTTAGCATTGCTCAATAAGAATGTTAGATATTCCAGAATATTTGCCATTGCCTGTATGATTATAACCAACGATATAGGCCTAGTGCTCTTCCAATTCCAAGTCTTAGTTACCTTGCGTGAAATGCCATCAATAATGATAATGTTTACCTACACTCCTAAGACAGTCTCCTCTGTATGTGTTAAAGTGACTTCATTGCTTCCAAGGCAGAGATGGTTTTCAATATGTGTATTGTGTTAGGCTAAATGTGCATTGGCCCTCTGCCAAGCTATGCCCCAGACATTAGTCCTGTGTTCCCCTAGTGAATTCAGCCTTTCTTACAGGAATCGGGTATTTAATCACTGCATGTCGGCACACTGTCACCCTGAGCCCTGGGAAGCTGCACCACATGGCTGTTTTATTGTGTCACTCACTCTCCTGGCTGGGTTATTTTTAAAGGGCTAGTGGAGCCCTTCTCCCAAAGGCTGTTTCCTTACATATGTTGTACAGAAGTATGTAGGAACTTCGCCAAGAGGCACTCTGATGAGTGGTGGAAGTGGGACAGATTTTAGGGTCAGTTAGATGTGCTCATGAGGTCTGGTTTTATCACCCACTTCTGGAGCAACCTGGGAGCAGTCACCTCTCAGGATCTATTCCTCGTCTCTAAGGTTGCATGCCGTATTTGTGTCACAACTGTGAAAACTAAAAACTAAAGGAAGTAAGTAGACAAACTAACTCCTATTTGTAGATGTGCAACCCAAAGAAAGCTTTTATAGAAGAATATGTCTTAGCTGTAGTGTAAGAAAAGAAACAGTTATTAGCAAGAGAAAATAATATTTCTAGAGTTGTTTTTTGTTTCAACATTTATGTTGATATTATTTCATAGGATGTTACAGAGGTTTGGCTTTAGATATCTCAATCCAATGGTGACCATTTATTTAGTAAGTGTGAAAACTGAGCACCATGGGAAAACCTGTGTGTCTGCACAGATCTGGCACTTGAGACCGTAGGACCTAGAGCTGGGAGGAATTTAAGAGCAACACAGCCTGAGAACACTGTCAGAAGAACACCCCTGAAACCTGAAAAGTGCTTTGCAAATTGAATGGAAAAATTCAGATCCGCTGTAAACACAGCACTTCAGAGAGGAAAATATCTTTTAACTAGACTTAGTAAGATGCCCAGAAAGCCTACAGGAAGGCATGAAAAAAAAAAGGAATTGCGGGAAAAGGAAGTATAGTTTAATAACCTTTTTCAGTTGGTTAACGGGCCTATGATCAATGGTGGTCCCCTAGATCACAAGAGAACTGGAAAATTCCAGTAAACTAGTGAGGTTCATCATCATCCTGGTAGTTCTATGTTGGTTCCCTGCTGGCGGTGATACTGTGAAAACAAACCCATCCTGCTTCTAGGCAGCAGAGAAAAGATCACACATAGCTATGCCACGCATGATACCTGATAATGATAATGGGCACACTACTAGTTTATGTATTTACTTGCTCATAAACACAGTATATTAACCATTGTTTTAGTGTGTGCTCCCGTCTATAAAAGCAAGACTTCTTTGTGAAACAGGACAGTGTGTTGTCCAGGCACCAGCCTCAGACATACGGTGCTTGCCGCCATGTCTCTCAGCTGCCTCCAGTGATAAGCAAATAATTGAATAACACCACGAAGGTGTTCTTTGATGATCACATGAGGATGCTATAATGCCTCATATATCTGTAAAAAGCTCTGTCAGCTGTTGCCATTTTAGTATGGACCAGATTAGCTGATCAATACTACCCGTCATTTAGTGTCTAAAATGTTCACTAAGGTACAGTATCCATGTAATAAAATAGATAATCAGGCTTCGGAGAAAGTGTGTTACTTGCAAAAGCTAAAATATCTAGGAAAATCTAGTCTTTCTCTTTGAATCAAAACCTGTGTGATTCTAAAGTCACTCTCATAAGGACAGTGTGGTACCTCCCTTTGTTAAGTCTTCTGTGTCTCCAAAAACTAAGGGGCAGCTCATTGACAGTCAGAGCAGGATGACTGTCAGACAAAAACAAAACAAGAAAACTAAGCGCCTATATGATGACAAAGGAAATAAAAAAGAATGTGTTCCTCCTCTTTTCCATCTTTCTCACAGAGAGGCAGCTTCACTTCTGCCTCTCTCCCCACTTCTCTGCTTCCTCCCTTCTCTGTCTCTTTCTCCCCCTCTCTCTCTCTCTCTCTCTGCCCCCTTCTCCCTTCCCCCTTCAAAAGCCCGTAAATAAATATTCAACCTCATTCTGAAAAAAATAATGTGTTCTTTAGAAGCAAGGATTTTGTAGAAGAGTGGCAAAATCATTGAAATTTTTAAAAATTATTATGAGATTGGAATGAATGATGGTAAAGTTTAAAAGAATTAACTTGGAAGCTGTTAGGGAGGAACACTGGAAACAGGGAGATCGCTCACTTGGTTTGGTGCCTGCTCTGATAGTATGAAGATCTAAGTGCATAGAAGAAGCCAGGCATGCACTAGTGACTGACACAGTGGGTACAGACACGTGCTGTGCAAACCTGATGACCCAAGTTCAAGCCCCCATATGCAAGTAAGGAAAAAGGAGAGGATCAATTGTGCAAAGTCTTCCTCCCAGTCCCACATGCATACTATGGGGTATTTACCTAATCACATACTACAGAGGAACATACAGCATACACCACACCACAAAACCCACCATACATACACACCACACACACATGCACACAACACACACACCACAACACAACACCCACCACACATACATACCACACACATACACACTACACACATATACACCACACACGCATACACACGACACACATACCACACCACAATACCCACCACACATACACACCACACACAGCACACACATACACACAACACACCACAACACCCACCACAATACACACCACACAAATACACACCACACATATACCACACCACAACACCCACCACACATACACACAACACACACACCACACCAAACACAGACACACCACACACACATACACAGAACATGAACAACCAACACACACACCACACACACACACACACACACATAGAAAATATTCAATGGTTTAGGGTGCTGTTGGAGCAGAGTGAATAATTATTCTGTAACAAATCTTTCTAAGCATTGTTAGACGGTAGAAGAAACTATCTTATACCATTAAGATATGAAAATTAATTTCTATTTGACAAAATAGGGATAAAGTCGTAGTGTGCCATAATGCAATAGAGAACTTGTTCTTGGGATTTCCCAAGTACAAGGAGGTCTTTGTCATCCATTCACACTCTCTATTCTCACATATGAACTTTATATTATATTGTGTCAGGAGATTGACACAAGATAAAGGACCCCCACTGGAAATGCCAACACGATTAGAGAGTGAACTCAGTCACACGGCCAATTATTTAGCCTGCCTAAAGTCTGATAACCAATTCAGTGGTATTTGCTGGCTGATGAATCCTTGATGCATTGGAAAGATGCTCACCGTAATCCCACATGCAGATGGCAGAGAACCCCTGCATGTCAGCTCTGCCAGATTTGCCTTCTGTGTTATCTTCTGTAGTTGGATCAGTCAGATTTACCTTCTGTGTCATCTTCTGTGGCTGGCTTTGACTCCTTACTGACTCCCTTTGTTTCTTGATTTTTTTTTGTTCTGTTTTGTTTTTAGTTTGTGGGTAGTCCCATTTTTAGAATTTAAACAAACATTTTCTGAGACAGGGTCTCACATTGTAGACTAGGCTGGATTCAAACTCATGGGATCTTGCTGTCTTACCTCCTAAGTACTGGAGTTACAGGCATGAGTCCCAGTGTTTTGCTTTATATACTTGATAATAAAAGTATAATGGATGCATACAGACTTTTCCTCACAGCCACTCTAGCAAATTATCAAACTTGAGAAAACTGTGGGAACCTCTGAATTTGTAGTCATTTGTTAAGAAATTTACATGGCCTGTATCTCCATCTGAGTCCAGTGTTTGAAGCAGGGAAGTCTCATCTGGACTTGGGTCATTTAACTGCATCCTTCAACATCTGTAGAACTCCCTGTGGATGCTTGGCTCTATGAATGTGCAAGTCTCTTATACAAAGTGACATATCATCTGCATGTGGTCTAAGCATCTCCTCCAACATGTTTTAAAACTCTCACGGGTTACTTACAATACCCAATACAATGTAAACCCCAATCCAGTAGTTATAATAATGTACTATTTAGGGAATGAGGACTATAATAAAAGTACGACAGTACAGATGCAACTTTTCTTTATTGAAACTTATTAATGTGCTGTTGGTTGAATCTGAGCATGTAGAACCCACAGACAGAGAGGGCTGGCAGTATACAGTTTCATTGGGTGGCAGTGGGTCACACCTAAGAGATGAGATCCTCTCTCAAAGAATTGTGCTTCCTGATGTCCTAAAACATGAACACCCATGTTCTGGTGCACACCCCAACACACACACCTAATTTTCAAATGAGCAAATTTTTAGAGTCCCATACATAATCTTATTCCGTGGGGATTCTAGGCATCTGGCCCTATTTAAAGGGCATGTGAGGAGAATTATCATTTCTTTAATAGCATTTGGTCTTGAACTTTCCCACAAGTCTGGTCAGGGAGAGATTTCCCAAGGAATTCTGCTCTGGATTGTATATACATCTGACTTCTCGGAAAAGCCAAGAAAGTCAGAGAAATAAAAGAATTCCCTACGGACAGAGAGATGCATTCAACTGCGGTGTCACACATTCCGCGTGACAACATAATACATACGAAGAGAGTAAGCTCTCTGGGATAACAGTCAGAAACGGGGGTAAGAACAAGCTCAGAGTACGCCAACTTCACTCTCCCAAGGAGCCTTGCTTTTCTTAGCCCACAGTGGATTTAAAGTTACGGCCTGAGTGGATATTCCCAGCTCAGTTGATTTCTCACGAGTCATATATATTCACATCCCAGACAAGACCATTTTAGTTTTCAGCACTTGAAGTTCTGGGAAGAGAGAAAGAGCTAAATCATGTGAGAGTACTCTTTCAGTCAGGGAGTCGCTGGGGTGCAGGGGGGGGGCATGACACATAGACAGAGCTGTTCTAGAAGTAATAACACTACTCGGGCAATAAAGGGAATTGAAGGTTCAGCAGGTTTGGGGCCTCAGACATTGCGTTCTATTAATTATTATAGAGTAGCCCGAGCATCGATTCCAGCTGAAACATAGCACAGCTACATTTGGCTCACCAGAGAAGGTAATTGTTTCTGAGGCTACACATGAAGATGAACAGCCTTCAAAGCTCTTGTTTTCTTAGAAAATATTTTTATCAATGAAGAAGACATAGCAAACCTTCTTAAGGATGTCTCAGACATAAAGGTGAGCATAAGGCCCCTGGCCTCCAAAACACCTCAGTCTTGTCACAAGTGCCTCATGGGTATTCTAACAGATGCAGCACTGGGAAATAGTTACTGCCAGAACTCATGAATGAACTCTGAGCACGGCAAAGAAAAGCCAAAGAGTCCCGAAAATCCATAACATATTCTCCATAAAGTAAAGATGGATGCCAAGTCTGGGAAACTTTGTCTTCAGTCTTTGTCCTGCTCATTTGGATTATGAAATTTATGTGAGGGAGAGAAGTATGTTTACATCTTTGTTAAAGCAGCTGTGGGATTTTCTTCAGTGACTACCTCTTTTCTTCTCATCCACAAAATGGGTGTAAGAACATGCTCATCTAGTAGATTTGGTTTAAGTATTAGAAGATAAATATACCCATCCATTTGTCAACAGGGGGACTGATGGCAGGATCTCTCCCTGACTCTGGAGTGCCATTATTAAAGGGTCTCTGGTTTCTTATAAAAATGCAGCCTGGGCTGGAGAGATGGCTCAGCGGTTAAAAACACTGCCTGCTCTTCCAAAGGTCCTGAGTTCAATTCTCAGCAACCACATGGTGGCTCACAACCATCTGTAATGAGGTCTGGTGCCCGCTTCTGGCCTGCAGGCATACATGTAGACAGAATATTGTATACATAACAAATAAAAAAATACATATTTAAAAAATAAAATAAATAAAAAAGCAGCCTAAATTGCATATAATAAGCATGCATTCTCCCTATGTACTTTAAATATCTCCAGAGTATTCATCATTATATGTCAGGTCCATATAGAATTGCTTAGGGACTACCAATAAGGAGGTAATGTCTCACCGTGATAGGTGCAACTGTTTCCCAAACAATTCTCATTGGCACTGATTGAAAACACACAGCTAGAATCTGCAGATAAAGAAGCCAACTGTGCATATAAAATGTGATGAAGGGTAGCTTAACCACAGAAGACTCTTTGCAAAGGGCAGTGGTCTGCTCTGCCCTGCTTCCTTCTCGTGTGTGTGTGTGTGTGTGTGTGTGTGTGGCAGGGCGAGTATGTAGATAAAGGAGTGTGGGTCTGCAGCTAAAAGATCCCCAGAGCTGGGCCATGGCCAGAGCCCTATATAAGCTTCCCCTGAAGACAATAAACTTGGCCCTCTTCTATCAAGAGTGACCCATGTCTCTGTCTCTGTGTTTGTATGTTTTTAAGTCTCCAGGCCCTGTTCCTGAGGCTCACATACCATTTTGTAGTGGCACGGATATTACAGGTATAGTCCCATAGAGCATAGTGCAGGCATGGTGTTTTACAATTCGAGGCCCCAGTGAGATTGGAAACTAAGGGATTACTGAAAAATCAAACATAATTGTATAGAAAAGGGGCATTCTTGGCACTCTTGTCTCAAGGATGTTCCTGTGACCCCATTTGTCTGTCTGTCTGTCTGTCTGTATGTATGTATGTATGTTTTTAAATTTTAAGCCTAGTTCCTGTGATGCATAGCAAGTAGAGCACAGGAACAGAACTGGTGGAGTTTTATAAGTGGAGGCCCTCAGGGAGATTGCCCTCTGGAATGGTGAGGGTGCATTAAAGATGGGTATGTGTGTTATGTGTGTTTGAGTAAGTTTTTAAAGTGACAGAGTATAGACAGTCAGATTACAAGCCACAAAAGATGGAATGTGTACAGATGGATGTTATTGTGTTGTCTTTTGTGTTTTTGAATGGAGAAAGACATTTGATTCTTGGAACTGCTAAGAAATGTATCTTGACTTTGAAATATGTATTTAAGGATTTGTTGCTTTGGAAAGGAGGTTCTGCTTTTGTTTCCACAGAGGATGAGAACCTGTGGATTCACTCCAGGCTAACATGATTTGATTCACCAAGACCCTCTGAAATGTCACTGTGAATACCCCCCAAAGATACAGCGCCTCCAAACAGCACGAAGTAGTGTACAGAGAAACAATGCTCAAATTCCCTCTAAGATTGTTTGCTGGAGGTTGTAGGCCGAGGATGCTGTAGGCAGCAGTGGTGCCTGGCGCATTGGCAACCGTGGCACTGGAGCTGAGGCTAGCCGAGATAAGCTAAAATTGCCCAGACTGCTGGGCTCTCTGAGAAGACGGCTGCAGGGCATGCTTCGTTAGGGCAGCCAACTGCTGTGAATGTTCATGGAGAGGCCAAGAAGACTGTGGAGGTCTCTGGCTCTGCACACCCAAGCAGTGAGAGTGGTGAGCTTTCCTGCAGGACCTGAGGAGCCAGGGCTGCACATGGGTTTGAGCTGCACTATGGGTGCTGGGACTCAAACTCAGGTTTTCTAAAAAAGCATTCAGAGATCTTTACTGCTGATCCTACAGTAACCAAGCACTCATGAAGTGCACAAACATACATGTAGGCCAAAAACCCATACAGATAAAATGAAAATAAATACATATATGTATATTTTCAATAGTACCCTTCTGTTCTACTTTTTCCTTTATGTAAATTTCAGTTTCTATATGGAATTTATCCATTTTCTGCTTAAAGAACTACTCATACACTGTTTCAGTGCAAATTTGCTGGCATTGGGTGGTTTCATATCGTTATGTCTGAAAATGTCTACATTGCCTTCATTTCCCGAACTGGTTTTGATGGTTATCTAATTATAGATTGACAGGTTTGTTGGAGACTTTTGCTCTTAGGAAGCTGTGATTCTCTATAGTCCCTTGGCGTACAGCACTCTGTCAAGTTTTTGTCTTGCCTTTGCTCCTCCATGTATGGGCCTTTCCCTCTGTGTTTGCTCTGGTTTTCAGCATTGTGCTATGAAATACCTTGGGACAGTTTTCTTCATGCCTTCTTGGTGTTGAGGTTCACTGACCAATTAGATCTATTGATTTATAGTTTTCATATAATTTTCGAATTTCCCTTCATTCCCTTTGTTCCCTTGAAATTGTCGCTGTTCATCACTTTCTTCCTCTTCTCCCATGGGCATCGAAACTTCACATGTGTTTAACTTCTAACTACACCTTAAGGGTCTTCTTTAACTGTTTTTTTCTCCCTTTCCTTTTTTCTGTATTAATTTTTATGTTTTTATTATACTTCTGAAATATCTTGATTGCTCTCTTCACCTTTACTCATCTGTGATTCCCATCTCTGGTTAATACTATCCAGTACATATTTTTCATTTAGGAATTGCCACTTTCTTCATCCAAAACTTTGGTTTTGATCAGTTTTTTAATATTTATTTATTTATTATGTATACAATATTCTGTCTGCATGTATGCCTGATCAGTTTTTTTTTTTGCAAGAAAAATATTACTTTATTACAAATTTCACACTAGCATGATAGTCAGTGCAGAAATGCTGCCTGGTGCCATTAAGCAACGATTCAACCATGTTATGCCCAGGGTTCACACCTTCATCTACACACAAACTTTCGTGTTTCTGTGAGCATAACACGGTGAAGCAGAACATTGGGTTGAGACCTAACACCCGCAATGGATGATTTTACAGGCTGCACTGTAGAGAGAAGCACGTGAATCACCTTTGCCTGGGGGACATTATGTAACCAATCAATAACTTAGGGACCGACAGTCTCCACTGGTTTCCAGTGTGCACAGGGCTGGCTGCAGGCGGCACCATTAGGAAGTGCCCTCCATGTCCACATCCTCCTGTAACTGCTGTACCATTTTTTCCTCCAGCTGCTTTCCTTTGCCTGCAAGAGGAGCCCGGATAAGATGGATGTTCTGTTTGACTTCTTTGATATCCTGAACCTTCTGTAGCTCTTTGTTTTTCTTCAACCTGTTCATTATAAACTTAGCCTGCCGTTTCTGTTTGATCTCTTCAACCCTCTTCATTGCATCAATAGTTTTATTCCACAGCTCTCGCTGGTATTTCACAGGTTCGTTTCTACGTTTTTCAAATTCAAATGAGTTGTCCACCGTGAGCTCCTTGCCAGCTGCCTTCCGGAAGGCTTTAGTCCACCTGACCTTGCGTGGATTCCGCTTCTTCTTGAAGTTTCTATGACACTTGGATTTGCAAAATCGGAACACCTTGCAGTCGTTGCGGACGAACATCATGCCGTGGCCAGGGTAGATCGGCCCGGAACAGAAATAACATTTCTCGATCCTCATGTTGACTCCGCGTGGGCCCCGCCTGATCAGTTTTTATATCTTCTTATCCTACTATATTTAGGATCTCTTCATCTTTCCTCTGGTTTCTGGGATATACACAACAGTAATGAATATTTTCATGTTCTTGTCTGCTAACTCTGCAATTCTTATATCCATTTTTATTGTTTAAATTTCCTTTTCCTTGTAAATCACATGTTCCTGCTTTGTTGAGATTATATTGTTTTTCATTTTTTAGTTAGATGATTATGTGATAAGCACTGTGAATTTTCCCTACTGAGAACTAGACTTTTTTCTTTTTTAAAATATTTATTTATTTATTATGTATACAGTATTCTATCTGTGTGTATGCCTGCAGACCAGAAGAGGGCACCAGACCTCATTTCAGATGGTTGTGAGCCACCATGTGGTTGCTGGGAATTGAACTCAGGACCTTTGGAAGAGCAGGCAATGCTCTTAACCACTGAGTCATCTCTTCAGCCCCTAGACTTTTTTTTCAATGCTGGAGAATGAATCCAGAACTTTGTGTGTGCTGGGAAAGTGCTCTACCACCCAGGTGTTTCCCCGACAGTTACCTCTTAAGCTTGATTCTGAGATAACACTAAGTTATTAAGAAATAATTCATTGCCTTCAAGTCTGGGTTTTAAAACTCAGTAAAGAAGACTGTAGAAATAGTTGATCTATGTTCATTTTTTTCCCACTACCTTTTTGAATGCAGTCAATTGTCAGATTGGAACTCTGGTGGGAGCAGGAAATGTTCCAGCCACCCGGGAACTCCAAATAATATCCCCCAACTCCTTGGGGCCATTCTGGTTTTGGTCTTAATAGTTTCTCTATGCACATGTGCAGATCAACACTCAGGTGATGATTTGAGACAAATACTGAGACTCCCCGGAGTTCTTTCCCTTGCTCTTGCCTTTGTTTCTCTCACTGGAATCTTTCTAGACTTCCAGTTACACCCTTCAACCCAGAGAGATGAGGAAGTGACCTGCCAAAGCTCCCTGTGCTGCTAAAACTGGGGAACAAACCAGGCTAGTCATTGGCTTCACTTTGTTTTCTGAATTTCACTAACGTTTCTTTCTATGCCTGGCATTGAACAGTTGGAAATCATCATGGCAGATACACTGTTCATTCCTCTCCAGGGAGAAGGGTAAATCTGCTCCCCACGGAACCACATTCACCAGAAGTGGATGCCCTGTTACTCGTTTTGAACAGCCTGAGTTCTGTCTCTATTTGTTCAGTAATTGAATAGATAGATGAACATGAAAATTAACCTGAGATTGCGCCCCTTTTAAGTGAGATGTGTTTGTGATAGCAAATACTTGACCTTTGTCTTACTTCTGTCTGGTGCTTGTGAACATATTTCTCCTGAGGTGAAATGGTCATCCACATCCATTCACAGAGCTTGAATTAAGCTCTTCCGCTGTCCCCAGACTTGGTCAAGAGCTAATATTTTCTGTTTCTTGTTAGGTTTCATCCAAATGGCTTTTTTTTTTTCCATCTAGGAGCTCAGATTTACCAGAAGCCCACAGTCTGCAAGGATGTTTATTACTTCATCCCACCCACACTCCCTTAGGGCTCCCACTTATTTGTGAGAATTTTGTACTTCACTCAAGATGTGGAGATGCTCATTTGTTTTGGCTTTAAGCGACCTTGCTCAATTCATCTCACTCAAACAGTATTTTGGCAGATGCTCTCCATAGACTGTGGTTTAGGGATGTGATGGTTTTCCATTTTCACTGCAAATAGAAGTTTTTTCTTATATATGTATATTTGTTGTTCTTTTGGGTTGGTTTCAGCAAGGCTTGTAGATTTCCCTAGTAAATCACCGTCATTACAAGCCCTTCCAATTAACGCGTGTCTCATCCATCAATGCCAGAAACCTCGGCCACCTTCTGAGAAATGAAGGGCAAAGGAAAAGAGTCAGTTAATCACGCAGCTGCCAGCTACTTTCACAATCTCTCACTGGTCCACATTGTTGTTATGTGGTCTGGGCTTTCATCATTGCATGTTTGCCTTTTATGTATCATTTAAAACCTCATACTCTCAGAAAGTTTATGTCTATCTACAACATCAGGTGGATGCAAAGGTTAGCTTACCTATCACTGTTCTGTAAAGGCATACCTCGCCATCAGATTTAAAGTCTGTTCTCCCACAGAAGTACCTAACTTTTCTTAACTGGCTCTAATCCCCCCTGTAAATCTTATGGAGACGGTTTAATGTATATATTAGATACATGTGGTATTTATATGGTATACAACATGAAATATATATACATTATAATATAATGTATGACTCCACTTGTATGGTATTCCTTCTCTTTTTTATTATGTCTATTTTCTGATTTTCTTTTTTTCTTCTGAATGTAGCTCATGTAAGCTGAAAGTCTGTTTTATATCCCTTTGTAGTTCACCTAGAACAAGACTGACATTTGCTAGGCTTCATACATATTTATGCAACTTAGCCAATTAATAGGTAGAACCTTGAAAAATGCAGGTAAACCCAGAACAACATGCAGCGGTGCATGAGAAACCAATAAGTGAGACAGCTGAAGTATCAGCTCCACCTGCTGAGTTTCGGGGTAGAAACGGATCTCTGATGCCATTCGTGCCAGCTTCAGAAGGAAGCTGCAAAGAACTATAGTTCCCACTGAGTGAAGAAAAGCAAGATAGAGGCCTTCTCCCTCCCTTTTTGCTCTTTAAAACACACCTTTCTCTGTTTCACAGAAATGTGGCTGGTGGGCTTGTTGATTGCGGACAATATTGTTCCATGACGAGAGATTTAAGGCGGCAGGAATAACGTGCTACAGGAGAGACCATACAAATAATCAAAGCAATTTTCCATCAAATCTTGACTTAGTGCCAGGCATTTGGCTCCAAGGTTGTCGATTTACTGTCCATAATGGCTAGTGGGGTTTTGTTGATAGTGCTCTGAAACAGAACTTTTTGGTTTTTTTTTCCCTGGAGTTGGAGCATGTGAGCGAAATCAAACTAGGGCTTCCCATATGCTCGCAGACACGCTGTTGCTGAGTTGCATGCTCAGCCCCCAAATAAAACTTTCCTAAGGATGCAGCACAGCTCTTCCTCCCTTTAATTTTAAGAAAAAATATTTTATGTGTAAGAGTGTTTTGTCTACATATATGGCTGTGTACCATATACTTGCTTGGTGTTCACAGAGGCCAGAGCTTGGCATCAGGTCCCCTGGAACCAGAGCTATACACAATTGTGAGTCGCTAAATCTAGGTCCTCTTGAACAGCCACCCATGCTCTTAACCAATGACCCATCTCTCCAGCTACCTCTCCTCTATTTTATTTATATAACTGTTTTTGTCTTAGTTGGCTAGTGCAGTCATTGTAAAATACCACAAACCAGTTATCCTGATCAGCCAACACATTTCCCCACCGTTCTGGGGGCTCTGAAGTCCCCACAGTTCAACAATGTCCTAGCAAGCTTTGATTCTGGCAAGGCTCTCTTTCCACTTGCACACGGCTATCTTCCCATACAAAGGAAGGATTTGCTGTCACTTTCTCTTTGATAAACAAGAAGCAAATGTACAAATGCCCCCACCCTTAATATTTCCTTTTTCTATTGGCCTCGTCTTCAAAGTAAGAACACAATAGGAGTGGGTAGGAATTCACCAATGAATTTGGATGAAATTCAGTCTAGTCAAGAACACTTTCTACTCATTTTCATTTGACTTGGACTTATTTATTTCTTTAACCTGCTCAAATTATTCTTCTTTAATTAGCACATCTATAATTACTGTGGTATTTTTCACCTTATATAGCCTGTGGACTCAATCTAGTACCATCAGCGGATTAATGGATAAAGAATATGTACTGTAAGGTGAACATACAAACAGCCTAGGCTCCCACAAAGCCAGTACGTGCAGTAGGATCAAAACCCAGTGCCATTGTTCTTGACTTCTCAGCAGTCCTCATTGTCCGCTATGTTCAGTGAGTCCGGTTTTATCCCAAGCTTTTTTAGACCCAGCCCAGCTGGCCTTGGTGAGTTCCCACAGGGCAGGGAACCCGGTCTGCTCTTCGGGCTGATGAGAGAGGGGGAGTTGATTGGGGGAGGAGGAGGGATATGGGAGGCGGTGGCGGGGAAGAGACAGAAATCTTTAATAAATAAATAAATAAATAAATAAATAGATGTAAGAGCTAGCTAGAAATACACCTGAGCCATCAGCCAAACAGTCTTGTAATTAATATAATTAATATATATATGTTCAGAAAAAAAGAATATGTACTGTATTTACACAATGAAGCACTATTAATAAAGATGAACAGAATAACGTGGTTTTCAGGAAAATGGGTACAATTGGGGATTGTTAGATTAAGAGAATGGAAACAGACTCAAAAGGAAAGCGATTGGGTATTTTATCTCACATGCAGACTAGGACTCTAGGCACTCTGGAAACAAGGCCAACAGTCAACAGTAAGACCTCATGAAACTAAAAGCTTCTGTGCAGCAAAGCAACAGATAAGTGATTAGAGACAGCCCATGGGAACAAGAGTAGGGGCTGACAAGTAAACACTGGAGAAAAGACAACATGCCGGAAAAACTGGGGGTCTGCATGAAAAAGAATGAGTTTGGACCCATATCGCTTACCCTATGTAAAACTGAATTCCAAATGGATGAAGAACCTCAGTATAAGACCTGGACCTCTGACAATCCTAGAGGAAGCAGGAGGAAGTGCACTTCATTATTTTTGTTTTGCTCTCAGTTATTAGAAGAATTGCCAGAGGTATTCATTTAATAAAGTTGTGTGCTGTTGCCTGGCATTTCCATTATTTATGTTATTTCCTATTTGCGTGGTTTGATACTTAAATGATTTATACCCCTCAACTATAAGTAAATTGTATGGTCTTCAGTGACAGAATGTGGCATACTATTTTGACCATGTAAATATGGGTTATATTTGTTTATGCTGCATTTGTTTAATTATTTTGTAATTATTTTAAATAATTTGTAAAGATGTGTTGTATTTGTTTCACCTTGCCTTCCAAAGGCACCTGATTGGTCTAATAAAAAGCTGAATAGCCAAGGTAGGCAGGAGAGGGATAGGCAGGGCTGGCAGGCAGAGAGAATAAGTAGGAGGAGAAATCTTGGCTCAAGAGCAAAGGAGAGCATGAGGAAAAAAGAGAGAGACACTCCCGGAGCCTGAAGCTAGGCACCCACCAGCCAGTCAGCCAGGAGAAGCAGTGAAAGTAAGACATAGAGAAGGAAAGAAAGGTAAAAAAGGCCTGAGTCAAACCATAGATGAAGAGAAACAGGTTAAGTTATAAGAGCTAAGAAGAAATGAACTTAAGCTAAGGCCGAGCATTCATAACTAATAATAAAGCACTCTGTCATGATTTGAGAGCTGCTTGTTACCCCACTCCCCAGCAAAAAGCATGGTGCGGCCTACCACTAATACAATGAATCCATCTCTCTCTCTCTCTTTTTTTTTTTTTTTGCTTTATAGCTATCACTAATCATAAAGCACCTGCTTATGTAATAACTGATCGTGTCTTATATGGGCAGTGCACATCCTATTTTAAATGTGAAAGCTCAGACAAGCAACAGGGCTTCCCAAACGATCCAACAAGGACAGCATTGTCTCAGCTCTGGACTTGACTCTTCCAGATCTCTCTCTCTCCATGTTATTTGCAATGGAACAACTTTTCTTGCTGTCTCTCAAACAATATACCTACAAAGTTAAGCTCTACCTCAGATAAACTGCCCTTTCATCTGAGCTAAGGGAACAAGAAAGGATCAGAAGCTTGTGATTGCTGGCCTTTGTATGTCTTAAGTCATCACTTGATGTAATGTCAGTACTTTGAGTTTTCATATAGAGTCACATACTCTACAGGCTCACAGTCTTCGTGGCTGAACTCCAAGCTCCATTCCTCTGGATCTGATCTTTGTGGACAAAACTGTCAAGTTCACCTCATGGAATAATGTCTTTATTCCTGACCCATAACTTGACCTAAAGGATGTGAATAAATGTACAGGATGATACAATGCTCCTAGGATAGCGAAGGTCTTGACTTTAGAGAGAACCGACTCTTGAATCTACGCCAGTCCTAAGTATTTGTGTGACGTTTGGCAATTTAAATTTTTCTGTTCAGTTACACTTGTACAATGAAAATAAGATCTACGTTAACAGTTGAAACATTAGTATGCAAAGCATACAGTAAGATATGGAATATTACTTCATGTTGGGAAAAACAATAAGCACTGTGAATGCTAAATGGATTGCAAAAGTTTTTATTCTACTATAAATAACCTCAGAGAGTAATGAGAAGCACTGATAGCTTGTGCTTAACAGGACTGAATGTAGTGTATTGGAGTGTCTTGCTGACCTGAACTAGCCATGTCAAGGAGCATAGGCCTCAGACCAGTAGGAAAATGGCAATGCCTTTCCCCATGGTGAGGCTCAGAGGTATAGCAAACTTTCCCTTCTGATCTATGTGTGGATGTTCATAGTGTATACAGAGAATGTCTGTTATAGTTTTTTTCTCCCAGATATGTATTGCTGGAAGATGGTTCCCCTATAGATACTGATTCCACTGAGATGAGCTAAACCTGCCTCCTTGATTCAGCTGCACCATAAACCCCATCTCCTTGTCTATCTGTAAATCATCCCCTCTGACCTTCTTCAGCTATATGCAATAAGCCACCTGTCTGTTCAGCTCTCTATAATAATCATTCTGATCTTTTCAAAGTGCTGGTGTTTCTCCATCAGAGACCCTCGTCCATCCAATCCTGGCTATGTCTGTGTGTCCATGTGTCTGTGTAAGTTTGACTTTTCTTTATTCCTTTGGCACCCCAGTCAGATCCACTTAGAGCCATGCTGGATTTGGCACTGAATATACAGTCAAAGCTTAATAAAGTTATCTTACACTAATTGATGGAGGTGGGTCTTGTATCTTATCTGTTGCTTTCATTGGTTAACTAATAAAGAAACTGCCTAGGCCCATTTGATAGGCCAACCCTTAGATGGGTGGAGTAAACAGAACAGGATTGGGGGAGAAAGGAGCTGAGTCAAGAGTCGCCATGATGCTCCCAAGCCAGCTAGACGCAGGTTAAGATCCTCCCTGGTAAGCGCACCTCGTGGTGCTACACAGAATATTAGAAATGGGTTAGATCGATATGTAAGAGCTAGCCAATAAGAGGCTACAGATAACGGGCCAGGCAATGTTTAAATGAATACAGCTTCTGTGTAATTATTTCGGGTACAAAGCTAGCCATGTGGGCGGCCGGGTGCTGGGGAAGCAGCCCAGCCGCCCCGTACTACTACAGAGTGGCACCCAACGTGCTAATGAACTCCACGTAAAACCTGAGAGGGTTTAAAAAGGATAAAGAGAGAATTTAAGACAACTTTTTGCTGTTTCTGGGTTGCTTGCCGCAAAGAAATTGTCCTAACTCGGCAGCAGGAAAAAACTGGCTGTTTTAAAATGCCAGCTTTCTGGGCTGTGCCGCCATTGCGATCTCTGTCTGGCTCCGGCGGGAGACAGAGCTTTTAAATAGAGCATTTAAAATAAAGCTCTAAGGCTTGCTTGGCGCCAATGTGGACTTGCTGTGTGCCTGGAACTGTGCTCAGCTCAGGGGCACCAAAAGGCTCTGAGGCAGGAGCAGCTGCTCCATGCTGAACTGTGCTGACCTCAGGCAGGAACTACCGTAATTACTGTGATAACAGCGCAGTTAAGGTTTAGACTGGGCAGGACACAGGCAGTACCGTATTACTTGTACATGGTGCAACTTAAGTTTTTAAGAACTGCTTAACATTTTAAGAAATGCTCCTGGATAATAAAAAAATTACAGATTCACAATAAAACAGATTCAGACAGACCACTAAATGGGTCACAATGTTGGATGAATGTACGTAGGCTTAAGAGAGAGAAAAAAAAATATAGAAAATAAACTTAATGCCTTTAAAAAAAGGATAAAGTCTTTAAAGAGACAGAATACAGATAGTTATAGATTAAAAGAAATAAAGAAAAATAAGCCACGTAAAAATGGAAAATTCACAGAGAGTCTGGATTCTTTGTATTATTGTGTTTTCTTTAAATTTTTTGACTGTGAAGGAGCTAAGTACAGAGAGACATTTCATTACATGGGCTGCCAAGCTAAACCAGAATGGATATAAGGGTATTACGATTTCAGAATTTTGGTCTAAGGATATGATGCTTTGGAAAGGGTCTTCTTTTGTTTTCACAGAGGATGTGACCCTGTGGATTGCATCTATTCCGATTTGGTATGATAGACCTCGCCCTCCTGAAAGGTTGCTGTGAACATCTTCAAAAAATTTACTTCACTCAACTGCCAACTGAGATGAACCTGGCACACAGGTTACCCCATGATTAACAGCGCCCCCATTCAGCAGGAAGCAGTTTGGAGAGAAAAAACTGCGCCCATGTTCCCAAATATTGTTTATAAATATGCTTTTACATTTAAAGGGGGATATGATATAGATATAAATAATTTGCATTGGTATGGATTTTAAGGTCAATTTTGTTATATGTATATGTATTTCTGATATTGATTAAGGTATTGTGATTGTGTAGTTCATTTAAAATGTAATGTATATTAGGAAATATAGGTTGTTAATGGATAATCATCAATAATAGTCAAGCTTGTAGTCATGTTAGTTAGATTTTCTAGATATATAGAGATATATTTCAGTTAGATAGGCATTCTTCATATCTTTCAAAGACTGCAGAATATGGCATTTAAATGTTTTAATAACTTAGGACTTTTCATGACAAGGAGACACGTCTGCTCCTGGCAGCACCAGCTACTTCAAGAGGAAGATGGGCATCGAAGAGGATCCTTATGGAGTTTGATAGCCATTTGGGCAAGAAACTGCTCTTGCCTGGACTGATGCATAAACTGGACACAGAGAACCCGCAGAGAGAGGACTGCTGAACTTGCCTAAAGGTGAGATGATCTTTCGGGGTTCCTGATTCATGAAAGAGTCTACGAGACATTCTGCAGGACACAGCAGAAATTGACTGAACTGTCTTTGGGATTTCCTGCTTGATGAAAATGTCTGCTGGATACTATGGGCCTGAAGGCTAAAGATGGATGCCCCAATGATACAGAGGAACTTTGGGTGACTGTCCAGGCAGCGAGATGTCTCTGTCATTTCTAGAGTTTTGGACTTCTTGTTTACTTAGGTATTATTATATCCTTCTGGAGTCTTTGATGGAGTTGAAGAATGGTTAGTAATAGTTATAGTTTTCCTTAGTTATGATAAGAGATAAAATAGATATAAATATTGTAACTGTAATTCTTACTTGATAACTGTTTTGTTATATGTAATTTTACTGTTAAAGTTAAGGCCTTTCTTTTTTGTTTAAACAGAAAAAGGGGAAATGATGGAGGTGGGTCTTGTATCTTATCTGTTGCTTTCATTGGTTAACTAATAAAGAAACTGCCTAGGCCCATTTGATAGGCCAACCCTTAGATGGGTGGAGTAAACAGAACAGGATTGGGGGAGAAAGGAGCTGAGTCAAGAGTCGCCATGATGCTCCCAAGCCAGCTAGACTCAGGTTAAGATCCTCCCTGGTAAGCGCACCTCGTGGTGCTACACAGAATATTAGAAATGGATTAGATCGATATGTAAGAGCTAGCCAATAAGAGGCTACAGATAACGGGCCAGGCAATGTTTAAATGAATACAGTTTCTGTGTAATTATTTCGGGACATAAGCTAGCCATGTGGGCGGCTGGGTGCCGGGGACACAGCTCAGCCGCCCCTGACTACTACAACTAATGATAAGTAAAACTTAAACATAATCCTAACCCTGTGGTACCAGAGCCCAGTTTGACCCTAAGTTATCTTGTAATATAAGAGACACAAATCCCCCTGACCTTGAAATCTGACAATGTACTAGAAGTTAGCCTTACTTTTAAGTTCACATATTCACCTTCTAGTGTCCTAAATTAGAAACTTGTAACTAGGTTTGAAATAATGCCCCAAAGAGAGAAAGGACCTTATATCTTGATCACTTTTTAAATTTCTAGAAGTTGCAAGTATTAAACCAGAAATGATAGAATTTGCACATGAGCCCACAAATAATTAAAATAAAAATTGTCTAGAGTCATGACCCCTCCCTCTCATTCCTAGTTCTTATCCCAATTTGTCCCTTAAAAGTTGAGCATGAGACACGTTTCTCTGCGTATTATTTATACAAAATCAGATACAAGCAAGAGATATTATAGAGTGAACTCACAGGGCTTATAAGGGTCTATTTTATAGACACCACTTCCCTGCTGTCTGGTGTGTAATGGATGTTGGTAGCTTAGAACCAGTCATAGAGAGATCAGTTATGACCAGGTGTAGGTATATATCACAAGGCAGAACATTTTATTCTGAAATACTCACAAAATCTGACTTAGATTTAATCTTATAGACTACCCCAGGGCATTTAACAAACACAGAATCAAGGTTACAGATTATGTTTTACTGACATGTACTGGAGGAGGGGGTGTTAACTGTATTACTGAGCACTCTGTAATGACATGTCCTTTGGGTTTGGGAAAGGATATTTAGTTACTGGTTTAGAAGAGACAGAATACAAAAGTCAAGGACACTGACGAGTAAATGACACGATAAACAGAAACTTTGCAAAAGGTCATTTTGGAGAGGCCCACATGTCACAGTCGTCCTCTTTGGTCTGGCTATCAGGTTGGCCATCTCACAAAACTGTTCTTCTGCGGAGATTTTCAGTGTCTTGAATTTGACTCAGGAGCATTACAAGCCAGGTTCTCTTTCTTCTGTGGTGTTGATTTCCTTCCCAGTCTATGAGAACCATCCAGCAAAAGGATCTTGCAAACAAAGCAAAGACGAAAAAGAAAACAGGAAGCACCCAACCACTGAGTCAGTGTGGCTGATCTATTGGGAGCTCACCAAGGCCAGCTGGACTGTGACAGAAGAAGCATGGGATAAAACCGGACTCTCTGATCATGGCGAACAATGGAGGCTGATGAGAAGCCAAGGACAATGGCCCGGGGTTTTGATCCTACTTCAAGTTCTGGCTTTGTGGGAGCCTAGCCAGTTTGGATGTTCACCTTCCTAGACATGGACGGAGGGGGGAGGACCTTGGACTTTCCACAGGGCAGGGAACCCTGACTGCTCTTTGGTCTGGAGAGGGAGGGGGAGAGGAGTAGGGGGAGGGGGAGAAGGGTGGGAGGAGGGGGAGGGAAATGGGAGGCGGGGAGGAGGGGGAAATGTTTTTTTTTTCTTTTTCTCAATAAAAAAATGTATTCAATAAAAAATAAAATAAAATCAAAAAATAAAAAAAACAGGAAGGAAATTTGACTAATGACCTCAAACCTCCTCTAAGATCCGGTTCGATTTTCATGGCACTTGCTGGGGTGGCGTTCAGACCAACTCCAACTTACTAGGTTCCTTCTCATCATTTCCCATGCCACTCGGCAAGATTCCAACACACGCGGAGTTGGTGCCACGGATTTACTATTTTGTTTTAATGTCAGCTCATATGAGGAGGGCTGGCAAGAGGCCATGAACCTGCATTGGGCACCGGTCGACTTGGCACATGAAGACTTTCAACGTGTAGTGAAAGCAAAGTTGGGGTGTTTCCCATGCATCTGTGATCAGAGCGTGTGCAGTACATCATTGGCTTACAGATGATTAACTGTTCTGGTGAAATGAGCAAAAACAGAAATCAAGGGCTGTTCTCTTCTCTGAAGATGCTTGGTTCAGAGCAGGGGGGCTTTGATGCTGCTGCAGAAAACCATTCCCAGCTCCTTCCAGGCAAAGGTCCTCCTAGTCTGGAAAGAAAATCTTACGAGCATTCTACTACAGTGCTCAAGAAGATGATATGAGGTGTGACTGGATGGAGGCAGCCAAGACTGCCCAGGAATGAGGTTCTGAGTTGGGAGCTGTTCCAAGTTCAGCACAGCTTTCTTTGACCTATCAAAGCTCAAAGCTGCCTGGCTGTTGCTGCCCTTGGGAACCCCTTCACTTTCATCACACTGAGAGAAATTTAGCCTGATGGCCTCCAGAGAGGTACCAGATTCACCTTTTATCCCATCTGCCTTTGAACACTGTGCACCTTTGGCCTGCCTTCAGTTGTACATAGATTCAAAGTCCACGGAAACCTCTAAATCAAAGGAAAGGAAGAGGATGATGAAATCTCTTCCAAAATCATAAAACAACCACAAATACTTACTTTGAGTTCTTTCCGGCACTGACTAACCACTGAATAACCAAAATGGAGAAAGAAATATGTCAAAACCTCACAGCAGGGGTTGAAAATGAGGGCCACACCTTGCTTTCTTGGACAGCTGAGCACATACACTAGCAAACACGAAGGAAGAAGGATTAGCGTCCACTCATTATGTCCTTGGCTTCTCATACCAGGCCACTGGGATTAAGCACTGGCTCTGCTGCTTCTCGACTTGGGCAGTTACATAGGGAATAAAGACTAACTCCATCCTTCTCAAATGAGGACAGCGAAGGCAAAAAGAGTCTCTGTGAGAGCACCAATAAGTCAGTGCATAGTCAGCATCTGAATGTCAGTGAACACATTGCTTTACTTTTATTATGATTGAATGTGCAATTAAACCTCCATTAAAACATCTTAAAAATAAAATGCTCCAGGCAAAATGGGATTTACAATCAAAGAGACCGTGGTTGGGTGCAGAGGTAGAGTTCTTGCTTTATGGACATTAGAAAAGCTTAACGTCATGAAGCATTTTTTTTCTCTGTGACTCATTACCACCCCACACACTTTCCCTACCAACAACAGTATCTATTCACTAGCATTGCTATCAGCTCTGATCCTTTGTTTTAATTCCCAGAACCCAGTGCACAATTGGAGCCCCATTGCGGAATTTCCAAAATGGAAGGACATGTTAATTTCTCTTCTTGATTCCCCAGCAGAAAAAAGAATGCATGCTTAAGAAAATCCTCCCCTAGGTTTCTGGTTCTGTTTATGCACATTTCCTGGTCTTTTGAGACCCCACTCCACCCAGCTATGAGCCTAGTCATCTTTATAAGCTGCCATAGCACCTTGGAGAACCATCGTCCACGAGACAGAAGGGTGTATACCCCAAACTGCTTCCAAACGTCTTGGCTCTGAAGTCATATATGTCATATCCCCCTGGTGACTCGTTAACCAGAACTAGTCATGAAATCTGACCACAGGGGTGCTAAGAACCCTTCCCAGAGTCCAGGAAGCAGAGAATAAAGAATGGTAGAGGAGACTAGTCATTACAGATCCATAAAACAGCATTTTATCAGGAAGACAAGCCCTGAGTATATAAACACTACCAAAATCTTGTCTTTTATATTATCCAAGATGCACATATATCTGTTTCTCTGGTGAGAAGGCAAACTTCCATTACCCAGCTGAAGTCACTGCAACGTGATCCTGATTATGTTATAAGGAGAGTTTCCTGCTCAAACTCAGTATGATTTTTCTTAAAAATTTCAAGGTCTTAACATGAAGTTTCTACAGCCACCATAGCCACCCTTTCACTGAGAATCTACATAGTGATACAAGTTCTGGGGCAGCACAGCTCATCAAACGCCCACTCTTCATGAAGGCCTTCACGCAAAGCTGAGCAGCTGTGTGCTAGATCTACACGCTCCTCAGTTAGCTGGAAACTCTTTCTAAACCTCTGTTTGTAAATCATATGCTGGTCATTTCACGTAAGAGGCTGTGTACTCCTCTTTCCATTTGCTAAACAATATTTTAAAGACTGATGTGTGGTTTCTGTCTTGTTGAAACAATGGTTCAGTTCTTCCCACAGGTTTGCAGGGTGGGCTTAGGTCTCTTCATACACACCATAAATAGTGAAATCTCAGTTCCAGCCAATTCGGGGATGCTCATATATTGGCTTTCTAGAGGTGGGGGCCTGTACACTTCAAAGACAAGAGGCACAAGAACCGCCACATAAAGCTTACAGAACAATGATACTCGAGTTCAAAGCCAGCAGGCACTGGTGTGTGGAAGCTGGGATCTGCAGGAGAGCAAAAACTCCATGTCCATAAAAACAGATGGTGGGAGCTGCTCTGAGCTCCACACCTAGTGATGGTGGCATTCTGTATACACAACAGAAGTTTATGCTTGATTAACTTGAAAACTTAGAAGATGTATAAGACACAGCAAATTGAAATTATACAGATGGGTTGGGGCTCAATGGGTAAAATACTTACATGTAAAACTGAGGACCAGAGTTGATTCTGCAGACCCCACATAAAACTGGATATGGTAGTATATATCCCAGCGTTTGCACAGGTAGATATAAAGTGGAGACAGAAGCCCTGGAAGCTTGCTAATCAGCAAGCCTGGCATATGAATCAGTGAATCAGAGATTCTGTCTCAAACGATGTGAAAGGTGAAGACTGGTACTCAATGCTGCCCTCTAACCTCCACATACATACTCTTGTACATAAGGCCCACAGTCAGACACACAAACCAGAGTTCATACATGCACACATAGAGAGAGAAGGAGGGGGGGGAGATGGAAAGAGAGAGAGAAATAATAAATAAGTAAAGAAAGACTAAACAGCAATAAACCAGTAGGACTAATTCTTAAGATCCTAAATATGCCCATTGTACCATCATTGCTATGAAATCATCATAATAATAAAGGTACTCTCAATGTAGATGTCTTCATGTACTGACTGAAAAGACCTCAGATTTCGAATGCCTTATTTAGGAAGTAAATAAGAGAAATGATAAGTTTCTTACATGCTTTCTTCTCTTCCAATAGAGTTGTTTCTATTCCATCCACCCACAGGAAACTTCTACAGCCCCATTAAACTAGACTACTAAAGCTTGCTCCACAAATGAGGCCACACTTGTCTCTCCCTTGAAATCCAGCTGTGCTTACGGGAACCAGAGACCTTGAGGTTCAAGGATTTTGACCTTCTGCTTCCTAGACACAGTGTGTGGGCCACCCACTCTGTGAAGCGTCCACAAAATATTTACTCTTGAAATCGCTTTTTTAATCTCTTAGGTCCCAGGGTTTTCCTAGGATGTCTGTCCTCTTTCCACTGCACAGACTCTCATCAGGTGACATCATTTACTGCCTCGACTTCTATTATGCTGTGTTTGATCATCTGCACAATGATGACACTCAACATCTTGGCTATATCCCGAGCTGAACCAAATATCTGAACATCTGCACATTGTTTAAACATATTTCACCACCAGGTGTCCTAGCCAGAAATCTCAATGATATCTATGACCCTTCTCCCCCATCTTTAATCAATTAGCTGCCTAGATCCCTCCCCTCTGTCTGCAGCTTGCTCTCTAGTATTGATTCTATAAATTCCCTAGCCATTCCTCCTGTACCCAGGCTTTCTCCTTTATGACAAATTTCCCCAATGTTACCAAATTTATCATCCTAAAAGGCAAATCATACTATTTGCTTGCTCAAACTTCCCTGTTTTCCTTACCCACTCGAGGTGTATCTTACAACTGCCCTTATGATTTGGCTGTTATTAACTTCTCATCCATACCACTTGGTGAAGCTGTATCACCTTCCCCACACTCAAATGTCCATTTCATTTGGCTGACTGTTCATGCTTGTTCTGGTCTCTAGATCTTGACACATGCTAACCTCTTAAAATAGTCTTGGTTTTCTCTTTTCTTATTATCTGAAAGTCCACTCAACTTCTCTGCCTCTCAGATAAATAATGCTCTCTGTGTTTTAGGCTACAAATGAACCAAAGCTTAAGATTCATTTACATGTCCTCATGCGTACCTCATTAGGATTCTGTTGATTTTGTCTTAACATGTGTTTTACTAAATTATTTGCCAGAGTTATATCCACTGTAGCTACCCAGGACTATGTGTGGCTCAGTGTCTAGCATGATACTAAACAAATAGGATGCGTTCAAAGAATATTGGAGATGGACAGGGGACTGATATCCCAGCATTCTGTAGAAGATGCATCACATTTTCTAAAGAAGAAAGGAAGAGCAAATATCAGTTCATCAGGTATTTCTCCTTCTTGTCTCCTGTGAGCTTTCCGGTAACATGAGTTACAGTCCTGCCTCCCTCATTCCCAGAAGCTCTACATAAATGAACATTTTCCTGACTGCTCAGCAACAGAAACACCTGTGGCTGAATGATGTGTGCTCCAGGAATGATGCAGTTTAGATTGTGTCAAGTGACACTAGACTAGAGAAAAACTATTACAAAAATAGTATACAAGTCATGATTGTCCAGTTCCATGGTATTCATAAGCCACTCTGTTTTACCTCTTTGTATGCAACTTCCTGTTATTTCATCAGGTCTTCTCCTTTTACCTGCTCTGCGTGCTTAGAAAACATCATTCAAGTCAAGGACTAAGGCACAAGGTGCCATTTCACTGTTCTAAAAGCTCATGTATGTACACACACACACACAAACACACACAAACTCTCTTTCTTCACCTCTGCACTTCGGTACCAATACCTGCTGAGCAGCGCAGATCTAAGGTCCCATAGACAGCTCTCAGAACATACACACAATGCACTTGTCCCCTGCTTTACCTACTACTGTAGACCTAGCTATACCCACAGGCCCACGCTATAGTCCCAGGCGGCATTCAACAATAACCCTCTCCCCTCACCTCTGCTACATAGTTCTATATACAGTAAATACAGAAAAGCTATGTATATAGCTTTAGTTTTCTCTGGTGACTTACTTGGATATCTCAACTGCATTTAGATGTTTTGCCATACATGGCAATTAAAGAAACTAGACTAGAACTTTATGATTCTATTTGAACTTCTCTAACTGCCTGGTAACCTAACTCCTTACCACATTAACCTGCCCACTTCCTGTATCTTCTACCATTATGCTTATGACTTCCAGTTCTCTAGGTAAATCCAGGGGCAGAGACACTGTCTTCTAGGTCTTCTCCTTTTACCTGCTCTGAGTACTTAGAAAATATCATTCAGGTCAAGGATCCAGATTAGACATGTAACTTTGAAAACACCTCTGAGCAAAGTCAGGTGAGTTTCTTCTGGAACAATCACCCTTTTTCATGCCCCCCCCTTTTTTTTGGTGAATTTCCACTTTCCTGACTCTACTAAAACTTTCACCCCTCCCCATTTGTATTCACCCATTTTGCCTTGAAAACACTCCCCAACTGTTGTCCAAACTGGAGCTGGGTTTAGCTCACACTAGACTATTTCATTTGCAGCAATTTGTTCTTGATTAGAACCAGTCCTTACCTTTCCTTTAGTGTCCAACTCGGCACATCTTCCACAGTGTGTTCAGTGCTATCCATTCCGGCAACCTAGGGCATGTGATTCATGTGGGACTAGGAGATCATTGTTGGAAGAGAATGTTGCTCAGATAAACACATTATCAGCGACACATTTTAAAGAAAGAAAATGTCTAACAGGGAAAGAATTTTCAATTCTCAGTAGAATCTTCTTGAAGCTTCATTTCATGATGCAGATATTTAAATAAGAAATATCCCGATCCTGTAAACTTAGTCTCCTGCCATCTTGCTTTCTGCTTAAAAACTCAGTTTTCTAAGCTGTTACAATTTGGTTAAAAAGTGTCCCGTCTCCAAGACTGTAGGGTTCCCAATAATATTTTCAGAGGTGAAATTCTAGAGAAGCGATTGGGTCTTAAGGTATTGGACGAATCTCAATGTGCTGATCTGTTCATGAGTCTGCAGGTGAATGGGTTATCAGAATGTAATGGAAACTGTAGTGCTGGGCTTGGATAGAGGAAGTAGAGTCACTAGAAGATATATCTCACAGATGCTTCTCACTATCTATGCTTCTGAGCCTTCCTGAAACAAGTAAGCTCGTACTCCCTCTGCCATGACCATCTGTTCGTCACTGGTCAATGGCAAAGGAGTCAGAAGACCATGCTCTGAAACCTCCAAAAGGGTCAAAATAAACCTTTCCCCTTTAAGCTTAAGTATTTAAGTATTCAATAATTTTGTCACATCCATGAACAACAACTTATAATGGACATTTAATTTATTTCCATCTATGAAAATAGTTATTACTAAAAATGGTTTCATCATACAAGAAAACAATGATGTAAGAAAATTTATTATATCACTTATAATTTTGTTATTCATATTTATGAGCATGATTTAATTCAGAAGTCAGAAATTGCTTGTTTATTCCTTGGCTATTTTCTAGTCCTTAACAACTGTTTCTTTTATAGCTATACAGAGTTTTATAATTTAGCCTTAATCCATTAAAGTCCACCAAAAATTTGCATTAAGACAAATAAGATAAATGATAGCAGACATAGTCAATAGGTTGACTGAGATCTGTCTACTTAGAATTACCACATAGCACATTCCAAAAGTAAGCAGACAAGAGATTTAAACTTAATAATCTTACGGTGACTCAATAATTGCATAAATGATTCATGATTTTTCTTGCAAGTGCTCTGAGGGCATGCATTTTATTTTTCGTTGTTCTGTTTTGCTAAAGTAACAGTCATGTTTTAATAAGAACAGGAATATAACCCTGTCGGGACAGTGATGAGGAAAACATTTTTTTCTGGTGTAGAGTTTACATCTTGGGGGCTAATGTCACACAATTAATGGTTGACTAGGACTAAAGCTGTACCTTGGCACATTTGGGCAAGCTTAATGTTTATTAACCCAAAAGATAAGATGTTATTATAAAAATAGAGGTAGAAAAACCCTAGCTAAGTTAATATTCATAAAATTTTAAGCATTAGTTTTAGGCAATATTCAATATATCAAACATTAATTTTAAAGCTACATATAAGGTAACATAAACACAAGACATTGATCAAATCAAAAAGGTATCAGATTCTATGACCACTAGACCATTTTGCCTGAATTACCATTCTCTGACTATAGACAGATACATACCCTCATTACAAAGGTGCTTATATATATGTTTTTATTAGAAAAATAACATTTCTTTAGAGATTTCATATAGTACATCAAATTGGGACTATATGTAAGGATTTAGTCAGCTTCAGTCTCCTTAAGGACCACTTGAAACATCCTTTGCTTGTTTCAGAGACAGACCTGTAGAGGGAAAAAAATAAAAGAAAATACATTCAACAAGGCATCAATAGAGCTGACTATCAAAAGGGGACAGTGGGATTTAGTGCTTTCTTTTACTGTACAAACTTTTGCCATAGCAACTCACCAACTAAACTATAAATATTTTTGAAGAAAATTATCAATCTCCACATTGCTCAAGGCTTGAAAGGATATTTTTGCCTACAAAAAAAGATCAATAAATATTTATGTAATGAGACAGAAGGAACAAAAGAAGGAAGGATGGGAAAAATGGAAGAGGAGACTCTGTTTTTTGCATATTTCTTTTTTATCCAGAATTAATTATTCACTACAATAAACCCAAGCTAACTCATTTATTGCATTAATTCCTACCACCCTTAAACATAATTCTCTCTGGGTCCCTGATTAGAAGTGTTTGGTTCATGCACTGATCCTAACGATTAAATGTCAGAATTTTGGTAAGTTTAATGTCAATTTTATATTTTGTTCATACTTTTTCCTCCATAAGTTGCTTATTGGTAAACTACACTATTTGCCTCCCACAATGGTGTTATGCTGTTTTCTGGTATATTTCCAAATCCATTTATTACATATGAATGACCAGAATGACAGTGTTTCTAGGAACTCTTGGACTGAAGAGCAATATGCCATGCTAACAACATTTGAAAAACAACAGACCATGGTAGCTGAAGACCAAACGGTAGAGTCATTCTGTGGAAGACAAGTGTAAACAGACAGAACCAAAGAGAAGAGATCTGGAAGGACTCAGATCTTAGAGCAAGGAAAGGCAGGACTCTTTTTGTCTGCATTTTCAAACAAAAGGTGTTAATGATTTTTATAATTTGTATTATATCTGTTCATTATGGAAATATAAAAACAAAATAATTATTGTACTACAAAATACAATCATTGATGAATTTTTGTTTGTAACCATATAGATTATATTTGATAAATGTGAATTTATTGCATATGTGTCTTATTATATACATAACAAAAATTAGTTTACATTTAATATTCTTTCCTATGATTTGATCTATTTTTAATACAAATATTGGGGAAAAAACTTCCACATCAGAATATATATATATGTGTGTGTGTGTGTGTGTGTGCATGTGTATGTGTGTGTGAATATGTTCAGTAATGAATGCGTACTAACAAATCACAGTTCTCTAGTATATAAAGTGTATAAATTTAAAATTAACTTCTATTGTTGGAAATTATATGGCTTCTATTTTTATATGTTTTCCACATCTACAATAAGAACATTTTCATGTTTTATAGTATAAAATTTTCATGTTTTATTTAAAACATATGGAGATAAACATACTATTATGATATCTAAATAAAAATTCATTGAAAAGATTTTCTTCAAGTTATTTCCTAATATGGAATTCATAAGTCAGTGAGTGGCTAGGGCACAACAAAACCAAATAAATAACCATGGGACACAGAGAGCTCCCTTTTCAAGGATCCACAGTAACTCTAGATGGCCACGTGGAAGGGGTATTGAGAGAAGGGGTCATCCATGGGTGAGGAGGGGGTAGAATATTCCAAAGTTCTTCGTAGTTTTCATTTGCTTCTCTCTGACATGTGGAACGGAAACAGTTGTGAATTATGCTATCTCCTTTAAAAGTCTGGTATGAGTGAATAGCTTCATGGATGCAGTGTTTACTGCTATGAGATGATGAAACTCAATGGCATCATAGAGTCTAGCATAGTTGGGAAACATGTTTTCAGCTTGTAAATATCTGTATTCTAGATCTAGATTCTGTAAGTTACTGGTTCATTCAAGGACAGAGGATGGAGGGAATGGAAGGGAAGGCAAGGGAGAGCAAGGGAAGGGAAAGGAAAGAAAGGTAAGGGCAGGAGAGGGTAGGGGGAGTGGGATGGAAGGGTAGGGAAGGAAAGAAAAGGGAAGAAAGACAGTAGCAGGTACTTGACACAGACATTTTTCTCATGAAATCATGGGAAATATGTACTTTAGGCCATCTGAGCTACAAACAGTTGCAGAGAATACCCATAATTACCTACTGGTGCTATTAAGTGCCCTGAGTAAACATACCGGAGTAGATCAGGGTAGGACAAGAAGAGCATGGGACACAAAGAAGGTCAGCAGAACCTGCACAATTGAGAGCAAAGAGGTAATGCACTGGATCTAGAGCAGAAATGCTGTTTTCTGATGCCTGAGCCTGTTTCTTGAGACAAAATTAATCACGATAGATATCAAACTTCCACCTGCAGTATGTGCAGAATGATAGGTGCTTGTTAGCCACTCGGCAGTGAGTAGCTTATCATTCCATAATTCCATTTCTTTCAATTTTAAAGTTTCATTCATTCTTAAATAAGGAATAGAGAAAAATGTCTCCCTAGGTTATATTCACTACCCCTATCTATACTGCAGTCACAATCCTGAGGCTCATTTTTAGTTAGACAGATGGTCCACTGAATAACTATGTGTATCATATCATTATGGTACAAAATATACAAAATGTCATTGTCCCAAAGCTGAAGGTTTACACATGATAGTGTAAACAGACATATACACCACACTTATAACCAAAAGTACACAATATTGCATGCTCAGTGGAATATCACTAAATGAAGTCAGGAGGCAAAAGGGGAGAGAGACTGGGTGGATCTGAAGGAAGAACAAAGCAGTACCTGCTGGCTGGGATGATTGGACATGATTATTTTATTTCAAAAAAGTATGTGTGAGGAGGGAAAATGAAGGAGAAGCAGGTCATAAAAGGAAATCACGGAAGAAAAATGCACATATCTTAAAGAGAAAGAAAATGAAAAAATACAAAAAAAAATCCTAGTCATCTCAAGGAATGCTTGTCCTAGGTTTAATATAGATGATCTATCAACCATTTTGTTCATTGCTCTAAGAATTATGGACAACATGGACATTATACTATATCTGCTTTTTGAAGGATTGTCCAGCTGTGTATTAAAATCCTTAGAAGTGCCACAGTAAAAGGGAATAATTTGACATTCATCAAAACTATTCAAAAGTACTTTTTTTTCCATGGGGCATTCGTTGTAAAGAATGATATTAAGGGCTATGGTAATAGGTCAATGGGTAAAACATTTGCTGTGGTATCATGAGGGCCAGAGTTTGTGTCCTCAGCACCCATGTAAATGTCACATGGACATAATGGCCCAGCTACATTCCTATCCCAGTGTACGTGACATAAGGACAGGAGGTTCCTGGGGCAAGCTGGCTTTTTAATTTAGCTGAGCACATGAACTCTGGATTGGAGGGAGAGGCCCTGCCTCAGTAAATAAGGTGGAGAGTGACTGAGAAAAAGATATTGATCTTGGGTTTCCATACACAGACCTATCTATGCACACATATGTGTGCTCCCCCCACCAGATGTATTTACAAGCAAAATAAAAGTAATTTTATTACACATCCATTGGTAAGTGCTGCTTCAACTAGAGTGCAGAAGACATTGGCATTCTGTTATTTCACATAATTCATTAGTGAACTTATAAAGCATGGGTTGTGTCTTCACCAGACTTAGGTTCTTCTCACAGGTGTGATCATAAGGAAGTTAACATCTCCCATCATTCGCAAAGGAGGGCAATACATAGAACATCTCTGGAGTATCACTCAGAAATGGGTATTTAGAATTTATTTGTATCGTTTTCATCCTCATTTGATTTGGAATTATCAAAGACATTTGGCTTGAAATGGGAGTCATTTCAGAAATTGATAATGGGCAATGCTGGAGAATGTGGCATATTTTTAGAAATATTCCACATGATAGGGTTTAGATAGAATCATAATGTGAGTGCTCACTAGAACTGGAGATATTAAAGGTTCTGAGAAGTAACCATCCAATTTCTCATTAAATTTACTTAATAGACATGTTAATTGTCAATGCACTGGTATCTATAAAGTAAATATTTAATGAATACTTGTAGTGTAAAATAGGAGTATAAAGACTACGTTTTTCCTAGTGGGCCTTTTAAATAGATAAAAGCAATGAATGAGTTATGTATAAATGGCAAAACTTAAAAGATCTTTTTAATTGCTAACAAGGGATGATTTTCTGTGTTCTACTATAAAAAAGAATGTCACCTTTAATTTACGTCTCTGAACGCAAAGAAAAACCATGTCTTCAGTCTGAACAATGTTTAATTATACTAAAGATGATATATAGTTCTGAGATATTTAGTCAACATTTCACAACAAGTCATTTTGAAGGAATTTGGCAGCATGTTTTGAACAGTTGTTCTACTTTTAATAGCTTGCTAAGAGACTGAAGACATGCCTGATGTAATTACTAAGCAATATTTATTTTATTCTGTCAAATATCTAATTTTTATGTTTATCATATATGCCTCCCTTAATTTTCTGGATGACTTTGCTCATAGATAATAATTTGGAACACCATGTAAATATAATGCAATCAAGTTGAAATTTCTATTCAAACCAGATTTCTTGCCCAAATGTATTAGTGTCTCCTTTTCTTTCAGTCTTGGTTTCCTTTTCTTGGCTTTCCACATGCTACCTAATACACAGTGGAAATTATTACTCTCTTTATGCTGTGTATATGCATATTTCTTTCACCCCATAGTTTTTTATCTTGTGCTATGATTTGAATGTGAAATGTCCTTTATGGTTGAACATTTTATACCCTAGCTGACAGGAGACATTGCTTTCAGAGACTGTAGAATCTTAGGGAGGCAGAGTCCAATGGGAGGAAGTACATCATTAGACATGGCCCTTGAGGTGTTACACTCTCAGTCCACTTCCTGTGTTGTCTCTGCTTCCTGGACTATGGTAACATGAGGAGTCCCAGTCCTATGCTTGTCACAGTAAATTCCATAGTGCCTTCCCTTACATAACAAACTGTCCCCTCCCAAACTATGAACAGAAATAAAGCCCTCCTTTTTAAAATTGATTCTTGTCAGGTTTTTTGTTATAATGATGAGAAAGGTACAGCTGGCATAGAGGTAGAGAAATTCTCCAGTAGAGCACAAGACCTTAGATCAGCCTAGGATACAAATTGTTCATTGTGTGTTCTTGTGAAGAAAATATTTTTAAAAATTTTATCTACAAAACCAGAGTAATAATACATATTATCTTGGTTACTTTTTGTTCCTGTGACAAAATGCCAAGACCAAGTCAACTTTTAAATAGAAATATTTAATATGGGGGGTTTAGGTTCCAGGGTTAGTAGAGTCTGTAACCCTTCTGGTGGGAGCATGGCAGCAGGCAGGCAGACACTGGAACACTAGCTGAGAACTTGCAGCTGATTGAGGAGTAAGAGGTGACAGGGTGGGAGGAGGAATGGGAGGATGGGGTGAGGAGGGAAAGTCCATGGGATACTGTGGAGTTTAGAAATCTCAAAACCAACCCCAAGTACACACCTCCTTCAACAAGGCTACACCTCCTGTTCCTCTAACTGGGGACTAAATAATCAAACATATAAGCCAATGGATGTCGTGTTCATTCAAACCACCACACACATTAAGTTTCCAGAGTGATTAAAAGAGATTTTAATATGGCATATAACAACTATAGTTTAATAACTGTCATTTTCTCGCATCTCCCCCCTTTAAAAGGTGTATGTGATTTTCTTGAAAGCCTTAAAATATCAAAGATTTTAAGGTGAAATAGCATGTTGTTGTGTTAAGTATATTCTTCAAATATACTCTGTGGGTCTATTTTATGCTAGGCTATGTGACAGCTTTTCTAATTTACTATTAAATTAAGCCTCTATCAGAATGCTTGCCAACTCTTTCAAAAACAAAGATTTATTATGTTTCATCTATAGGGTTCTGGGCTTAAACCTTGCATTCTACCTCTGAGGTCACTACACTTTAAACACGCAAAGGATTTACAGTTAGTATCTACAGATCAGCAAGAACACAGATCATTGTCTTTCTGAGTTGGAGATATTTTAATCAGCATATTTTTCAATTCATCTATTTTTTACAAAAATCATCTTTACTTAGGATTGTATAAAATGGCATTGTGTATTTGTACCACATTTCCATTATTTCTATCAGACGGACATCTAGGCTTGTTCCATTTCCTGACTGTGGTGAACAGAGTAACTATGAGCACGGGTGTGCAATATGTCTAGAATGGTATCAGGTGGGTTATATGGAAGTTTTACTTTCAGAATTTTTTAAAATTAAATTTGTTCATTTAGTTTACATTCTGACTGTATTTTCTCCATCCTCTCCCTCCCCTCTGCCTTTCCCCTCCAAACTTCTCCTCTGTTTCTGTTCAGAAAGAGGCAGGTTTCCCATGGTGTCAAAAAAACAAGGCATATGAAATTGAGTTAGGACTAAGCTCTGTCCTTGTGTTAAGATTGAAAAAGGCAAGCCAGTATAAGGAATAGGTCCCCAAGGGCCAGTCAAAGCATTATATTGTGGAGTGGTCTGTAAATCCAATCAGAAAATTGTTTGTTATCCCTATAACATTTGTGCCACTATTGCACCATGACTATATCTTGCCAGGAAGTCATCATTGTATGAGTAAAACTCTTCGTCCCTGGCCCTGTGCGCAGTACCTCCCTGAACTATGAAAATGAGCAAATATGGAATAAGTTTGATTTCTTAATGACTATAATTCATGTATGTAATATCTTCAGCAATAGGGCTTGACCATGAATCTCTGGAGCAGTGGTTCTCAATCTATGGGTCATGACCCCTTGGAAAAACCTTTATTTAAGCAGGGCAGTGTTGGTGCATGCCTTTACTCCTAGTGCTCAGTAGGCAGAGGTAGGTGAATCTGTGAATTAGAGGCCAACATGATCTACAAGAGCTAGTTACAGGAAAGGCCCCAGTCATACAGAGAAAACCTGTTTTGAAAAACCAAAAAAAAAAGAAGGAAGAAAGAAAGAAAAGAAAAACCTCTATCTATAAAAATATTTACATTATGATTCATAACAGTAGCAAAATTATAGTTATGAAGTAGCAACAAAAATAATTTTATGGTTGTGAGGTCATAGCAACATGAATAAATGTATTAAAGGGTCAGAACATTAAGAAGTTTAAGAATTACTGCTCTAGAAAGTAACCAAGAACAGTATCTCTAGTGTGTAATGATTATGATGTTCTATGGGACCCCAATAACCAACAAGTAAAAAAGACACAGCTCAAATCTAGTACTAAGTATTGTATTTGATAGTCTGTGGTATCTGTGATGGGCACTGTCCCCTGCTATAGTGTAATTCCATTTCAACTCCTTTTATATATGTATATATTTTAGGAAGCTTCTGTAAAAATAAGTTTCTATGTCAATTTTTCAAAGGTCTTTAGCATTATTTTCTTTACACATACTTCCTCTTCTATATTGCCCTCCTACCTTCCACCCCATTTAACCCGCACATTTTACCCCAATACTCCCCTTTCCCCTTTTATACTTTTATAAATGCATTGTATCTCCTATTCTTTGAAATCTGCATTCATGGGCCCTTATTAGTTCCCTAAATTCTGTGAGTACTTTCCAATTTAAACAGTTATCTAAAGATCCAAAGCCAACGTCAATATATGAGAGAGAACATGTGGCATTTGTTTTTGTGGGTCTGGGTTATCTCACTGAGAATGATTGTTTCCAGTTCTACCTGGAAATTTCATAATTTTATTTTTCTTTACAGCTGAATAATATTACATTCTGAAAATGCATCACATATTTCATTATCCTTTCATCATTTGATGGACAGCTAGGCTGTTTCCATTTTCTACCTATGGTGCGTGAATAGTAATGAACAGAATGAGCAAGTATCTCTGTAGTATCAAGAGTCCTTTGGGAGTATGCTTTGAACTGGTATAGCTAGATCATATGGTAGAGCTATATCAAGGTTTTTAGTAACAGCCACACTGATTTCAACAGTGTTTTTTTTAAATAAATATAGACTTATCTCTTACATATGAATGCAAAATTCCTTAAAAGTTATATCAACACCAACCAAAATATTGTTGACATAACAGTATCAGATGATATGGAAAGTTAATGTGCACTTATTGCAAAGGATGAATAATTTCATTTCCTTAAAAATTCTGATTCATCAGGAAAGTGTACTTCTAAATTTGTGTTACCTGAATAACATTGAAATTTACAAAGCAAGTCAATAATTAACCTAAATAAAAAGAGAACAAATTCATGTCCACCATAGGAGGTTTGAACACATACCTCGTGATGATGAACACAGGACCCCTTGTCCAAATAGTCAGCAATGACATGGGATATCAGCCCATCAAAAGCAGCCAACTTCACACAGTGGACACAAAGAAAACTATACTCAGTGTCAAAATAGGTCATCCTCATTGTGGTTCAGGAATGTGCTGCTTCTAAACACTTACCTCCAACTAGTCACTTCCCGGATCACCCATGTAGTCTCAACACATTTCAAATGATTTAAGGCAGCCACACAAAATGGACACATTATGAAAACAGACTTAGATATCAAGGGAACACTCCACTTTAAACCCACAGGTCTGCAATGAAGAATAGCTGAAAATCAGTGAGGCCAGCTTCTGCAGCCAGAAGTATTCTATTTTCTTTCAAGATGTACAATTTGCAATTGATACCCAGCTTCAGACTTTCAACAAGAAAGCTCAGACTCATGGTCGTTTTATCAATGGAGTTCTCTGTCCTTCTACTGAAATGCAAGTTTGCTGACAATGAGTCTCAGGCATGAACCAAGGAAAGCAAGGCATTCCCTCCACTGGGCTCTTGTTGCTTATGTTAATTTGGTTTGTCTCTCAACTGAAAGACACTGATCAAGTTCGTTTAGACAAATTGCCCCAGTTCAATCTCATTGTTTTTCTTGAATCTATGTTAAAATAATAGAAGGGCTACTTAATTTTAATATATTGACTTATGGATGTTTTATGGTACTTCAAAAAGATTTCTAATTTTATACATCCAATGTTTCATAAAAGCATAGCTTATAGTTCTTAGGTATTATATTGCTAGCCAAGATTCTGGGAAAAATTAGTAACAAGTGCTATGTGATATCAGTTCTCAGAGATATTTTCTTTTCTTTGGGGAGAAAAGGTAAATATATGTGTGGGGGCCCATAAAGGTGGGTCAACTCCACCTTGACTGAGATGTTAAGCTTACTCCAGCTCTTTCAAAGTTATTCCACAAGAAGCCTGACTTAAGGAGTGCCTACAAACAAGATATCCTGACCTATGGTGTGGTTACTTGTTGTTTTGGACATTAAGATGGCCCATAGAGGTAGATCCATTCCACCTCGACCAAAGGTCAGAGAATTCAAGCCTATTCCTGCTACTTCATTTTTAAGACCGGTTTTACCCAGAGAGTTGCTGTCAACAGGATACTTGGTCTAAGGTATTATCACTGCATGTGCTGCCCAAATCATCAGAATGCTTAACTCAGGAAATAGTAACTCGATGTCTCGGGTATTAAAGAAAACAATTGTTCTGTTTGTCCTTTTTGTCAGGCTAAAGCAGTCTTTTGCCTTCTTACCCTTTTTTTGGATTGGGGTATACAAGCATATGGAAAATAAACACGGGTAGACTCAGTATTCACTGAATTGCCCTCCCAGTACTATCCCAGGTCTCTGTATTTCTTTCATATCTCTGTTCCTCTTGCCTAACATTTCTAATTCACACGCCTTTATCCTGGAATGTATGAACCTGTCGAGGCTGGACCCCGACAGACGTTACCCCAACATGTGGCTACAACGTATATGTATGAAACAATTATAAAAGTTGGTGGGAGAGAATTTGATTCTTGTGAAATCTCAACAACTGATTTTGAATGACAACACAGCTAGGGACAATTGATGTGGGATGCAGCAGGCTTCAGTCAGACTTCTGTTGTGTAGGAAACTGGACTCAGTGCCCTGCACATGCTCTGAAGTTGGTACCAATGCTCTCAGTGATGCTGAACTTTTCATGAAATGCTGAACAAAATTCCACATAGAAGTGACTTATCAGGGGCTAAACAGCTCAGCCAGCAAAGAGTGGGGATTACTCTTGCTTGGAGCATGAGTTTGGTTCCCAGCATCCCAATCAGGTGGCTCACAGCTGCCTATGTCTGACGCCCTTTGTTGTCCTCTGTCGGACGTGCCCTGCACACATATAGACATATACATATCCATATACACATAAAATTTTTAAAAATCATAATACATTTGAACAAGTCAACTGTGTTCAAAAGGAAAGGGCAAAAACATTTTAAGCTATATAGAAAGTCAAGAATATATTAGAGCTGTTTTTCTGAATTTTGAAATGTAATACAGATGCAGAAAAATAAAAAAATGTATACTTCAGTACTAAAAAGGATGCCATAAATAGCCATTAACCACACTTATTGATAAATTACACTCTGTCAGCTGAACATGAGACTATTGGTGTCATGTACGAAGCATTTCTTGATTTTCTGTATATTATAACAAACACAGGACTGTATTTGTTCTCTGACAGTTTATTTTTTCCTAGTTACAGTGCAAATTTTGTGCCAAGGGGTCAAATGAGGGAACCATCACCCAGGGTGGGTAGCAGGAACACTGGGTTAGCCCTTTAATAAACATATCTCATTGACTTAAGGGGAGGAGTAGACATTTTGATAATAAGTAATGATATTATCAACTAGATATAAAAATCCTACACAGATTGATAGCAAGACAAATCCTATTACATATAAATGATAATATTGAGCCAGTAGTGCATTGCCAGGTTAAAACTGAAAAATCATTCAATGAAATCAGTTATATTTAAAGGCTAAATTTATTTATTTTTATTTATTTTTTTGTTGAAAAAATTTCCGCCTCCTCCTGCCTCCCATTTCCCTCCCCCTTTTCCCACTCCTCTCGCCCTCCCCCCACTCCATTCCCCCTCCCTCTCGAGTCTGAAGAGCAGTCCTGATTCCCTGCCTTGTGGGAAGTCCAAGGTCCTTCCCCCTCCATCCAGGTCCAGGAGGGTGAGCATCCAAACAGGCTAGGCTCCCACAAAGCCAGTTCATGCTATCGAAACCTAGTGCCATTGTCCTTGGCTTCTCATCAGCCTTCATTGTCCGCCATGTTCAGAGAGTCCGGTTTTATCCCATGCTTATTCAGTCCCAGTCCCGCTGGCCTTGGTGAGCTCCCAATAGATCAGCCCCACTGTCACAGTGGGTGGGTGCACCCCTCGCAGTCCTGACTTCCTTGCTCATGTTCTCCCTCCTTCTGCTCCTCATTTGGAACTTGGGAGCTCAGTCCGGAGCTCCAATGTGGGTCTCTGTCTCTATCTCCATCCATTGCCAGATGAAGGTTCTAAGGTGATATGCATATATAAAAAACTCAAGAAACTAAATTTATTTTAAATGTAATAAAAATATAAATCTTGAAAAGTTTGTAACAATCTCTTCATCAAACTACACAATGCAATATTGAAACCTTCCCTGTTCAGATCACGCGAGATCATTATCAATAAGTGTGGTTTCTGGCATCCTTTTTGCTTGTCTTCTAAGAAGTGGTGGTGAAACAAATGTTGCAGATATGTATCTGTGACTTTGCACAGTGATGAAAAGTAGAGACAGTAAATTACATAACCTCCCTCTGCACCTCCAGGTCATAAGGCTTAGCACAGGGGTGACTCTCAGCATACACATACCCACTGTGAAGATCCAGAGAAGCGACTGTTCCAAGTTGGGAATCTGGGCTGTCAGGCTCATGGGATTTATGCTGGAAGATCTTAACTAACATTCTAATTTGAGAAAAACATGCCTAAGATTGTATGATTTGTGAACATGTAGCCAGTTAGCACAGCCAAAAAAGCCAGAGAATATTCTGAAATAGTTCAGCTGCTGTGAATTTGCCCAAGTCTTTTCAGTAACAGAAAATGCAAGGGTAAAATCCACAGCTCCAGGGATGGGTTCTTCTTCCAAGCAACCAATCCACCGCTCATATCTGTGAAGATGTGCTCCATCCGACATGAAGGCACATCCCAAAAGCACTCTCATCAGTGCTGGGGAATGAACTACATTTAATTTTCACTTTACTGTCACCATTTTGTAGTTTCAGGCCACACCTAGCACAAAGATAAGAATATTCCAAGACAAACTAAAAGTGTTTGGTAAAAGGATTAAAAACATGTGTTATTAATTTATAGCTTTGATTTCTTATGAAAAACAAAAACAAAACATTGGACTATGTAGCTCCTATTTTTAGTTTAGGAAATTCAACTCCATAAAAGACTCTAGCTCAAAGAATTTTCAAAATAACATTTGAGTCTCCTGGTTTAAACACATCCTTTCTGATGAATCTAACAACTGCCTTCTATGACCTAGAGGTCTGAATAAGAGAAGCATGTAGCTTAAAATTTGCAAAGTTATATATTACTGAACAATGTCACACACTGATCTGCTATGCTTAAGACTGAAATTAAGTTCCGTATATTATGAAAAGTTACCTTTAATTTTTTTCTAGGGTCTTGGGAATCAGTTTAGCCTTTCATAATATGAGTGCCTCACCACAGACCTGGAAACTATGTGAGTGACTCACAGGCATCTGTCCTCTGCAAACGGAGAAATTTTCATAACAACAACATTAGCTTTTATGGCAGAGACTTGCAATTTGACATTGGAATCACTTGCTTTCAACAGATAATTAGCTGTAACTACATTAGCTTATTTTTCTGCTAATTAAAGATCAATCTTGAAATGGTTGCTATAGTTACCTATCTAGTATGCTGAACATAGAAGATTTATGGTCTGATGGGCTTCAGATACTGCAACTTATGTAGATAAAGCTTGATTATTTTTTTAATATTCAGATTTATTTTTAATGAAAATGCACACAGGTTGCAACAAAGGCAGTAGAGTCTGAGGAACATTTGCATCTGATGATGAGTGAATAAGAATGGTTGTATTTTTATGCACATTGTAAACTCAGTCTTTCCTCCATCGACCCTTAGTAGATTGAACACATGGGACAAATGGCAAAATTCTGCTGGATATCCATTAGATAAAAGTATCCTGGTAAAACTTTCACCTATGAGACATGCAAAAACATAAATAACTACTGCAAACTAAAACAGTGTGACATCTGCATAGTCTTGCGATTTTGTCGATGCCTATTTAAATGCAACAGGAAATATAAAAATTCTGCAGTACTCTGAGGTAGCCATCTTGATGTGCCTGTTGGAGGGACAGGTAAATGGGTGGGATTGGAGAGCACGCTGTGAAATTCACAAAGAATTAATAAAAAGTTAAAAAAGAAAGAAACCCTAAGCAAGATACAGCCTATGATGTTTTGTTTTAGAGTTTTTGTTGGTTTTGGTGTGTATTTAAGTTTTAAGTAGAATCTTGGGTCTTACTACATTTGTTATCCAGGTGGCTTTGAAATTGTGGTTTTAAATAATTATCTTACCTACAAGTTATCTTTATTATTTTCTAAAGAGAATAGAAAATTTAAAACAAAGTGGTGAGATTAAATTACTGCCAAAATTTATTTATTATTCATAAACAGCCTACTACTGTTTGCTGTAAAGTTTTGGCTATTTGCCTTGTGAGACCTAATCCTCATAGTTACCTCCATTTTTTGTTTAATTACTTTTATTGTGAAGTTCTTAGCTTCTTTCAAGTGTGTATGTTTTTCGGTTTACAAATGTTCAAAGTATAAAGATAACTCACAAGACCTTTAAATTATTACAAAGCACCAAAGTCTTACCTCTTTTAAGTCCTGTGACATGTATAATATAATTTAGAGTCCTTATTTGTAGTGCCACAGCCCTAATATTATGGTAATTCCAAGAGTTCCCAGTGTCTTGAAACTCTGAAACCTGTCTGACCTAATTTGCAATTGAGATATTTTTCGTCTGAGTTCTTAGACCTTCCTTTGCTCTTGTATACATCTATGTTGGGTGATTTTGTGTGTCAACTTGACACAGCTAAAATCATCAAAGCAAGAAGCCTCATCTGAAGCAATGCCTCCTTGAGATCCAGCTGTAAGACATTTTCTCATGTAATGATCAATGGGGAAGGGCCCAGTCCATGGTGGGTGGTGCGATACCTGGGCCGTTGACTCAGTTCTCTAAGAGAGCAGGCTGAACAAGCCATGAGGAATAAGCCAGTAAGCAGTACTCTTTCATGGCCTCTGCATCAGCTCCTGCCTCCAGGATCTTGCCCTGTTTGAGTTCTTTTTCTGACTTCCTTCATTGATGAACAGCAACACTGAATTGTAAGCCAAACAAATCCTTTTCCACCCAACTTGATTTTGCTCATGGTGTTTCATTGCCACAAAAGAAACCCTGACTAAAACAACACCTTTTCTACCCTTCCATATTTTAGAGCCACCCATGGGAGCTTTGTCTTGGACATGGTAATGTAATCACCTGTGGAACTCTAACAGCCTTATACACACAAACTCAAAGTCAAAGATTGGGAAACTATCTAGAAAGAAACAACTTAGGTAGTGCTAAGGAGTTTTCCTTCAGTGTGAAATGCCTAGACACATAAGCAAATCTTTGACTCTATTTTTCCCCCATACACTTCCGATCTAAAGAGTCACAATCACCCCTTGGCAATGATTTGAAGGGAGGTCATAAATGAAAATTGGGTGTAAATGGAGACAGCTAGTTGTTCATTTACCAGCTGACCAGACCCAAATAATCACACAGAAACTATGTTATTAATTCCAACACTGTTCAGCCAATAGCTTAGGTGCATTCCTAGCTAGCTCTTATGTCATAAATTTATCCATTTCTATTAATCTGTGTATCACTACGAGGCTGTGGCCTACCAGTAAGTTCCAACATTTTTACCCTTCAGCAGGTACATGGTGTCTCCCTTACTTTGCCTTCTTTCTCCCCAGAATTCAGTTTAGGTTTTACTACCTAACTCTGTTCTGCCCTGACATAGGCCAAAGCAGGTTCTTTATTAATCAATGGTAATAAAACATATTTACAGCATACAGAGAGGAATCTCACATCAATAGAATAGGGGTTTTCCAGTACCAAGAGTGGCCAGACGATCTTGGATCTGGTCTTTTCTCTTTGAGTAATGAAGGGACATGAATGAGGAAACAGTATTTAGCTGCTCCAAATTTCCCATTATTTGGTTGAAAAAGGTAAGACTGAGGAGATTAGATTTGATAGACATCTCTTAAAAACCAGAGCATCTGTTCTTACAGAAGCATAGTCAAATTATAAATGGGCATTCTTCAAAGGGCATTCTTAATCGAATCAAGCAAAGCCAGTTTCTGTAGAACTATGCAGTGACTTTATTATGTATATATTTTAGAAGAATATCAGAAGCGTTTCCTCCATCCAAACAACGGGCAATATTTCCACCATTTAGCCCAGTATAATCTGTGTGCTTGGTGTGTTCATTTAGCTTTGTCCCTCTTGATAATCTGTCAGCACATCAATGACTTAAAGTTGCAAATACAGCAATAAGTAAAGTTCCACAAAGGTATTTTACTATGTTTTTATTAAGAATCTATTTTGCCTTGTAATACTTTCTTTTGAAGCTAAGACTCGGGCAGATATTGTCTAACTCGATACGCCATGGTAATATGTCATGTTCCTACTTCTGAGAGTGAAAACTGGGATGAAGCAAAAAGGAATACTGTGAGCAGAAGTATTTCTGAACGGTGGCATGTGCATCACCAAAAATCAGCTCCCATAGCAATCAGCCAAAAATAATCATCAAAATTATTCACAGTCCTGCAAGTGAACCAAAGGCTTTGAATAACCCATAATGTTAGGTCATATAGAGCAGATGGTGCCACAACAGCACTGAGCTATGGACAGCATTCACTGCCCTCTCTCAATAGATTTCTCTTCAACTCAGAGTTCCTAGAGTCTTAAGCCGCCTCTACCATCTCAATGCATCACAGCATAGCTACCCTTTAAATACCATCCTGACCCTTGTTTGTTTTCTGAGCCAGGGTCTGGTTGTGTAGCCCAGACTGGTCACAGGCTCAGGATCATTCTCTGGCAGCCTCTAGGGTGCTGGCATCATAGCTGTAATTTACATGCCTGGCTGGCACTTCTTCATTTTAGACATCTTGTTTTGTGGCAATTTTGTGGTTGGGCATTTTGTTTGTTTCCTTTTTTACTTTTAGCTTTTGGTTAGTTTATGATGCTAAAGATGAAACTTATGGCATTGTACATTGCAAGTGAACCTTGTTCAAAGAACTATAGTACACCATGACCATTTAGTGTCCACACACAAAAATTTTTTTTAAAAAAATACAAGATATAATTAAAAAATGCTTGTCTGTTTCCCTGTTGACTCTCTATGGGAAGCCTTTCCTTTCTGAGGAGTGGATGGGAGGATGGAAAGCAAGGGTGGGGCAGGAGGAGGAAAGGGAGTGGGAACTAAGATAGCTATGCAACTTCAGTTTTAAAAATCTTAGTGAAAAATCTAAAATTGAAAAGAATGCTGTCTGGCATTTCAACTTTGACTTTATAAACATTAAACTTCAGTATGGAGGCTCTGCTCCTCGTTTTTCTCTGTGCCCACTCCTCCCAGTTCTACTCTTGTTTCTTCCCCTATCTCATATTTTACATAGAAACTTGACCTCTAGATCATGAAAAGAAAAGATCTAGAGAGCAAAGGACCAATATGAAATCAATATTGAGAGCAGCATCCTCTATTTCCTTGAACTTCTCTTTGCAATAGTTGTTATTTTTTTAGGATAAGCAATAATCACCCAAGGATATATTTAAAATGCAGAAATCAGAGTCATATACAGTGTACAGAGCTGAGTTTGGATCATGAATAACTCCTGAAGATTCAGACATCTGTAATTAATTTATTTAGAGGCTTTGAATTATAATCTGAGATATCCAAACATATATGTGCACCCTAGACATGAGTTTGTTTATTTTGTAGCTTAGAATTTTTTAATAAAAGAACAAAGAGGAAATCTCTCTAAGCAAGAGCTCTGCTTGTTTAGAATAAAAACTTAAAAAGGAAAATTGCCTTCAGTTGTTCAAAGTATCTTTTCTTACAGGTACATATTAAACAACATTTGGGCTAAATCTTCTTTTAAAGCAATGCAAGTAGAAATGTGCACTTCTGCAATGATCCTGAGATTTTTCTGGAAACTTTCTTCCATGATGGTTTTGTCTCAGGAGAAATTAAGTGATTTCATTACATTCCCTGGATGATTTATAAAAAGGTGAGTCAAGAAACAGGTGTTACAGCTGGAAAGATGGGCTTGTTCCCTTCCATACTTACGAATTCCCAGTAAATAAAGCTATGAACTCCATGTAGGCTTCCTGGCTCACACAGATTTATACCATCTATTTCTTTTCACTGAGAAAACAGGCATAGATGATCTATCTGTGTGTTGCCAGCTGTCCCACAAACCACACACGTGGAGAGCAAGTCGAGAAGATGCCAGAGTTTCAGTGGCTCCAACTTGCACATGTCCCAGCACCTGGCTATTAGAAGCCACTCGACAAATATTCGCATGTCTGTGCTCTGACTCCAGCTACAATGCATGCTAACATTCCATCTCCAGATGGCTCTTATTACCACCCAATTATTTTAAGCCCTGATTTTATTTCAAACAATTTACCATTGTCAAGGGTCACCTCTTTGTATAGCATTGCTGAGATCAAGTATTTTTGGTCCTAGGTCTGAATTCAAGAGTTTATAAATGGTCTTCTTAGAAGGATTGATAGATAACTCAGCAAAATTCACGAATAAAGCTATGTATCCAATGTCAAAATTGTAGTATAACTATAGGTAATATAATAATATTATTGTTAATTTTATAATCTCAATTTTCCTTAATAAACAAGCTTAAAAACACCAAAGCCCCCCTTGTTAATTCACTCAATGATTCATATTGATTCATACTTCTGGTATTTGTGGAGACTTGCTAAGTGTCTAAATTGGATGAAAAAACTACGAGTTTGCACGTTTTGGAGGAGGAGAAAATTCAGAAGTTTAGAGAGACTGCATGCAAAAATACTGTATGTATTAAATGTCTGAGGCTGAAGAAAGTTCTGAGGATTCTTATCTCCTTTATATTGCTTGGGTATGCAAGTCCAGTCTAAAAACTCATCATAAGGTTTTGGAGAAAGGAGGTAAGTCTGCCTATGGGATTGCTTACAATACACTGTTACAGGTCCTTGTCTTGTATTCATGTTTTAGTTAATTTACCATAGTCACACAGAGGCAATTACCAAATGCCATTCTATAAGAATGCTGGCTTTGCCAAATTCAGGCACCTTTGTTAGATTTGATAGATAAACTCACTCAAATCATACATGTAGCATGTCTGTATAATACATGCAACAGTTGTTTGTGTTTCTTTTTTAGTGCAAATTTTATAAAGGCTTCAAAAGAATTCAGTGAAAGTAACTGAAAAAAGCAATACATGTGTGCTCATGTTTATTTAAATATGAATGGACAAGACAGGGGGAGGAGTGGGTTTACTTGTGTGTGCATATTTTTTCTATGCATGCTCCAGGTTTTTAGTAATTACTTCAGATTTAGAAAGTTCTGTTTATACTCCACATTACTTATTCCAAGACCTCTTTATTTATAATTTAACTGATAAGTATAATATCTTATATAAAAGTTACCCGACCCTATGATATTTTGAAATGTTCAAATATTCCCAAATTGTCACTAACACTATCCTATAGTATTCATAAAAGAGATTTTAGATTCACCATGCTCTGTTGGTATCGAGAAAAACAATGCATGTTTCAAAAGCTAGTTCATTAGCCTCTCACCTACAGTGAGAAGAACACTGAATCCATGTTATGAAGTTCCGTGAAAGTCATTTGTCACAGAACATGGCATCTACTCACGTTTGTCCTGCTCTGCTTCAATGCCTTCACTTTCTGTGTCGCTTGGCAAGAGCCATGGTTGATGCACAACCTGCAATTGCTTTAAAGACTCATCCTGCCAGAGAAAAGATGATTTCAGATTAAAGTCTAGGCTGCTACCACAGACACCAATGCAGTTGAACACCTCAGTTAGCACAGTCTGCATGTTCAAAAGCCCCAAAACTTACTTCCCAGCAGAAACATATTCTAATCTTAAATTCTTTTCATGCCATATATATGAATCTTTGACTCTAAAGTCATTTTAATTTCAATTCTTCTTTAGTAAGATTTAGAGACTAGTAATTACAGAGGAGATCCCCACATCAATGACCCTTCTAAATTAATGTTTTATATAAATCTTGACCCTCATCCTTAGAAATATCATCACAAAATGCACAAGGCAAAATTGGACACAAGGAGCCTTTAATAGCATAAAGACTTTAATTTTTTTTTTTTAACAAGAATGGCGATTAGGATGGCTGATACTTGTTTCCCTTGATTACACTCTCAGTATTTGCTCACTACCTTCTCTCCCTTGCTACTGTCTTACTTGTTTGGTCTCAAACTCCTAGTTGAAGAGATTCCACTATGTAAGTTTCCGGAGTAGCCAGGACTACAGATACATACAACCCCACTCAGCTTCAATTCTGTGCTTCAGTTGAAATATCTCTCAGATACTTCTTTACTCTGCTCTTTCCCTTCTGGCAGTGACTACACATAAACCATCATTCTCATTCTGATGCAGTAATATGAAATTTCAAGGACCAACTTTCTACACTTTCTAGATAGCTTCATCAGTCTTTTCTGGGTGAGATTTGAAAGAAGTTGTATGATGTTATCATTTCCTTGCTTACAATCTTTTTTTGTGGCTATAGCATTACTTCATGGAGAAAATCTAATTCAAGCTGGTTTCTGGTTCCTACAGACTCCTTCCCACCTCTATGTCTTCAGCTATAATTGTCTGGTAGCCCTTCGATGTTGTCATTCCTTTTAATCTAACAAGATATTTTATACTGAGCTTCCTTGGCACTCTCTCCTAGATGACAACCTTCTTTCAGGGCTTAATCACTATCTAACCTGGGTGCTTTCCCTGATCCTTCAAGAGAAGTTACCCCTCAATAATTTTTATGTCTTTAATGGATCATTATAACAATTACTGTATAGTAAGTATCCATTCATATTTTCCTGTTCTAGTAACAATAACATGACTCCTTAAAGACACAGATGCTTCTTGAACTGGACATTCCAATAACCTACAACGAGTATCTGCCTCGAAATAGAGATTTATCAAGTAAGAAATTATGTAGGAGGAGGTAAGAAAAGAGAGGAAGAACATTAGAAAGCAAGGAGTCAAGAAGAGTAAATTTATCCCTAAAACACAGGAATAAAATTTTAAATCCAAATTTTTACATATTTTAGTAAAAAAAATTTCTACTAAAATATTAAAATCTGTCACAAATACACATATAGGAAGACTTGGATAATTCATGTACATACTCTGCTCTTAAACTTGAAAATAGCTCCCACTTTGAGTTGTGTGGAGTGATTCTAATTTAACAGGTGGCACAGAAAGGGAGAGAAAAAGGCCCAAGTTCACTGTAAACTGACAAAGACCACGGCAAGGCAAGCAGTCAAGGCAGTCAGCTGGTTACCTGGTTATACAAACCTCCAATAACAAACAATACAAACAGGATTTTTATCTCTACATTTTCTTTTCATAAATGCACTTTGTTAGTGTATTTATGGTTCTAACCAATAAAACAAAAGACAGTGAGTCATGATATGAAATGTATCTTCCTTCATGAGATCTTGGAACAAAGCAGATTTATTTTTGTGCTAAATTCTACCTCAAACCCCATGTCATAGAAATCTGAACAATATGTAGATTTCATTACTAATGAGCCAGCAATGGGTAAAATTGTGAAAAATGTCCCATACTGTATCCCATAATAATGTGAGGTGTTAATAGTAGTAGCTGGACTCTGAGAAGGAGAAACAAGGTACTCTTAGGTCTTTGCAATAATTCTGTGACTCTAAAACTACAATAAAAATAAAACATAATTGAAGCAAAATAAGTATACTTTTTGGAAATGATTTTCATTAAAAAATAATGGCCTGATTTTGTGTGTGTGTGTGTGTGCCAGCAACACTTCAAAACAGTCTGTGAGTTGTACTTAAATGTAAATTCCTATCAAATGAGAGTGATTTACACAATGAAATGTGTTTATCCAGGGCGTGAGAAATTAGAATTTGTATCCTGGCTGGTTCAATGCCCTCGTCTTCCTTCCTGTGTTAGTTCCTCTTCCTGTTGCTGTAAAAACATACCTCACCGAAGAAACTTCAGGAGAAATCACGGTAGTAGAGAAGTGGCAGAGCTACTGGGTCTACGATAGTCGTAGCCAGCAACAATGGAGGTTCATGTGGAGATAGACCAGGAAGCAAAGAGAGCAAGCTGCAGCCACCAATGGGGCTAGCCTTCAAAGCCCCCTTCACTGTCCAGCTTCCACACAACAGCCTCATAGCCTAAGGACCGCAGCTTCTAAGAGGATAACCAGTTCCACACAAAACATTCCAAATACAAGTCTGTGGGCGTTTCAGCTGCCACCTGTAGCACCCTCTTCAGAGAGCATGGAGCTGGTGACGGCATTGGTTTAGATCATGTCTGGGGCTTCACAAGCCGGCCACATCTAGGCTCCAACTCTTTCGGAAAGGTGAGCAGAAAAGACTCTTGGGTGGGTTATTGAAGGGGAATCTAGCATAAAAAAAGTTAAACGTTCTTAAAATAAGCAATGTACATGTAAACCAAAGTGTATTGCTAGGATTTAATTTAATTTTTAAATCCTTGTCAACCATGAGATTGGGCCTTGCAGAACTGCTCAAAGAAGCTGTGAAAATATGAAAATATTGGGTTTATTTGGTTTAAAATTCTGTGCATGTGTGTGTATGCAGAAATAATTTCACTACATCTTATGAAACAAAGAGGAAAAACCACATTTTAAAAATTCCCAAAACAGAGCATGCAATCTCCCATGTTTAAAGACAATACAAATGAACCATGATTTTTAGTTTACTAAGGAGAAATCAAAGGCTGAAGCTCCTCAATTAAAATAGAAAGTATAAAGTAACCAAGGAAAACAATGTTTATTAATTTAAAAAACGTATTTTTGTTGTTTAGTTTCTTGTGCCAAATATTAAAATCCATTCTTAAAAGAAAGGATATGATTAATAAGTCAGGCTTGCTATTTCCCCCATGATGGTTCAAGATATGAAGCAGTATCATCAATTGGCTTCCTATCCTAATGCCTTGAACGTGTGATTGATCTTCATTTGTTGCAAGTGGTATAAAGTGGACATGGAACAAAGCTCAGCAGGGCTTGGGAGGACTTCACACTCTTGACATAGTATCATGAACACTGGGCAAGTATTACTGTTAGATTCTCTTTAGCTCTCCCTGTGCTGGAGCTAGAAATAGAAGGTCCCAGTGTTGGCAAGAGTACCACGCGTCTGAAGCTCGCCCATCAGTCTGCCTATAATTCTTTGCGATGGGGTCCAGAAGTTAAAATTCTGAACATTTTTCAAAACCAAGAGCTGATGTGTTTCTCCTTGTTAATGTTACTCAAAAATTTTTCTGCAGGATATTAAGCTACATCTCGGTGTAGCACAACTGTTTTCAGATTCCCAAGAGCAAGCTCTTGGGGCTGCATGTCAAAGGAATGTCATTCATTCTTTTTCTAAAGGATGCCAGAAGGACAGCAAATACCCAGGGACTAGGAGTAGTGGGAACAAGGGGCAGGAATCTTATGGAGAACAGCTACTAGTTCTGAATCAACAGATCTTTCGATCTGCTGGCAGAGCAAGAACTTTATATTCTCCAAATGCTGTTAATCTGACCACAGAAGTATAGTATATTCAGAGGGAAAAAAAAAGTGTCCTTTGTTGAAAGCAACACTTTAATTCTGAATTAACTATTTCTTTTCCTTGAGTACAAAAATACAAATAATGTACTGATGATGTGTCTTTTTTTACTGTTGTTGTTATCAGACAAGCTTCTTTGAATTCTCAAGTCATGGACTCCCTCTAAAACAATGGTCCATAAATTGTGGAGTACATAAGGCTAGTGAGTGAGTTAGCTCAGTGGATAAAGGCATTTGCCAGCAAGTCTGATGATCTGTGTTTTATCCTTAGGACTTACATGATGCAAAGAAAGAAATGAAAGTTATCGTCTGACTTCTATACACATGCCAACACCCACACATGAAATAAATAAGTGCAATAATTTTAAGGTATGATGTACATAAAATAAATTAGTCTGCCCCAGATATATTTCATAAATGATTTCAAGTGACAAAGAATTTATTATGTACTTCTTCTATTAAAGTAAAATTTCCTCTAAGTCATTTTTACAGGTAAGTTAGCAAAGCTAATACTACCTTTTAGCACCTGTTAACAAAATGTCTCATACGATTAGTCTGAAATCATTAATTTCTTTTTTTGTAAATAGTGTTTCTGGAGCCCAATTATTTGACAACTGCAAGAAACAATGAAAAAAGAAACAATCAACTAAATCTGGGAGCTATAATGAATAAGTTCATTTTTTTAATGAATAAGTTCTGAGAAAAAAGAAAAAAATCATAACAAAATTATAGAAAATATGATAAATTGTTAAAAAAAGAGAAAGAACAAAATGAATTTAAACTATTTCGGAACTTAGTCTGCCCTGTGTGCTCTTCTGTGTTGAGCATCAGGAAAACACGCTACTGCGCTGTGCAATGTTTGCTGTTTGATGACTTCTTCCCCAGAGAAAAGGATGAAAGATTATTGTAGTCTGTAGAAAATTAGACATGTCCCCAGCATTCCCTTCTAGTCTCTTGATTCTGTGGATGCCTGAGTCCTTTGACATCAGCAATTTCACACTATACACGCTATAGGAAACAGTAACACCACAAATGCTTCTTCTCTACGTAGACGCAAACTGCATCCGTTGCAAATGCAATGGACTGTTAGCCTGTGGAAATGGGTTTTATTTTGCTACTTTTCATCTATTTATAATGCCATTTTAACATTCATTGTTTGTCCTTTTAGGTGAATGGATTCTCCTTTGAGGGGTCATAACAGCTAATCTGCTCCCTCATTAAATTATTGGTTTTATAAATTTAACATGCATTCCTCTAGGTGTGTGTGCGTTCATGGGCACATGTATGTAGAGAGTGCACAAGTGTGAGGAAGTGGGGAAAAGACAACCTCATATGCCCCCCACTATCTTTCTGTGACAGGGTCTCTCTCTGACCTGAACTTCACCAAGTAGGCTAGGCTGGCCCATGGCATCAAGCTTGTCACTGACTCCCCAGGCAGGCGGCCACAAACTTCCTCTACCACATTGAACTGTTTCGCATTTTAACATGGATTCAGGGATAGAATTGCCCTTGTACTTACAAGGCAAACAGTTCACTGACTGAGATATCGTCCCAGTCCGACTTCACCTTGTATTTCTATGAGAGTTTTTAAGCTTTTAAGAACTGTCATTTAACAACGGGTGTGAAAAATGTTCAAATATCAATGGTCAAATAGGATTTTGTTTGGCAAACCATAATGCAAATGTCTACTTCCCTAAAGGGAAGAAACAATGGTAGTTATAATAGTTAATTTGATTTTCCTAAGTTAGTACATCTGAAGAACACAATGTATATTAGTCACTTTCTATAAGCAAACGTGCCTTCCCCATCAGAAATATAGCTGGAAGCTCATTTACATTGAAGGTTACAGAGCACAACACGGAGGAAGCCAGGCAAGTCCGAGTGGGTGCAAGAAGGACTCAGAGTCATGTTGCACAGAAATCAGTCCATCTCCAGTTCAGATGGTGCGTTTGGCAAGCCAAGCCCAAGAGGCAGGAAAGTCTCCATGTTCCCAGTGCTGTATTTCCTGCCTGGCACTCTCAGAAAGAGCAAAGCTGTGACTTGTCACCCTGAGTGAGTTCACGCTGCCTGTGCTGTTGCTATTCTGTCATCTGGCCATCACCACCTTCGTGCAGTCGTGATTGCTTTCTAAAGTTTCAGATGCTGTATCTGGATTGACTTGAATCTGTAGTTCTCTGCAGCTTTTTAACTGCTTAGGTTGCTCACTGTCTGTGTCTACCCCATGTCTTCCATCAGTAGCTAGGGCATTTCAAAGCATTGCATTGTGCTTGTTCCATATTATTCCTCGAGGTAACATGATATTTTAAATCCATTAGTGTCTTTATAAAAGGTTTAAGAATATTTAAATTTGATAAATTGTTTTTTAATTCACTTTATTGGGTAAGTAATAGTCTTATGATGGTAAATGATAAAGTGTTTGTATCTTGAAATTATTCCTATATTGTCAGGTGACTCATTTGAAAATGTGCAATTTCTTAAATTTTAGTTTCAGAGCTCTTTTGGAGATTGGAAAAGCAAACTCATAAGGTATCTTATTTTTTTTTATTTGTTCAAATATCCAAATGCTAGCTGAATCTAATGGTATATTCTTTTAATTCCCACACTTGGAAGACAGGGAAAGGCTTATTTTTGTGAGTTCAAGGCTAACCTAGTCTACATGGTGAGTAGCAGGACAGCCAGGGCTGCACGAAGAGATCCTATCTCAATTCTTTCCTCCAACCCAAAGAAAATGCTGAATGCCAGAATAAAATAATATGTTAGAAATACCCTATGTAGAATAAGATTAGGCTTATTATTATATAGACTATTATTATATAGAATAATTTTAGGCTTAATTTTAAGGGAGATTATGTTGCCTTAGCTTTTCTATTTAGATCAACACAATTGCTTAATGTCATGTGGTTACAGCCCATGACTATGTTTAGGTAAGTAAGCAAATAAATGAATTTAAGAAAACAATCCCACCAAGAGGAAACAAAACAAAAGAACAGAGACTTTGATCTGTTGAGCTGCTCAAAGTTTAAGAAGAAATGTTAAATATATTAAGACATCAACAGCATGGTTTTTTTACACTTTAGCGTGTGCTAAATAAATGCGAACATTTGCAAGCTCAGTTTTTATTCCACTGCTTTTAATATTCACAAATACTGTCAGGATTTTTGTTGTCATTTGTTTTGTTTGTTTTGTTTTTGCTGATTCTACAACCTGAAGAGAAAAATGAAATAAAAGTATAAGCAAGAAAAGAAAAAGAAAGTAAATACCATTTGATGTCTCACATTGTAAACAAGCTTCCAGTGGAGAAGTTGAGTGTATATTTCCCAAAGACAAAATGCATAAAAGTTTGAAAAAAACCATACTAAGTCATAAGTCACTAATAAATACTATACAATTTTACTGTTATCATTATTTATTCATTTGTGAATATCTAACATCTAAACATCAACCTATATAAAATGAAAATCCCATGCAATAATGAACCATAGTGATAGACAGGTAACATTTACACTGAATGACTCACACACACTTGAAAACACACTCGGACAGTCAGTAATGAATCCCATAAACTAAAAAGATTTATATTTCCAATAAACAAGCAAAGCATGACTGAGAACAGATGAGTATACAAACACTCCAATGCATTAATAAATATTTCCTCTTTTTATAGAATACAGAATGGGGGAAGGGTCCCCACAAAGCATGATTTCAGTCTCTAGAAATCATGCCGTAAAGAACTAGATACAGAACTGCTTTCCATAGCTTAGGGTATTTATAAACGCATGAAGACCTTAGCAAGCTTAGCAAGAAGACTAAGTCCTTGGTTCTGAGTGAATTCTAAGATTCCAGCTGGTGTTGATGTGATCGCCCTTGAGCAGTAAGCCTTGCAAAGCACTTCTAATGAGAAGACACAAATAACAAAACTCCTACCAAGCTTATTCTTGGTATATACCCATAGCGCACACAAACCTCCATAATCTCCTTTCACTGCCTTAGACTGAAGCAAGAGGCATCCCCAGCCTTTCTGTGGAAGCCTATGGTTCAGCCCTACCAACAAATAGTGAGGCTGGGTCAAGAGCGTCCTTGACCACAAATTCCAAAATGGGTACTCTATTGGTGGGCCTCCGGGAAACATATTTTCTTCCCTGTGTGCAACATCAGTTGTTCAAATATATTCTAAGTCTTTGTATTAAACTCAGTAAATTGAAGGTTAGTGTTCCAATCCTACTGTGTTTTCCCATTCATTTTGCTGCTTGTGAACCTCTACATCTTTCTAGCTATTTCTTTCCTGTCAATCATTCCTCCTCTCCATGCTTTTTGGAAAGCTTCAATTATCTCTGGATAGATAAGCAAACCTATAGAAAATGTGCATCCCACATTCCTCTCCTTGTAATATTTGGAAACAAGTGAGAATTTCAGTACCCATGCACCATCCTGATAAGAACCACATAGTGTGCTCAGATCTGAGGTCTTTTGAATAGACCCTTGAATTAGGAAGAGGTGCAGAACAGATAGTTTCCTGTTGAGAAGTAGCATTCGGTCCAAGTATTAGGTCCTATCACTGAACTGTCTTCACTCTCTGCAGAGATGGGGCTTTCTTAATGAGTGTCATGGGTTTGCTTCAGGTCTCAGGGGCTCTGCAAACATTCTGAGGGGTTCCAAATGCCTGTCAGTCAGTGCAAAGCTCTGTGACACAGAGCACTCTTCAGTATCTTTACAAAGAAACTCAAGCATCTAAGGCATTTTCCAAGAATGTGCCTTACATTTTGATAGGTACAGTAAATAGCACCATGACAGGCATTTGTCACATGAATGAGTGCTGACCTATTATAAGATTGTGTCTTTCTTTTTTTTTTCTCTGTTTTGTCCATTTCCAGTACAAAACATATGCTTCTCATTTACAAGTATATCAACAAATGTTTGTGAATGGAAACATATGGCAGTACTAGGTTCATGGACTTTTCCCTTCATTGTCGGGATAACTAGATAGAAAGTACCTCTCTATCAATGAGGAACAAAAGCAGTTTTGATAACGGTATTTATTGTACATTTCTAAACATGGCCAGTAAACAGGAGATGGATGGGAAAAGCCCAGGTGAGTGTTTCATCTCACATGACAGACAGATGGCATGTTATAATTGTGAGGTCCTCTTAAAACTCACTTCTTCCATGTAGGATTTCAAAGAGTGTCCTCCACTGGAGTCTTCTCCCTCAAAGCAAACAGAGGTTAGAAACATCAGAAAGGGACAGGAAGAACAATGCACCATTGTAGAGAGCAATGAGATCTGCCTTGGCTGTGCAAGTGATGTCTGTGACAAGCTCAGATTCTCGAGGGGGAGAGGGGGAGATAGCATTCCTTTCCAAACAAAGACACATCTTATGAGTACATTTCAGTTCAAGTAAACAAATAGTGAAGCTTATTTGATATTAGAGGAGAATACTAGGCATGTTTATGAAGTTTTTCATTATTAACTTTCTAGGTTCTTAAAATTAGATGAAGCCACTAATTCCATGTGATAGAAATTTTCATGAAGATCTAACATCTGGACCTAAGGCCATTCTATGAAAAGAGAACAAATGACTGGTTATTTTATCTTTCCCTTTAGTCCTTCCAGCTGTAGTGGCCATTAAAATGTGACACATCAAATTAAATATATTCTAAATGATCAGTCAATCTGTTGGTTTGGATAAATTATATTTCTTGACTGCATAGCATGGCTCTCTAAAAATTTGGAAGTAAATTCTGTGATGAGTTGATAAAGTCTAGGACATCATATTTTTTAAGATAGGTAACTGCGAATGAGGCTTAAAATGGTTGTCACAGTTTTTTTTTTTTTTTTTTTTTTTACTTTTCAAGGTCCTTCATATATGTTATCTCATTGGACTGTTGTGGTTTGTATGTTTGTTTGCTTGTTTCTTAGTACAATTTAAGTACAATACATCCTCAGGCCAATTTGACATGTTGAGAAATCAAAGCTAGGAAGAGCCAGAGTAAAATGAATGAACCCAGGAGCTAAACAAAGAATCACTGGGGCTGCAGTTAGTCTGATACTATACTACCTAACTATGATTAAAAATAATTTATCATTAAAAGTTAAATTTATTTAAATTTTGACAGTGGGACTTTTATTAGATTGGATACTGGCTCTTGAAGGGTGTCTTTGCATGGTCTGAACAGTAGGATCTGGGGAATAAAGGTCGCACTCTTATGTCAAAACAAAAATTAACTTAGGGGTAATAGACTGATATTTTTGAAAATTTAAATAGTACAAGTTAGTATGGTAATATTTCTTTCAAATTATGGTTTCCACTAGTATATCACACAAAAATCAATACACTACAGTTTAAAAGTCTCTGAATATTTCTAAGTTTGAAGAATATTTCAATACATAAAACAGTCAAAAGGATAGGATAGCACCTTTAATCCCAGCACTCAGGAGGCAGAGGCAGTTGGCTCTCTGTGAGTTCAAGGCCAGCCTGGTTTATAGAGGTAGTTCCAGAATAGTCAGAATTACACAGAGAAACCCTGTCTCAAACAACAAACAAATAAAAACAAAAAAAATGATGGCAACAACAACAAAGATAGGATAGTTCATAAAATTAAAGTCTCTAATTGTAAATATAGTGAAAGGAGCACTTGGAAGAGAGCATTACAAATATGTCTATGGCCAAGTGAACAGAGGCAAAGACAAAGTAGGTCCTCTGAATTTTAGAGTCGGGAAAGAACCCAGTGAAGGACTGGACTCCACATGTCTGTCACAGCTTTTTCAGTAGACTTCCAAATGATGCATCTTTCCCCCCTCCCCAGCGTGCGAAGGAAAGAGAACATTTTCATAGCACAAATCTATTCAGTTCAACCCACATTCTCTTATCATTAAAGACTAGTATTTTAAATATTAAGGCAATCAAATAGCATAATATTTTGGTAATCATCTTTTAGAATGCAATCAAAAAATAAGCAAATGCAATTTCCCTTGAAAAACAAAGAGGGTAAAAGTGATGGAAAAGAGGAAGAAAGGGGCAGGTATACCGAAACTATGCCTTTAAAACAAAATAAGAGAAGATATTTTCTGAAAAATGGTTTCACTTATCTTGAATTTCTAATACAATCACGGTTGAGGCAAGAAATGTGTTAAATATGGATGAGAAAATGCATTGCAAGCACAGAGAAAATTGAAGAGAGAGGGGGAGGGGCTAGATCACATGAGCTGTTAGAAAGGTTGGACTTTACCACCGTCTTTGATATTTTTTACAATAAAAAATCCTCAGTAATAAGTAATACTCTAGTATTTACCTTTTCAATTCTATTTGTATTTTAACTCTCATATATATATATATATATATATATATATATATATATATATATATATCTTGCCTCACTCAATAAGTATATTTTCTTCATCTCTTACTAATTATTAGACAAAATGTAGATTGGCTCTCTCACTGGGGCCATTTACATCAGTGCATGTTAAGGGTCTCTCTGGTACTAATTTCCTTCAAAGGAAGTTTCATGACCTACTTCACTTAAATCTTCTTGTTTCTCACCCTATTCAAATAAAATTAAGTAAGAATGCTAGCACAGAGCACCCTCTTAAGAAGTTCCTGAGTTATTTGCCACTCACAGAAAAAGAGGAAGTCAATGGGATTGGCCAAGGTTTTCCTAAACCCGAGCAGATCATAAAATGTCATCATTGCTTATTCCAGCGAGTTATCAAGCACTTAATGGGAGTCACAGACAGTTGTAGGTGTCAGGCCAAATAGTTGAACAAAACTTACCTCCGTTATCAAAAGTTTACCATGGGAGAACAGACAGACTCAATTAGGATTAAGAACAGAAGTCCATTGACACATGTAATGTCAAGTTGCCACAGGAAAAAGCTAAGAAGAAAAAAAACATGGCGGCTTTCACTCCTTCACTAGGCAGCTACTGAGCAAGTGGAAGCACTGGGAATTGCTGCTGTCACTGCCCTGTGCACTGAGGGCACGAGGCAGAGTCATGCCTGAGATTGCTTTCCTACTTAGTCTTGAAGACTTAATCGATTGCCTTATTAATGAAGCTGGATAAGGAGGCGGTCTGAGAAATATGAAAAATCTTGTTTAAAACACAACAGAACAAATCCAAGAAGCCATGAGAAGGACAAGAAGCACCAAGGAAGGATCCCAGGCTCTGTACTATGTGTTGTATGTGTGCTGTCAGACAGCTACCAGCTGTGTGTAGGCTACTAATTTCCTAGGACAAGTTTGCGTAGTAGAGATGGGGCCAGGGTTGATATTCTGCTTTCCATGGCTTCATCAGACAGGATGAGTACACCATTTTCACAGGAGGTGGGGAGACTGAAATACAGCTTTTTGAAATTAGCAAACCCTGGGGGCAGCAGCTACTATTGTTCAAGGCAAACACCATGATGTGTATTCTGACTAGTGGAAAGGTCTCCACCTAGGGGGCATTGGCGAGCTCACAGGGTGTTGAAGTCCCACTGGTACATTTAATAAGTTGAACTTGGTTGTTTTTTACGCTTCCATATTTGAACAGATGCTGCTTCTGGTTAAGTTTCTCCCAGTGTTGTTTCATATCATGTGTGAAAAATTATATCTGGAAAATGTGTTCATAATTCTAGATGTAATCTCATACCACCTTTTCCCACAGATGACACCTGTATCCCCTAGAGAATATTCCTTAACAGACAAAAACAAGAAACTAAACAAACACACTAACTGAAAAACAGTGGCGATCTCAGGACACAGCAAGGGCTATTCATTCTGATTTTAATGGTTACTAGTGTAGCAAGATGTCTGTTCTGGGAAGGAATGACTTTAGGCATGATCAAATTGCCTTTAAGAAAGCACAAAACAGCCGGGCAGTGGTGGCACATGCCTTTAATCCCAGCACTCGGGAGGCAGAGGCAGGCAGATCTTTGTGAGTTCGAGGCCAGCCTGGTCTACAGAGCTAGTTCCAGGACAAGCTCCAAAGCCACAGAGAAACCCTGTCTAAAAAAAAAAAAAGCACAAAAATAAATCAGGGACTGGAGAGATAGATAACTCACAGTGGTTAAGAGTACTTGTACTCTCACGGAGGACTTGGGACCAATCCCCAGCATGCACAAGTTACCACCTGAAATTCTAGTCGCAGGGCATCTGGTACCCCTCTCCTCTTCTCTGCTATGGCATCGCAAGCACATATGTACACGCAGGCAGGACCTTTGCATGTGTGGGTGAGATAAAAACAAGTTGAAAGTTTAAGGAGGGCAACACATAGTCAACATCTGTGCAAATGACCAATGTCTAAATTCAAATAAAAATAATTTACACTTTTCTTCCAAGATTTGGATGTCATGTTCAAGAGTCCATTTAGTAAAACTGAAAATGAGTGGTGATAATTATGAGAAGAATGGCTATTATTAAGAATGTTCAATTTTGAGTGATTTAGAATATTCCAATGTTCCTATTTTCACAAAAGTGACTACTCAAGGAGGGGAAAGCACTTTAATGCTTCGATTTTCCTCAGTGCCATGTAAAACGAAAGTGGGTGGGCAAAGCTATAAATAAGAGGCTTCACATTTGGGGGCATGGTGACCTTGGTGACCTTCACGAATGAATGTTAGATCAGGGAACGGGCACCATGGGGAGGTGTGATGCATTTTTACAGCTATTTTCTTTGAATTGAAACATTTCCCCCAAGTTAGGAGGGAACAGCGTAAGTCTCAAGTTGAAATTAAAAAAATAAAAAAATTAAGAAGGAGGCCTTTTTAAACAGTTAGAATTTTAGGTAAAGTAGGAAGCATTAAAAATAGGCAAAGAAGATCATCTAGGTGGAGAATGGAGAACTTGAAGCAAGAAACTAAACAAATAAAGCAAAAGGGAAGATAAAAAAAAAAGCAGTCATGTCTCAGGCAAACTGTACATTTTAGCAGGCACGCTGCACCAGAGACAGAGGCATTTACAGTGAAGGGTGGAAAGAAATAACTGACTCCCTAAGGGTGCAAAGGTCAGCTAAAGAGCCCACAGGTGTGTACATTGGGAAGCTATGTGCTAAAAGGCTCATACTTGTCTGTGATGAGATTGGGGTTATGTGCAGGATCTCGCCTGCTGAGGCACAGTTATCTGGTAAAAGCCAAGTTCTCATCCTCTGTGGTTTTCTCTCAGTGTTAACTAATTATGACAAGTTTGTGATCCAAGTGACTTTTCTGTATATATACTTAATTTCGCAACAAACAGAAATGTATTTCTGATACCAAACGATATTTTTAAATACACATAAATTTATTCCTGATGTCAAGCTATATTTTGTAGGCAGAATTGAGAGACCCAAGTGCAACCCTTACAGCATTAGAATGAGATATTGTCAAGCTCTGCTTATTAGTGGTATTGTTTCTGTGATCATGTCCCCAATTCTTCAGTTTATAGAAAGCAGAAAATGTCAGTCATATTTCCAGAAGAGTGAAGAACAGTCTCAGAGTTCTAATTTAATCTTGTGGTAACCTAATTATAACACTGACCTCATAAAAACCAGTTGGCAATTTGAATTTTTACTGTTTGAAATCATTAAGCCTTTAAATTCTCTTTCATTAGGCTTTTAAAAAATCAATAGAGATCACTTTGAAATCTGCAGAGTATCTGGATTAACTCTCTGAGGTCAGTAAAATATGAATGTGAACCTCATCATTCAAACCAAACACACAATGTATTCTTTTCAAATTACATTAATCTATGCCTTGCAAAAGGACCAAACAGCAATGTGGCTAGTTTCCTCAACTGAGACTCAAATGTTGATGAGGAGGAAAACTGATACATCAGATACAAAATCTCTTAAAACACCAAGGGCTCCTGTCTCCAGTGTTCTCAACTGTGTTGTTCTCACTTTCAATTGTGGTTGATATTTCAGGTACATAATATCATCAGGTATTTCTCTGAACTTAAAGCATAATTTTCTATTAACATTTACATAGAAACCTACTTTTGTATTTGCTATTTTAATGTCTATTTCTGATTTCTTTCTGCATTTAACAGTGAAAAGATCAATTTCATATTTTAGGTACATCTGCATTACTTAATATCCGTTGTCATCCTTGCAGGAAGCATGTTGTCAGATGGACATGGTGCTGGAGAAGGAGCAGAAAGTTCTACATCAGGATTAGCAGGCGACAAGCGGAGTTAGTGACATTGGGCCTGACATTAGCATTTGGAACCCCAGAGCCCACCCCCAGTGACACACTTCCTCCAATAAGGCCACATCTATTCCAACAAGGCCACATCTCCTAATGCCACTCCCCAGGCATTTAAATATATGAGTCTATGGGGGCCATTCTCAGATTTTTGTAATAAAATTGAGTCTTAGAAGATTTAGTTCAAGGATAAATGAAAGGTTGACTAATGTTAAATAAAGAGACAATTAATAAAATGGGGACTTTCAGAACTGGAAAGAAACAAATCATCAGAAACAAGAAATAACAGTGCCTGAATTGGGATGTAAAAGCATCCTCAGCAATACCGTCTCCAATCACAGAGACATTTTTGCTTACAAATCTCTCAGTTCTCTAGTGACAGACAACACCCCACAGGCTCTGGCAGTCATACTTTTGCCTCTCCATCTGCTTCTCTCTGCCTATGACCTTTCTTCTTTCCTTAAGTTGCTTTCAGATATTGCGTGCCTTTCACCCAGTATCACCCAGTAGTATTTCATTCTCCTTAAGTCTTAGGTCTGTCATCGTTTGTTTTGGGAGGAGTCCACGGACCCCGTACATTTGTGTTGCCACCCCTTCACACAAATCCCTGCTACATGTTTCATGGCTCTCTTGCCCCTCTCACCTTTATGACTTATTGTCAGGAACTTTTCCCATTTGCTGTGTTGGAATTTTTGATGATTAAAATATAAATTGTTGATACATCTAATTTGTCATTTAGGGTCTGGATTATTTCTGAGTGAATACTCAGAAAAATTATTTGTAATATCATGCGACCCATTTATCTGTGAATTTTCTAATTTCACTTTGTTTTTATAGCTGAGTAGTATTCTTCTAAAGTAGACTTTACTCCACCTAAGATCAGACCTCGACAATTATGAAGCCTAGGACAAAATATTAAGCAAGGGTCACATTGCTAAGACTTGTTGTATGAAGTGTGCCCTAACAGTCAGGCATACTTAGGCAGCTTCAGGTTTGGGATTACTGGAATATTTGAAATTGAAGTTCTGAATCACTCTGTAGAATAGATAGAGCAGTTAGATGGTGTGGGACCATGGTCTATATTCTGTCAATAATATTTTTAATAAACATTTATTGGTCAGTAGCCAGGCAGGAAGTAGAGGCGGGATAACCAGACAGGAAGTAGAGGTGGGTCAATGAGAACAAGAAAATTCTGGGAAGAGGAAAGCTCCCTCTGCAGTACTATCCAGACACAGAAAAAGCAAGATGTGACTATGCCACTGAAAAAGGTACTTAGCCACGTGGCTAACACAGATAAGAATAATGGGCTAATGTAAGTTACAAGAGTTAATAAAAAGCCTAAGCTAATTGGCCAATCAGTTTATGATTAATGTAGACCTCTGTGTGATTTCTTTGGGACTTAATGACTGCAGGAACCCAACAACAATTAGAATTGCTTACTTCATTTCCCATCCCTGCTCCTTTTCTCAACACTCTATTCTGCACCGCAAAGCAACTTCATATAATCTAGCCACTGCTTCTTCACTTCTTAGGTCTAGAATTCGTTGTAGGAGTTATGAACTAAGGACAGTTCTCCAAAGCAGGCTTGGGGTCATTTGGGCAAGGACCCTAGGATCTTGGTACCTGCACACATATATGGTGAAGCTCAGAGTAGATATGTCTGCTTGGCCATATGGCTTCCTCATGTCATATGGACAGAAATGGTCTTTATCTCCCATAAGGACACCCACTGAATCTCATTACCATTGACAGCACAGAATACCAAGCCTGTCACCTGATTCATCCCAAGGTCATTGTTGAATGAATGAGGACTATTACAGGAAACAGACATTTTTAATTTAATGGAGAAAGCGGTAGAGAGTGTGGCTAGAATATAGAAAGATAGAGATTGCAACTAATTTGAGTAATGCAAAATGGCAGAATCAGGGAACTTCTGATGGCAAGAGATAGGGAGAGCATCCAGTTTTATGTCTAAAAAACAGAAAGAAAAAAAATTACATCTGAATACAATGCAGAGACAAACATTTAAAACTGACTACATTTATTTTATGGTCACCAAATCCTAGGTAAGCAAAACTACACTAAAGGTAAGATATATGGATAAAACTAAGGGAAACAAAGTGATCAAATTTTCTACCAAGAAGAAGCATTAGGTCCGCGAGCTCCCTGGCCATTCTCAGAAGAAGTTCAAATGAACAGTTTCATCCAGAACAGGCAGGGTGGTTTGCAGTCAGTCATTATCAAGGATATTGCACCAAACTTAGAGATGAAATTCAGCGTGGAAGGATGTGGAGGAAGTGGCTTACTGAAGGCACCTTTGTTATCAGGTCCTCTAACTATGGATATCATTGTCTAGACCCTATCGGTTGGGTCTTGAACTCCATTTACAAGCTCATTTATTTTTTAATTCAGTTCAAAAAGAGTGTAGAATGTATTTAAGAAACAAACCTGGTGTGGATTCATTTCAGTGGTACAGAATTACAAAGTAATCAGGTAAGTAAACACGGTAAGGACAAAACCACGAAATGATGCCAGATCTGACAACCTAAAGAAACATAATCGGAGACAGGGCCTGAACTGTGGGCCTAATGGCGATTCGCGGAGTGTCTTTGATGCAGCACAGTTTTCCTTTCGTGGGCTAAAGCTCTTGCCTCTTTATGAGACCCAGGACATTCTGTAAGGAGAAATGCTTTTGTTAACTCTTAGCCTTGTCATGAACTTAATGCACTGTACAGAACAAAGCTTGCACTGAGACTCTGAAGAGGGCCAAGCCACATCACAGGGAGTAAGGAGATATCTCCTGTTCTCCTGAAGGTATGCCTGTCTGGAGAACCAAGTTCAAAGCAAAACTCGTTTGAGGTCTTACTGAACATGACTGCGTATTGAGGTTCATTACAATGTTTTCTCATGTGTTTGCACTTTGTGAAAACAGCTAGGAACAGAAATAGAAGAGCCAAAAATATTCCCCGCCAGCTTTGGAGTCTAAAAAATATTTCCCGAGGAAAGAATAATGTTTATAGCATGTGCAGTTTAATTTTATATTCTTCCACTATTAATTGAGATGAACACTTTGAATGTTGGACACTTTTTGATAATCAATTTCAGACAAAACTATTTAGCACGGTCTGAAACTCAAACCAGCATTACAAGGTTTCTCATCTTAAGGTCATTGCCAGTTAAGTCAAACAGCCCAATAATGCCAAGTCACAAAAGGCCAATCTCAACATTTTTAAGGATCCCTGGTCATTCTCCACGATCCATCTGTCTTCTTTGCTGGCCTGAGAGAGAGTTAATGGGAGATGTGGTGGGAACCATCAGCCCTGCATCTTTCAAGTCGATGACGGTGGCACTAAGTTCTGCAGTTCCTCCATGGATATGATACCAGTTTTTATTCCCTATTTTCCCTGGAAGAAGCAACTCTAAAGGCTTCCATTTATTTTGTCTTTCCAAACATACTAGCCTGCACCCCATAGGTCAGGGAACCAGTGTGAGGTTTCTGCCAACTTCTAAGTATGTTTATCCCAATTATACATTCTGAGACTGGAAAAGTAACCAGAGGATGAGTTAGGGGTGCACTGGACCTGCTGGAAGGCTGACTTCAGCCAAAACTCCGTTAGTCACCTGGTCTCCACAAGCCACGCTTTAATTAGAGAGTTAGAATGTTTCTTGGGGTCTCGCAGAATCACTATCAATTCAAAACTGGAATCAAATAGACCCTAGAAAATCTGATTGTTTTCTTTCCCTGAGTGCACAGTTAGCCTTATAAAGGACCTTAAGTCCCTCTGGAGAAGGACTGGAGAAAGACACACAGGAAAATTTTAGTTATTTTTTCCAGATCCTTCATCAGGGGAACCTTGTCATTCCTTCATTCAAGAGATTTAGGGTCTGCAAATGGGCTCAAGTATGGAAATTGGATTGTGGGCCAGGATTCCCTTTGGCACAATCCAACGCAGTCTTTCTTTCTTTTGTTTGAGAATTTTTTTTTCTGATTACACAGATCAGACAAAAATTCAGTAAGCTTCTTATCTATTTCATTCCTAGAAATGCCATGACTGATTAGCTAGTATCAAAGGTCCATATGAGTCATGCCACCATAAAAATCACTTTGTGGTCTTAGGCTGTTCTAGACATTGCTTTGTCCATGCAGCCCATTGCCATAACCACAATCACCTTGCCTTTGCTGAGTCAGTGCTGTGATTTGGTCCCTGCTACTTCAGAGCCCAGTTAAACCCACTGCGTTTAATTCATCCAACCTGCAGCAGCATCCCAACCCTAGTCTGGCACAATGAAAAGAGCGACAATGGAAAGCTTCAAATGTGCTGGGGCCTCACTCACTAGTTTGTGTCTTACAGGATTAGTGAGGGCCATGTCTTCTGGGCCTTCCCATTGTGTAGAATTAAACTTTGCATGGCATTTACAGTCTAGCATTTCAAGTTCCCGGAGCCTTAAAATCCCTTCATCAGAACTAAGTCCAGGGGTATCAGGTCTCTCCAACTCCTTTTCAGTAGACCATCTTTTGACAAATGCTTCAGCCAACCATTCAAACAAACTTATATCTTTTTTTTTTAACTCTGTGAGCTTCCATATTAAATCTAGAATCCCCATTCAGTGGGCCCAAAAATATAAACTTGGCCTGATGCAGATTTTTTTGTTTCTTCCATCATTATTCCACACCCTTAAATCTACTCTCGTAAATATTCTCCAGACATCTGTTTGAATGATTTCACCAACTCATTGAACTGTTCAATAGCATAGTGCACTTCCTTATGGACTATACTTTCTCTCCCTTTCAGAGGCATGCTGTGCCTCAAGTCTGGTTATAGGTCTATAGATAACTCTTGGTGGGGACTGAGAGACATCAGTATTGTCTTGCCTGGCATCCACTTCAGCAAAAGTCACTTCTGGTGTAATGATTAATTTTCTCTGTCAAAGGTGGAAAAGAAAATATGCCAGGGGGTGATGGGAGCATATCTCCTGCTTAGGGTGGAATGACTGCTTCCTTGGGTGAGAGAAACCTTGAGCATCTGAAGGTTCAAAGCTCTCAGCTTCAATATGGTCATCATACATATCCCTATCTGGAGTTACAGGATCCCATTCTTTACCAGTTAATGCCTGTACCTTAACTGCCACCACCTCTAAGGCTGAGATTTTCACTATAATTCAGACACCCTTATACTACAGCCTGACACTGTGGCTCTTGGAGAAGGGATTCTCTTCCAGAACGTACTTGGGAAACTTTAGACTAATTATGTGCATCTGGAGCTAGTCAACTGTATTATCCAGTTCATTGTTGCCCTTTGCCATAGTCCAAGATGCTAGAAGTTGCTTGATTCTTTTAATCACAGAGCTCATTCTTTCGTATGTCAGTTTATCCAGAGATGCTAGGAGCAACCACCCAGCGGCATCACTTTCCTTATTTTTCTACAAATTGTCATAATTGATGGATCAGGATAATCAAATGCATGTGTCTCCTTAAGTTTGAAAAATAGCTCACACCATGGGCCCCCAGTATTCTCTATGCTTCTAGGAGAGGTTTTCGTACTGTTGACGTCAACATATTAGAATGTCTGTTCCAGATGCTTTAAATCCAATATATTAGCCAGCAGTCATGCTTCCTGCAGGCAGGCTACTCCAGCACCCCAACCCCATGCACTAGACCCAGCAAGCTACAAGTCCCACTCTGACCCAAAACCCTCCTATCTCCATTTCTCCCTGGAACCTCAGAGGAACTCTGAAACACAGGCTGCAAAATTCCCAGAGAGGACCAAGAAGTGAGTGACTTGGAGGGACACTCGGACCATTCGGAGGGACACCCCACCCTCTAGGCACTCAATACTGGGGCAAAACCTCAGGCCCCTCTCCCACCTGCTTAGCTTCTCTAGCCAGCCAGCAGGAGAAAGTTTTATTGATGATGACTGAGCAAAACACTAATTTATGAGTATAGCAGAATGCTATTAGAAGTCATCCACAATTTTTTTTTAATTTTCCTGTGTTTCTTTACAACTAGTGTTTGGATTCTCCCTAAGTTAGAGAATCTATGGAGTCTCAGGTTCTTGGCTACCAGAGCAATGACAGACTCTAACCCATGGAGTGTCTTTAAATCTAATCGTTTAACGGTTGGTTTTTCCTACAAGCTCTGTGCCACTGGTGCACAAGTGTATCATGCAGTCAGGTCCCCATTGTGGATTGAAGGGTTTGTAACTGGGTTGGTATTTACCATTGTTCTCTGGTAGCATGCAGAGTACCCTCCAGTACCATGAAAAAACATTGGCAAAGGTGAAGGTTCTAACTAGGCACCAAATCAAATTTATGTTCAGTGAGTTGTGTAGGTATTGTCTTCAGCAATAGGACCTTACTGTCAGTTTGTGGAGAATAACCAGTAGCCTTGTCAATAGCCTGGATTGTTGGGGATTCCCATGGGGTTCCTTTATTCAACAACTCATTTAGATATAACCCATTAGTGGCACTGAAGGATTCATTTGTGGCAAGAGATGTCTAATTGGGACTTTGTCTCTCTCATTATTTGGTGATCTTTGCAGAAGAAAGGTAAAAAGATTGTAAGAGCCAGTAGAAATGGAAGTCACCACAGAAGTAAGGTCTTCTACCCAGGTCTAAGCCAGATGAGGTCCTGGTGCTGAGTGGGAAAGTGAAAACAAGCCCCACCCAACCCAAAGGAAATTAAAAGTTAGTTTCCTCCAATGCAGTGTCACTTGTTAGACAAACCACATTTAAGGACAGACCCCCCCCCCCCATCCAGCAGTAGATGCTCAACATAAAATGAATGCATTGGTATTTTTGGAGTGTTTTTACTTCATAATGATTTGGCTCCCCCCCATTTGTTTGTTTTGTCACATTCTGGTTTATTCATTTATTTGTTTATTTTTAATTACCTCTTTGCTTTCTAATTAAAAAAGGGAAAGAAAAAAATGTAGATTTGAATGGGTAGAGAGGGAGGTGGGGAGCATCTGGGAGGAGTTGAGGGAGGGGAACCTTGATTGGAATATGTTATATAAAAAGTCTATGTTTAATAAAAACAAAATGGAAATCAACCATAGAAACAACAGTATCACTCAATAAATATAACTCAATACCATCATTTTGGGGGGGGGATACTTTCTTTGAAGGCTTGAGCATTCTGTGTTAGAGCTAAAAAAAAACTTTTATTTTTAGCATAATTGTCAAGAACACCAATGAGGTCACTATTGTAGTCATATTCTTTAAAAAATCAGAAAAAGTAAGCTTAAGTTTGATTTGTTTTACTACTATATCTAGGACAACTTCCATCCACTGAGTGAGAAGCCTACCTATTAGGCACAGCACACGAGATAAGTGTTGAGCCTATAAGAAATAGAGGGAATCAAGAGTACACTAATAATTTAAATTCTCTACATTGTCTCTGCTTGGGGTGAAGAGAAGTACAGTTCTAAAAGCCCCCGTTTCCCATGCAGAGAGCAAGCCGCCACAACCCCTACAATAGCCCCTGCCAGCACTTGGAATAAAGTTAACAGACCTGAAAAAGTGTAATTAAAGATAGATAGGCCTTAATAATGGTGCTTTCCTCCCTGATTTCTCCAAACTAATGTAAATATGTTCATATATCACTGGGTTCTGGAGAGGATATTCTGGCTCGGTTTTCCTGGCCAAGTTAACTGCTGACTATGCAGTGTGGCTTGAATTCAGTTTCCAGAAAGAATCATCCCGTGTTTCTGCCCTGATTCTAACAGCTCAGGAATTAGCTGCTACAAAACAATGGACCACAGAAAAACACATAAAATGTCCACATGGGGTGGGCAAGAGGGATCAAATTTTATAGTTTGTATAATAAAGAATTAAGTATATATGTAAGATTTATATATTGGCAACCTTCTTTACTATTGCTGTCATGGTGGGATCCTAGGTTAGACAAAGCACATATTCAATTCATTACCCAGACCCTCTAAGACAAAAGTTCTGCTTTGTCACAATTGGGTCATCAATGCTACCAGACTGTTGGGCACCCGGTGGGTTCACAATTGTTATTTACTGTCCTCCTAAATGCCTGCTTAGACTACATCAGTGTAAGCATTCAAGGATAACCTCACATAAATGTGAGTAGCTTAACTAGCCTTCCTTCTCAGCTCTTTTCTCAGTTTGTTTTAGCAGCTTGTGAAGTTGGTGTTACAGTGCTTTATGAAAGAAAATAATGCATTTGAAGATTCGATTATGTGCCAGTGTTTCTGCACTAAAATCCACTTGGACAAGTTTGACGCATGGCTCTCTAGAGCGTGGCTGATGTCTTAGCCGTGGCACATTGCTTTTCTTAGACCAGAATCAAAATGGTCTGGAGTAAATTTAAATTTATTCTGACGTGTTCAGTACAGTATTCTGAGACAGGGACGTGTTTGTTTTTAACCCATTATGTTTGTTAAGGTGGACAAGTTAACATGCATCCCTGACCTCTACCTTCCAGAACCTTCTACTAGGTGATACATAGAAACGTAATGCTTTCCTGTTGGAAGCCCAGAGTACTTTCTACATTTTAAAATCATCTCACAAGAGAAAGCAATATACGACAAATAAACAATGAAAGGTTTTGTCTTTTCTCAGTTGCACAAAAGGCTAAAATGGAACCAAATTTATATTACACTGATGATCGCGCTTGAGCATACTGAGAAGATGTCTTTTTCATGTTATGGAGGATATAGTATAGTATGCTTGGTACGTGTCTGATCACACTACATGTAAATCATCTATTAAAACTTCTGTCAACTGCTTTTATCCAAATATGAGATCTCTTTCGTCTCTAGGGAGAAATTGTCCATATGTTAACCTTCCAGATTCTCGCGGGAAAAAAAATGAGCTAGTCCTGTTTAAAACTGCATCACTCAACACCATCTTGGGTATTCAGGAGTTTGGTCATGACATTTACTCACTGATAGCAGTTTTGGAATGCTTTTGGTGTCTTAATTCACCCCCATGCCAGCCCTGTTGGAAGAAAATTCTTGAATGTTATTCCAACTGGTATGTAAGTGAGTACAGAAACTAGGCAAAACCTATGTCAAATGTTAATTATCATCTTATTCCCCCCACTTTTTGTTTCCTTTAAGCCTATGTGATTTCTTTTAATCCTTACTGGCTCCACTTAGAAACAAATTGACCTCTCACCCGTAAGTATCGACTTAGAAGAAAACCCGGATAGGTGTTTGGCGAAACTTGGATGAATAATCAGTGATTGAGTTGCCATTAAAGTTCCTAATAAGGAAACTAACAGTACATTTTTTTTAAAAAAAAGTAAATTGTAGGTCATAAAGTTCAATAAAGCTACACTACTCAAATTAGGAAAATAAAACGATTCCTGACTGAAATAGTTTTGTGCAAGTAGTTTAAGATTGCTTTCAGATTATTCATATAAAAGCAGCAAGTCTCCTTGTCTCATCTGTAGTCCAAGCACCATTCTATGTTAGGGTGCTTTCATCAATGCTATGGGCCTGAGAGGCATAGCCGAAAGAGTGGGGTTGCTGCAGCTCTTACTGCATCAGCTACATGTAGACGGCACCGGTGGCTTAAGGCATGCATGTGCTTGTACCCGTGTCACTCTTAGCTTTACAGGAATGTGTTTTCATGTCATTGCACAAGAACCCTGAGCAGTTGTGGTAGCTAGATATCGCCACAAGAGACAGCGTGTGCTAGACTTCAGGACACATGCTCTTGGCCATATAGATATGTCAAATATTAGAGCGCACCTTGTCACCTGGGTGAGCCCAAGGATCACCAGGCCTTGCAAGTGGCAGTTTTGGCAGTCATAAGATTGAACAGTAGTTCCTCCTATGAGGATAGGCGTGAAGCATTTCAGAGATAGCTGTGAAGAACACTGCACACTGATGAGGGAATCGCAAATTTTCAGTACCTAAATGGTGACTCTAATGATGTTCACTTGTTATTCTGTTGCCTATGTTACTAACATCCATGCTACTTTCCTTTGTTACAGTCCCCAGTGAGTGACAGCACCGTCAGGAACACTCCACACATTTGAAATGTAACTTTCTGCTGACAATGATACCTTCACTGCTCTTTCTGAGGGCAGTGACCCTGTTATCTTTATAAACACATCTTATGGGTTCCAGAATTTTGTCGTTTTAACAGAACACCCCCAAAAAACCCTTTAAAATTTCCAAAGTTTTGCTTCGACTCATGGCTGCAGAGAATTCATTCTGTGGTTACTTTCCTGCTGCTTCTGCGTCCATGGAAAGGGAGGTGGAGAGCTTGTGACTGGGTAAAACAGTATAAGTTATAGTGGACTGAAGAGGGAGAGAGTGGAAGAGGGGGATGAAAGAAGAAACAGGGAAAAGGTGGAGAAAGAGGAGGAGGAGGAGGAGGAGGAGGAGGAGGAGGGGGAGGAGGAGGGAAGGCACATTGGGCAAACATTCCCTTCACCACCTACACTCAGCACGTTATTTCCGACATCTACGCACCAGTTCCAAATAGTTTGCTGAACTATGAACTCACTGATGAAGGAATCTGCTCACCCAATAAGAACATTTCAATGGCCTTACTGCTGACCTTGCTGCCCCCAGGACCATGCGTTCAACACAGGTGCAACCCTAGCAATGCCTAGGGTAAAGAGTCCATTGCAAGTGGAAAGGAAAACACTGAGAGTGATTTTAATGTTTATAAAGGGATACGCTCTTTCATCAGTGTAAGTAATCAAAACACAAAATGGATCACAGTTATGTTATTTTGTTGGTTTTGTAGGTTCTGGGAATTTCCCATGAGGCCTAAATATGTCACAGATTTTATCACATAAAATATAGTAATATACCTCAAATTGGTGAAAAGCTAAATGGGCATTTACATGTATCAATGTATTTGTCTTATGGTCAACTAGATTTATATGTATATAATATATTTATTTGCTTATTTATATACATGATTTCCCTGAACAAGCAGCTTTTCCCTGGATTTTCTTTTAAAAGAAAGCATTTTATGTAACTATTTCTAAATATAGTCCTTAAATAATTGGTAGGTTATGGTGTTTATGCCACCCTCAAATTTCTATAAAGTGAAATTTCAAAGATGGCATTTTGAATAGCACCAACATTTCTGTCATTTAAAAATATCCCCCAAACTATCTGTACAAATTATGCTGCTTCTACTTACCTAGATATGAATTCAGAGTAGCCCAGAGAGAGTGCCTATAAGATTCCTTGACAGCTCTAGATTTATTCAAAAGTCAGAGTAAATTGGGTGGGTTGAGTTTGCTTAAGTCTTCTTTGGCCTTGAGGTTCCAACCTCCACCTGCTGTTTAACATTTCTCTCCCGATTTTTAAAAGCCCTGTTTACATCAAGAAGGGATATTATGCCTTAATAGAAAGTAATTATGGAAGAACACACTTGTCAACTTCATTCCCCAGTAGCAGAATTTGGCTTCTTTTCTCTACTTTGAATGAAGGTAGCAATTAATGCTGTTTCAGTGAAATGTAAAAGTAAAACATTGGGCTATACCCTTTCATTTCTAAGGCCAGAAGTATGTTTTATTAGTGTGATTTATGAATTGGGTTTCTCTCATACACAGTGTGATCTGTGTATCTCTAATTTTTAACCCATTTTCTTAACCAAATTGCTGCTGGCATTTTTAACGTGATTATTTTTTCAATTAAGGCCTGCATAAAATTGCTTGATAGAGCATGGCACCAAAATGCTAGCCATCAATTTGCACAGAATGCGGGAGGTTCGTTCTCAAAGCTTTCTCCTCCTGAGCAGAGCTTAACTTGACCCCAACCTCCCCCCTCCTCCAGCCCAACAGCCACAGGAAAACCTTGACATTACTGACTATGTCTCTGTTCCTGGCCAAGAACAGAACATACACCAGGAAATATGTGTGGGCCATATGTGACTGATCAAAGCTCTTAGTCCATTTCAACAATATGGAACATGTTATTCGCACATCAGAATCTTCTTTATCATGTCAGAAACCACATTCCCTAAAGAACAAAAATGTTTTGAAAACATCATTTATATGACAGGACCTATCTGAGTCATATGTAAACCCCAAATTTCTGGGGGGTCACGAAAAGTTTTGCTTACTTTTTATTTCTCTGTGAAGAACCAGGAAGGTACAATATAGTTATTACTAATGCAATTGAGCAACTCCAATTCTGAGTCACAACGTTCAAGTTCAGTCCTCCCCGGAAACCCTATCCACTGTTCCCAGTGGCTCTGGTGCCTTTAAGCCATCCTCAAATATACAGTCTCATCACACGGTTTGCTTAGTAGTGTTCAATTAAGCGAACTGATGTTATTCATGGCTAAAACCATGTCACTTCACACTTTTCTTCTACAAGGCTTTGAAATGCAATAGAGAGACGGTACATATTAAGAACTTAATATTTATTATCACAGTTGATAAACAGTGCCTACATGGTTTGATATTTAAGCAGTCACAAGTATTTAATCCCTGTGACTAAAGATGTTCAGTTTGTACAGAAAAGCTCACTTTTCTTTACCTAAGAGAACATGTTTCCAATACTGAAGTGCTGCAAGCATAAAATATGTGCATTGTCATTTTCTTTTAAGCACTCTATCAAGAACAAAATAACGTGCCACAGTATGGCGTCCCACCAGATAGCATCATTTTAAAAAGAGAAAAACCAACATTCTCTGGTGGATTGAGAGGAAATTAGATCCTTGTTATTTGCGAAAAGAACTACCTACACATTTATGGACACTTTCCTGATTTAAGCACACACACACACACAGAGTTAAAGGAAAACTCTAAACTAAACATAATACATACAATTAAAATTAAGAAACATTTTTACAAATCAACTAGTCTGTTTCTGATCCCAGAGTGTGACAACCCACTGATAAATTATGTAAGAATGGGAGAAATTTTTCTTACTTTCATTGAATTTGAAAACTGTTCATCGTACATTTACATGTACAAGTCTAGAGAAAACTCTAGATGGATGCTTGGTCCTGAGATACAAGCTGTATTGTCCCAGCCATGTGTAGTTAACAAAGTTTTCCGGGTGCTCCCAAAAGAGGTGACTTGGTAGGTTCTAGGGCGTTATTCTGTTTCTTGAGAAGATTGTAATTCTTGTTTCTGGTCTTCTCTGGGGTTTTGGGCTGTAGCCTGGTTATCCCAGTTTTATGTCTAATATCCACTTATGAGTGAGTACATACTCACTCTTTCTTTCTTTTGTCATCTCACTTTGTCTTTCTGGATCTGGCTTACCTCACTCAGGATGGTTTTTTCTAGTTCCATCCGTTTGTCTGCAAATTTCAAGATGTCATTGTTTTTTACCACTGACTAGTATTCCATTGTGTAAATGTACCACATTTTCTTTATCCATTCTTTGGTTGAGGGGCATCTAGGTTGTTTTCAGGTGCTGGGTATTATAAATAATGCTGCTATGAACATAATTGAGCAAATGTCGGGACATATATGGGTCCCCTTGGGAAGGGGAAGTAGACAAGATCCCCTTAGTAAATTGGCAGTGTGAGGGGAAGGGGAGAGTTGTAGGTGAGTGGGGAGGGGAGAAAGAAAGTAGGAAGGGGAGAAGGGGAATGGAGATGAGATCATGAGGGATCAGGAAGGTCAAGGTGGGTGAAGAACAGAGAGGAAGAGCAAGGAAAGAGATACCTTGCAAGAGGGAGGCATTATGGGACTAGCAAGAAACCAGGACTAGGGAAATTACCAGGAGTCCACAAGGATGACCCAAGCTATGAATCTAAGCAATAGTGGAGAGGGTACCTTAACTGCCCTTCCCCTGTAATCGGATTGATGGCTACCTTAATTGTCATCATAGAACTTTCATCCAGTAACTGATGGACGCAGACGCAGAGATCCACAGCTAAGAACTTGGCCGAACTCCTGGAGTCCCCAGAGTAAAGGGGTCAAGACCATGATGGGGAAACCCATAGAAACAGCTGACCAGAGCAAGTGGCAGCTCACTGACTCTGGACTCAACGCTGGGGAATCTACATAAGACCAAACTAGGGCCTCTGAATGTGGGTGACAGTTGTGTGCCTTGGGCAGTTTGTGGGACCACTAGCAGTGGGACCAGTATTTATCCCCAGTGCATGAACTGGCTCTTTGGAGGCCATTCCCTATGGAGGGAGAACTTGCTCAGCCTAGATACAGGGAGGAGGACCTTGGCCCTGCCTCAAGTGACTTGACAGACTTTGTTGACTTCTCATAGAAGGCCTCACCCTCTCTGAGGAGTCAAAGAGGAAGTGGAATGGGGAGAAAGTAGGGGGAAGTGGGAGGAGGGCAGAGAGAAGGAACTGGGATTGGTATGTAAAATAAGTTTCTATATATGTGTACATATATAGTCATTTTACTACTCCTACAGAGCTGATTTTAATGTAGCAATATGAGGTCAGTAAATACTGTTGAGAGGCAAAGGCAGCAAAGGCCAGGGACCCTTTAATGCCTGGCCTAACAGAGCAATTCCAGGTGCCACTTCAGCTAGCCAGGGGACTATTTAGAATTGCTTCCCAGAACTGACATGTCATAGGGTTCTAAAGAATGGGGCTGAACTCAATGTGGAATTAATATAAACACTGTGAAAGGTCACTGAACCAATTTTGGTCATGTTAGCAAAGGAAGAACTCTGGGATGAGTTCAATAGAGACATTCAGTTTCCTTAACAGGGAGAAAGCTAAGAAGGCTGAAATATGAGGAGGAGCTGAGCAAATCCCTGAATGAGTATATGTGTGCCCTTGACAGGGACACAGTCATGCCAAGGTCCCCAAATCCTCAGGCCCACAGGAATACCAAAGCCACGCCCCGAGGTGAGACTCAGAGAACTGGCAAAGCTTTCCTCTGGTCCGGGTGTGAATGTTGATAGGGTATGAAAGAAATGTCCACCATAGCTTTCTCTGCCTGCATATTTCGGATCCTGAAGACCCCTACAGTGACTGCTCCTATCCAGGTTAACTAAGTAAGTCTTCTTGATTCAGTTGCTCACCATAAGCCTTGTCTTCTTCTTTATCTGTATGTGATAACCTATCTTCTTGTTCAGCTGCTGGCAATAACCCTGCCTGTCTGTTCAACGCTACGTAATAAACACGCTGAGCTTCCAGGTGCTATTGTTTCTCCATCAGAGAGTCTGGTCTGCCCCAGCTTTTCTAGACATTGGTGTGTATGTCTTTTCTGTACATCATTGTGTTTGCCTTTTCTTCATTCCCTTGACACCATAGTCAGGCACATCCTTGGAACTTGGGACTTAAAGTCTACTTATTACTACCAAGCTGAGGCCCCAGGATTGAAAGTGCTGTTTGGGTCTCCTGATAGCCCACACACCCATGAGACTAGAACTGTGATCAAACTGAAACACAGAGAAACATCTTGTGATCTCCAGCAAGTTCATGCCATCAGCTTATGCTTGAACTTGCAGAAGGAATTTTGACGAGCTTGTTCGTAATGAGGTTTAAATTCAAATATGTATTTCGCGTTATGTAGGTAGCAATCCAACTTATATTTTGCTCTTAATTTAAAGAAAAATCTCCTGATGGGATGTTTCAAATATGACATCCAATATCTTAATTCATCCAGTAAGACTCGGAAGTGGAGATATGTTATTTGCCTTTGTTTTTTTCTTTTATATACTGTTTTCCTTATTTCTTTTAGTATGGTAAAGTAGTTTCCAAAGCAATCTACACACTTTTCTAGCAATTCCTGTTAAACATAAATTTTGCCTATACCTCAATCTGAGGAGGCTAGTTGGAATCCAAGCCTCTAACCTCTCAATACAACTTAGTGTCCAAGAATCTTAACTCTCAACTGAGATGCCTCATTAAGCCCCCTCCAGAACCTCCATCTTTCTATTGAGACTCATCATGTATTAATGTCCTTCAACCTTTTCAGAGTTTTCCACCCCAGGCATGAGCTCATTCCCTCAGTCCTCAGAGTCATCTAAGACAATAATCCTTCTCTGAACTTTGTTGCTGTCCTGGCAGTCGCCTCTAATCTCTTCCTCCCATATTAAGATATGGTTCTACTTGAAATACCATGTAATTTGAATTACAAGCACTGCGTTCTCCCGGGGAGTAAGCCAAAATATTTGAAATCTGCGTATAGTAAGCACATACTGAGCTAGGTGCTGTCATGTTCCAGTATGGGGTAAATTATGGTCATTGTTCCAGTTTTCTCCCGACTCCACTGGCATTATACCCAATGTGAATAGTTCTCCAACATGAATTCATTTCCAGTTTCTTCTGCCTTCTCCAATAACAAAGCTTTGTTTGACTGTTCTTTTGTCTGTGGTGCCTTCCAGCAGTACATGCTTAAGCAATTGTCTAACAATAAACCATAGCATAAAATCCTAACTCTTTGGAGTATAAGAGAATGTCTTTTAACTCCCAATGCCACCAGTTGGCAGCACTGAGTATGAATGTGTTAACTTCTTAGCATTTATATTTTCAGATTTTTAAAAATGGGAATATCATACCTTCTTAAGTAGAATATTATGTAAATTAATGATGATGTCATTTCTCATTCCTGAGGAATCATCAAATCTTTATATTTGTTGTGCATTCATTAGTTCATGGTCATGGATTGTGTCTACATTTTGGCTATTGTGAATAGTGTAAGTTCACACATCATATAAAATTTTTATGTTCAATTCTTTTGAGTACATATTTAGGAGTGGGATTGGTGGGGTATATGGTAATTCTATAGTCTTGTAGCTTTAAGTTTTACCCTAAAAACTGCAAAGGAACTTACAAGTAACCATTTCTACTCCTTAGAAGTTCCCACAAGATGTAAAAAGTTAAGTTCACAGAAAGTCATGCATATGAATCTTCATAGCATCATTATGTCTAAGAGTCCAGCATTAGAAAGAGCCTACAGATCAATCAGCTCATGACTATATCATGATGCAATCAGCATTGGAATACTACTGTTCATTCATGGAAAGGAGCCATTGATCATGAAGTTAAAATAAATGAAAAAAAAGAGAGGCACAAAAGATTGCATGCTTTATTATTTCACTTTTATGAAAGGCCAAACTAGACACAACTACAAAGAGACAATGTAGAAGTCAATATTTAGGAGTAGAGATGGACCATAACTCTACATAGATAAAATACATAGCCCAACATAGGTGATAAAAATGTCTTAAAACCAGATGATGATACTGGTTTCACAACTGAAAAACACTTTCAAAACCTTTGAATGTGTAGCAGAAATGGATCAATATTTGTGATGCTTTTAATAGGAATGGTCCCTATAGGCTAATAGATTTGTATGCTTGGTCATTAAGGCGTGGTACTACTTAAGAGGGATTAAGAGGGATGGCATTGTTGGATGAATTGTGTCACTGGGAGTGGGATTTGGGGTTTCAAGAGCTAAAGCTAGGCCCAGTGTTTCTCTCTTCCTGCTGCAGGTCCAGATGCAGAACTCTCAGTTACATTCCAGCACCACATCCACCTGTGTGCTACCATGCTTCCTACCACAATGATAATGGACTAAACCTTTGAACTATAAGTCAACCTCAATTAAAAGTTTTCCCTTATAAGAGTTGTCATGATCATGATCTCTCTTCAAACCCAGAGAACAGTGAATAAGACAATATTCTGGTCTATCAATTCCACCTCAGTAAAGTCATAGAAACAATTTTAAAGATGAATTTCAAGCTAAAAACCAGCTGTTTCTTCATGTTAACCAAAACAGCTCTGACTCTATAAATTCATCATCATACTGAGATACAAAGGAGAAATGGTTCCACATGTGAGAATGTTTGCTGTTCTCTCAAAGAACCTGGGCTCAGTTGCCAGCACCCATCGACAACTCACAACTGCCTATCGCTCCAACTCTAGGCAATTTGAGGTTCTCTTCTGACCTGTGCGAGCAGCTGTATTTGTAAGCACACATGAACACACACACATACACACACACACACACACAATAAATAATTAAATAAGTCTCAAAGCAAGCAAAGGTTCCTTATTATTCTGTCACTTATAAAGTTATAGTCTGTTCAGATTTAATTACATCAATTTAACTAAGTCATCACCATGTCAGACAGATTCATCTAATATTTCTTATGAATCACACACTCATGGAATCCAGGAGGATCTTTTTTGTCTCTACTGAGTATTCAAGACCCACAAACTATCATTATTACTACAACCTGATGAACAACAATATGACTACATGGATGCAGACTTATGAGACCTTAACCATCTCATACCATGACTACATTAACTGTTTCAGAGAAATCTCAAAGGTACAGGATTTCCCTTTGAATGCTAAGAATATGTTTTATTACCATTGATTAATAAAGAAGTTACCTTAATCTATTTTAGGTCAGAATATAGGTAGGTGGGAAAACTAAGGTGAATGCAGGGAGAAGGAAGGCAGAATCAGGCAGACACCATGTAGCTACTGAAGGAGAAAGACGCCAGAATCTTACTGATAAGCCATAGCCTCCTGGCAATACACAGATTAATAGAAATGGGTTCATTTAAGATATAAGAGCTAGTTAGAAATATGCCTGAGACATTGGCCAAACGATGTCGTAATTAATATAGTTTCTTTGTGGGTAGCTGAGAAACAAAAAGTAATCTCTGTTTACATCTCAAGTAATTTTTTCTTACAAAGTTTCTCAGTTAACAACAAATAAACCACTAGACTCATATATGGGGCTTTACAATCAGAGCCTGGCTTCCTAGATGTAATTTCAATATTATAATGAGAAGAAACAAAAATGACATCACATTTTCCCAAACCTGCAAGCATAACTCTCCTTTGGACCTAAACTACATTAAGCCACATGGTCACGTTGTGATCCAGGACCACATGTCTATCAGTAATCCCCCAAACAAAATGACCTTCTTTGTGATCCTGCATCCATGTGCCCCTTTCTTCTGTCTCAAGATACCTTCAAGCTGATCTTTATGTGGAAGACTGAGGTATTCTGGAGCACAAATCATCTGCTCCAATCATATATGATTCTTTGGCGCTTGAATAAACCCTTTATTTCTAGTCAAAAAGCTTCCTCATGTTTTCTTCCCTAGGGTGTTTTATGCCTTCTCTTAGCATACACATGCACACACATGAACACAAGCACACACACACACAAAGAGAGAGACAGGGAGAGAGACAGACAGACAGAGACAGAGAGAGGGAAGGAGAGAGGGAGAGAGAGAGAACAAAAACAAAAACCCACTCCTTAACATTTCAGAACCCTGTCAAGTCCTGTTTTCCTGATAATTCTTTTTTTTTATTTTTAAGTGTGTGCTTATGTTGACACTAGCAACATTTGTAATGTTTAAACCTGCAATGCTAGGTTGGTAACCAGATGCTGTGGGTTTGAAATTTCACAAACTATTTATAAATTGTGCCCTCAAGAAATTTTAATTAACCTTTAAATAATTTACTCATCAGTAACACTGAGGTAATATATCATTGGTTTGTTTTGAAAATTTTATAAGGTGCATGGGAACACTGAGTATAACAACTCACAAAGTGAAAGAAAATCAGTCAATGTCAGTTCTTCTTACAATTGCTATTACTTTCCTGCATTGCAGCTTAATCTAGCAGATTTCTAATTAAGGAATATCTTATTCCTAAGACTAGAATACAAAGTTTGATAATAGAAATTATGAATGATATGATTTCCTATTCTCCACAGCATGGGACACAATGACTAGAGAAATACTTTCATTTGAATTCTTGATAGATAGATTAATTAATTTAGACATCTAAAGAATACAGTTTTTGCATCTATCCTGAATGTTAGGGTGGTTTTGTAACCTTTTTTATTCTTGCATGAACTTCTATTCTCTGGAGCATCTTTGCACCTAAATCCAGTAGCCAGAGTGAACTGATAATTTGAAACAATAAAATAATATGTGTTGTTTGTTGTATTTGTTTCCTATTGGGAAGATGATGTTGAGAGCAAAATGGCAATGGAAACATTCAAAATATGGCAGACAAATAGGAAGTGTAAGAAATAGAGAGAAAGGATTGTTAAAGCACTGGTGTGGGAGTTGATGTATGCTGTGAATATGTTTTATTGCCATTGGTTAATAAAGAAGCTGCTTTTGGCCAATGTAACAAAGTAAAACCAGGCTGAAAAAGATATAGAGAGTGTAGGCCAAGTCAGGAGATTCTATGTAGCCACCAGTGGAGAAAGACGCAAGCCACTAGTCGAAACCTTGCTGGTAGGCCACGAGCATCATGGTAAAATATAAAATAATAGAAATGGGTTAATTTAAGATGTAAGAGCTAGCTAGAAATACACTTAAGTCACTGGCCAAGCAGTGATTTAAATAATACAGTTTCTGTGTAATTATTTCAAGTCAGGGTGGTTGGGAAACAAACTAGTGGCCTCCCTCAACAAAGCACTCTTGAGACAGGGCAACTCAAAGTCTCTTGGATGACAAGTGAAAAAGAGTTTGCACCAGCGAACATACAATTACATGATATTAATGTGCATCCAGCATGAGAGGATCAAGTTTTCTTTAGTTGTATTTGCTTTCTTATTGTCTGAGTTTCTGTCCTGCCCTGTTACCACCATAGTTAAGTCCCAAAGAAATCACACAGAGGTCTACATTAGTTATAAACTGATTGGCCCAATAGGTCAGGCTTCTTATTAACTCTTATAACATATATTAACCCATTATTCTTGTCTATGTTAGCCACATGGCTCAGTACCTTTTTCATCGAGGCAGTCACTTCTTGCTTCTTCTGTGTCTGGACACATCTTGCTTATTCTGTGTCTGGGCCAGAACTGCGTCCTCTTCCCAGAATTCTCCTGTTCTCCTTGACCCGCTTCTACTTCCTCTTTGGTTGTCCCATCTATACTTCCTGCCTGGCTACTGGCCAAACAGTGTTATTTAAAATATTGACAGAATACAGACTATGGTCCCACACTACTTGCTAACTTAGTATTTTGAGAAATAGGGAATTAATATTAGGTCTGGAATAAAAAATTAAACCTGGGAACTAGCAGCAATGGAAGTTTGAACAGGTAGTATATATATCAGATACACAACTGAGGTCATATCTAGGAAAGCTTGGGCATGACATAGAGTCTGCAGTCCTTGAGGAAGTCAAAGAAGGACAACAGTGGAACTAAGGAAGTGAGATGGATACACCAAAACACTGGATTTCAAGTCCAGAGGTATATAATACAGGTAGGTTTGGTCCAAGAATACACACATCATGCCGATGTGAATGAAGGCTACTAAAAAGTAGCCTACAAAGAGATGTTTGAAATTGGGCTATTGGATGGACTTTTTGCATCAAGTCACCGTTTTCCATGACTATGGAATATGAGCGATGTTGTGGTTATGATTTGTTCCCAACAGGCAAATATGACCTTAATTCCCACTATAGTTTGGAAGCCCAGTGAGGGGTAAGTCCTAGGAGTTCTGCTCTTATGAGTGGATTAAGGTCAGTATCAGAAGAGTGGGTTCAGTAGTTAACTCAAGGGAGTTGATTTCCTATTTTAAAAACTACAAACAAAAACAAGTTCAAATTATTTCCCTATTTCTACACGCGCGCACACACACACACACATACACCCCACATACCCACACAGGCACAAACACTCTTCTTTTAAAGATTTCACCAGATATCCAGCCCCTTGACTTTTGGCTTCATTATCATTAGATTCTGCTCATTCTAACTGACTTGGACCATATAGACCACTATATACCACACTATAGACCAAGATAGGCACTGATGTGGTATTTTATTACATAATACAAGTGTCAAAAGAAGCTTTTAGAGTTGAAAATGAGCCATCAGAAAGTTTCAGGAATATTTAGCAGAAGTGGAATACTGTCTCTTATAACAGTTATGAGAAGGAGTACCTCTCAGTGAGAATTGTTATGATAATGAGTATTAATATCAAATGATGTATGAGAAATATCAGGAAGAATATTAATTTTTCATTATGGACAAAAGTGGAGGCAGCAGCAGGTGAAGAGGTTGAAGATACTGAACAATATGACTCACTGACATACAAAAATCTATTATTTTGTTCGATTATTGGTTAAAATATTCTAATGTTGATAATCACACCACAGAATTCTTTGGACTGACATAAAACAGGGCTCACACAACGCAATGGCTCATTCTGCAAGCTACACTGCCATCTATTTGCAAAAATTCAGAACAAGCCCAGTGATATGCCGAGCACTGAGATTTGAGACGATGCTCTTTCAGGGTTTTTTCCCACATATTTAAAATGGAAGTATCAATGTTTATGTGCTTCTTGAACTGATACAAAAATATCCACTAAACTGAAATGCCCATATAAACGTGTTACTGATTTTTGAGAACTGGCCTCAGAGCTATGGGAAGGCAAAGTTTAGCAGACTGTTTCACTGACTGGGAAACACATCAGAACTCAGCTGCTTATTTGACGTCTTATGGATGAGCAAAGTCTTAACATCCTCAGATGAATGAACACATTCTGCTTGAACTTTTAGTAGACAAAGGATGTCCTAGTTCAGACTTCTGTTTTCCTTTTATATCAACAGGTGTATGAAGAAGTCACTGGTCCAGGATATCGATCTTTTCTTGTCCCCTGTTGTCTTATAGGAATTTAGTCAGAAGTGGGCTAGAGGGTTTTTCCATGGTACATTTACTATGTGCTGTTGAATGACACATTGAACTAATTCCACGGTGTATAAGTCTCTAAGGATAGAATTCCTCAGTGGTTTCACAAACACAATCACACACACACACACCATATAGAAAATTAGTCTTTCACAAATCTAGAGTTAAAACAATTTAGTTAAAAAATATTGTTCCTTAAAAATGAAAGTAACAGTAATAGCTAGGATCTATCCTTGAGTAGGACACAATTTCTGAAGGTTCTAATAATTAATCTTGAGTTTTAATACCTTTTGGCACCAAGACCTCTAATTATTCGCTTTTGCGAGAGCACCAGCTATCCTCAGGGAAACTTCGGAGGGAACCAGCTACTGGATGGTTCCACTAGTCTTTCGCTCTATACCCAGGTCGAACGACCGCTTTGCACATGAGGACCGCTATGGAACTCCACCATAGTTTCCTCTGGCATTGCCCTGCCCAGGCATAGTTCACCATCTCCTGGGTCCTAACGCATGTGCTGGTCCTGAGTTGAACTTAGAATTTTTCTCTTTTTAAGTTGATGAGCTATTGAAAGATATAGTCAAATATTAAATTAAGTTTGCAGGGACTGAATTTATTAGATACACTAACAGATTATCTAAAATGTAATAAATTATAACTGCTCTCTTCTGTATAATCTTAATCAATCTTGAAAAATTTAATGACCTTTTGTCTCATGTGCTTGGGCATGCTTAATTCTTAGCCAAAACAAACATAATTGTCAGGCTTTTAAAAAGACATTCAAAATTTTCAAGATGAATTTCTCTGAAGAGAATAATGTATTCTAGTTATTTAGGGCATTAAACTGTGTGAGTGCTTAATTAAACAGAAAAGTCTTACATGCAAAAAAATCAGAAAGTTGTACATTTTAATAGTAAGGTATAAGAAAATAAATATCAAATTTTAGGATAGCTTGAATTGTAGTTAGTTCAAAGTTTTTATACAGAAGGATAATCTTTCTTTTTAAAACAAATTACAGGCACAGATGATCATCCTAGAACTTCTCTGGATGACAGGGAGCAGAGGGGAAAAATAGTTTGTCCATGCACAAACATAAATTCCTTAGCATCTAAAAACGGGTCTTATGCTATTCCTTAGGAGGGAATTTATGCATAATGTTATAAATATGGTCAAAACCAATGGCTGGAAAATCATAGGTCCAAGTGGAGAACCTATTGACAATGTATTGGTTACTGGTTAGTATCAAACAGCCTCCTGAATATTTACATTTATAGCCACGGATGTGTGCTGCTTTCAACCTTGGTCAGATAAGCATCTCATTGCAGTAGGGAGTAGTTAATACATATCTCCCCCTTTACAATATTTACAGCAATGGGTCTCTGGTTGGAAGGACTGACCTCCTGAAAGGGTATGCGACTTCTCTCCAGGTTGGAAATTCCTAGGATAGACAATTGTGTAGACGAATAGGTTCCAATGGGATGTGAAGAGATGTCTTAGTGACTGCCTTACCCTGACTGAAGGAGAAAGCTATAGAATGGTCCCAGCTTCCAGGCCATTCCCCTTTAGGCTATAATGTTGCTATTCTACAGGAAGAAGTCCTGAGAAGAACAACACCTTCCCTAGAGGAAAACACTACAAAGAGAATGACATTCAGATCGGAAAAACTACAATGGGAATGGAAAATATTACAAATATGTATAGTCACTGAAAGCATTCTTGATTTTCCTTTTGCTGATAGAGACTCTGCCTGATGGGGTTCTGCCCCAGCAAGACGCAGTGGAAGGAAGCCCTATTCCTGGAGTGTCTAACAGCGTGTGCTTCCCAGGTCTGCATCCCTGTCCTCTCACTTCAGACTTCTTCAGCTGCCATTCATCCGGGCTGGGATATGTCTGTCTCTGTTTTCGAAACATGGATTCTACATGTTTGCTTCTCAACTTTTGTGACCTCTACATTTCTTGGCGTCACTCAGCATTCATCCCTTCAGGCATGGAACATTTTACGCTTCCTTCACTGATAAAACATTCTCTCCAGAAATTTTCTTTCCAGAGATGCTTCACTATTGAGATGTAAATACTTTCCTAATACACATTTTTTAAACATGAGTGAAAATCCAAGAGGAAATGAGGAATTTCCAGAAATTCAGATTTAAGTAAATACAGACATCCGCTTCAAAATTCTTATGAAACACGGCATTTTTTTTTAGTTGTGACATCATGGAAACATATTTGCTTACAAGTTATCCAGCTTCCTTTTTGCCCAAAAAGGTTTTGTTATTTCTGGATCAAGACTTCCCAAAAGACTGACCAAAATAACTGGAAGCTAAGATTTTGATCCCACCTCTAAATCATGAGATTTTTATGAATACTATTTAGGCTTCATAGCAGAAATGATACAAAAATTGCAACAACAACAAAAAAACCTTTTGAATAGTCTAACCAAACTAAGTCTAAAAGTAATCAATACATCCCACTGTGCTGGAAAAACAAATGCAGTAAACTTCTCTAGAAAGAAGAAACTATTCAACTTCACCTGGAATGGTGGTGCAGTGTTTTAATTTCAGCACTTGAGAGGCAGAGGTAGGAATTGTGTATGAGATCAGTCTAGGCATCACACGCACACACACACACATAAACACACACACACACATACACACCCACACGCGCGCGCGAGCATCAAACAGGAATAAACTTATCTTTTAAAAACTATATACAAAAACATGTTACAAAGCTGAGATGCAGAACAGTTAAATATTATATGATGGCTTAATTCTTTGACTTTGCAAAATAAACTTAAATGGAAATTGATTTTTTTATTGAACATGACCAGCTGGAATGACTAAGACATGACCAGCACAAAACTCGAGAGGTCAGCCCTCACTGCTACGTTGATAGAGTGGATACATTAACAGATTCCAGATTTGAAGCATCTTGGGGTGGCATTCCAATCCAGCTGGATTATTTATGAACAGAGGAAATGAAGACAAATCATCGCATGTCACACAATTCCAGTCCTCCATGTATAAATCACATTAGAATATCATTGGTAAAGGGGGATTTTATAACAAAAATTAAAATTCAGTAAATGTTGTGCCATTATTCTCCAGAGTATATTAAAATGCAAAGAAAATCTCCAATTATTAAGAAAGAAATGCAATAATAACTTGGACAATAGAAGTTTCCAAAAAGCATGTGTTGAAGGTTAGGGTTTCCAACCCATGCTGCTGCCGGGGGTGTGATGGGACACAGGAAGGCTGGGCTGAGTTAAAGGGAGTAACAGATGCAAATTTTATTTAGAAACATTACTAATTTCTTGCATCATAATACCAAGGAAAGAATTCAGGTTTGATTAAGGAATTTAAAAGAAAACTGCAAAGAACTACAAGGTTCATGTTTATCTAATATTGGAAAGTAAGTAAAAAAAATAAGAGAAAAATATGGCTTCTGTAAAATTGAATGTCTATAACATTAAGTACCAAATGAAAAGTTATTGAAAATGGTTGCAACAAATGTGAACTGGAGTAAATATTGTAATGTAAAAAATGCTGGCAAAGTCAACTGGGGGAAAAATTCCCAAGAAAGACATGACCAGTTGAACAGAAAAAAGTTTTGAAAATCCACAGTCTAAGAAATATGTTCAAAAGTATTGATTAATATGCTCAGTATGATGACTACACAAGGCTCAGGACCATATTCAAATTCTCATAAAGGGAAAAGGAAAGAATTAAATCCACAAAATTATTCTCTGAGCTCTGCATGCCTGCCATGGCACATGCATCCACTACACGTATCATATACAGTAATAAGAAATAAGTTTTTGAAAAGTATCAACCAAAGATCTCAGTGAGTTATGGTGCTGGTGACCAAACTTGCCAACCTGAGTTCAATATCAGAAACCCACATTGTAGAAAGAGAGAAACAAGTCACACAAGTTGTCCACTAACATCACACAAGCTCCATTGCATGCACACACACACAAATACATACACTAAATAAACAAATATATATAAAGATTATTTTTAAAATATTAATTAGTAATCAAAGAAGTGTAGTTAACTAAGTAGCCCAACTAAAAGTCTAAAATATTACATTTTTATACTTACAGACAGAACAAAATAATTTTATGAGATTTTATTTTTAGTTTTACTTATATATGATGTAAGAATGTTTAATCCTGATAAGCCATTCTGATGCTTGGCAAACAAGCCAAATGGACTTTTATGGAACAGATCAAGAATTTTAAAGTACTACAGGCTTTGACCTTTAAAGAATTTAGCCTGCCTGAAGCATTCAGAGACCATCTAAAATCTATATGCACAGTGTTTCCTCTAAAGAATTTCCCCATGAACCAAATCCCAAGCAAACTAAGTCAGTGTTTATAGCTCTTTTTATATGAAAACAAAGAGAGAAAATTAATATTTGTGCAGCACATCAAGAGACTCAGAATTAGCTATTTGCCAGGAAGTGAGATATAAAAGATTATCCATGGCACTGGCAAGCTGATCACATTGATAACTTGGGACAATATGATTGGAAAATCCAACCTAAAGCCTGACATTTGCTCAAATATGTCAATATTGTCTTGATGTTTAACACTAAAGTTTAAGTCTACACTTTACAAGATGAACAATAAGAAGATATTAATGAAATATGATACAAGGCCACACTAATATACAGACTTTAAAACTAGGTATATGAAATTCTTTGAGAATGTGCTTATCATTCTTCTTTAAATGAAGAATATAGGGGCTGGGGAGTGGAGTCAGTGACTACGACCATGACCTGCTCTTTCAGAGGACCTGAGTTCAATTCACAGCACCCACATGGCAGCTCATGGCTGTCTGTAACTCTAATGTCTCTCTGGTCTCCAGGAATACTAGAAACACAGTTGGTGCACCAATATACAAGCAAGCAAAATATTCATTCATGAGAATTTTTTAAAAATTAAGTTATTTTATAATCACCTACAAATAATAAAATGTCAACAAATAGAAAAGATTTTTTTTCAGTTTATTTGAATAAGCACATTCCTGAAACTACAGTTATGTTTATAACCACTTTTATAATAAGAAAAGAAGATTTGGTCCAAATAAATGTGGTTGGAAGAGTAAATGAAGTGTACAAACATGCAAGCTTCTCTAGGAAAGAACTCTGTATTTGGTTGTTTTAGATGAAAAAAAAAAAGACAAGAATGGAAGGAAATCCCTTTATGAACATAATGCTTTTCTACATCTATTTAAAAAATTCCATAGTAATGCATTTCATGGAGCATGCCCCACACAAGTTATAATCAAAGACGCTGGGCTTTGTTTCTTATCACGAACATCATCCACATCACACTTCTTCCTCTTCAGTCCAGTTACATATGAATCCAATACAATCTACAGGAGTCAAAATGACTTCAAAATACTGAAAATATCAAAAATGCTTTCCTTTTTGTTTATCATCTTGCAAAAATGAATGGACTGTGGTAGGATCCTTGTACAAGAGGAGCGCAACGCCCCGTGTCTTCTGGGGTATCATCTACCCAGGAGGAGCAATTGTATTTGCTTGCACCTGTGAACATTCTCCTGCCACATTACCTTAAAACGTAAGTACAAAATTGAACTCATCTCAATAATATCATACTTCTACTGAGATGCACTGAAAGGATGTAGAAAGATTGAATTATTTTCCGAAGCCGCAATTAAAGTTTAATCACGTATTGTACCATACTTCATCCTATTGGGTCATTTTTCATGTATGAACATGACGTTTAAAAGTTACGTTTTTCAAAACTCTTCGAGATTTTAAAAGATAATATTTGCATAGGTTTGGCCCAATATTTCCACTCTTGATATTTTAGAGATCAACATCTCTGAAATGCTTAAAGGAAAAACATACCAGACCTCAAAACTTGATCAGATAAACTGGCCTGTTGTAGGACCTCGTCTCTAGCAGCTTTACTGGCATCCTGGATGTGTAAGTCGTAAAAACCAAGCAAAATTCCATACAGGAAAGGAGGAAAATGATAACCTCAAGCACTGGGCGCAGCAGGCATTCATCACTGTTCTTTAGAGACAATTCATCGCTACAATCGCCTGCCAGCGACTTGTCAACACATTGCTTCACGACACAAAACCATCCATAATTTAAGGCTTTTACCTGATGAGATGGTAATGAACATCATTTCTTTTGTTTTTTGTTTTTATTTTTATTTTCTAAGAGTATAAGTCCAATGAAACACACTTAGGTTTAAGTTTATAAATGCTGATTGCCGATCTGTTTTCCATACACACTATCTAATGCAAGAAAAACGTTGAAACTTGTTCAGCAAGCTATTCAAACTTTATATCAATTTACATGGAAATATATACCCTATAAATTATGTAAAACAATTTACTTGCATAATAGTATACTTCAATGTAGAAAAGAATTTATAAGATGTCTCAAAATGTCTTCTTGTAAAGATAATGAAGCAGAGAGAATTTTATAGGGTAGATTTGATGGGGGTGGGCAACAACCACATTAGTAAGATAAGGGGAAAAGTACAGATAACAAAATCCATGGTTAGGTAACTAGTTTAATGGTCAATCATATATATCAAAGATATATGAGCTTTATGTTGCTTTCAAGTTATCACCTTTTCATTTTAATTTTGCAAATGTGTACATGTATGACTTACAAGAGAAGGAGGTGGGTAGAAATAGAAGAATGAATCTCCCAAGCAGTAGTGAGCGCCTACTACTCGGCCTGAAAGCAACAGTCAAGCAACCAGAAAATAGACAGACATAATGGTACGTCAGCAACCTGCACATTAGAAAAGCCATAAGATCACAGCAGATTACAGATCTCCTCCAGGCTGAGCAATCAATGTTCTTTGTGTGTAATGGAATTCCTCCTTTATTCTAATTCCCCAAAGCATGCACGATTTAATATAAGAAGATTCTATTCTGCTTATTAACATTCAGACAGGAAAAAGAAATAGAGCAGAGGCTTTGTGCTGACCTATGCACACCACTTGAGGAATAAGTTTTAAATGAGCAAAAAACAATTCATCAAAATATTCCCATTTAGGAACAATGTTCTCGCTGTTAAAACTCTCTGAAGTGATCAGGCAATTGATTGTGTTCCAGTTGCTATAAACCCAAATGCTTCTTTATATTCAACCCTTTGGATTATCAAAGGTTTGATATTATTTTGACCTTATTAAATAAATGCATTGTAAAATTCATATGCATGTAATTGTTAGAAAATGAACCAAATATGTGATTTTCTGATTACAGACAGGTCCAAATCTTAGTACTTATTAGAGGTTAAAACTATCAGCCAAGAACAACAGCCTATGTCATCCACTTTGCAGTAGAGGATCAAATAAAGCAGGTGCTTTATTTACTAACTCACAAGACACAGTATCCTACAGACCTAAAGCTAACCAAACTAGGCATCTAGTTGAACGGAGTAGGCTTTATACTGAGGTAATTCCAGAATCTCCGGAACCTTAGCATCAGGACGAAGGTAGCCATGACAACATGAAGTGTGTGCTGTTTCTCTCCTCACTGCCAGCACCTCCCTTGTGTGCTGACACCCCAGTCTCTCACACCTCTTCAGTGTGGAAGACCTAAGAAAACCTAATCTACAAGACCCCAAATTCACACGATCCCTTCCTTTTGTAAAGAACCCCCTCTTAAAACCCAACCCCTCAAACTCAAGCTTTTCACTGTGTGTTTAATCTGATGACAAATTTTATCTGTTGAGATTAGCTAATGAGGATGGTGTGGTTTGTGCGTGCTTTATATTGCATGTAGCCATTTAACAGGGACTTAGTATCTAAAGAATTTCCACATTAAGAAACAGGAATTGTCTTGTGCTCTATTTTTTTGACTCTATTTTTTTGATACATCATTAAATGTCATGAAACCTCAATTTGCTCTCTTAAAAGGAAGTGTAACTTAATTCTCAGGATGGTTATCAACTTCAAAGTGACTAAGTCACAGCAAGACAAAAGGCCAGGAGAGTTAATGCCACACGTGAGAAATGCTTCAGGAAATGACAGTGTGCTACACATCTGTACAATTGGTAATGACACACTAACTCTAGCCAATTTTACACAAATCCCACAGTAAATAATACTTCAAAAGGAAAATATAACTTCCAGTTATTCCCGGGCATTTCAGGAAATCTCAGCAGAAGTCCTGCACTTAATTTTTGTTCTGTTTTCTGTAAGCCGTGATAATCAGTTACGTCTTTGCTCTGATCCATGTAATTAATCAATATCTTGGAAACAAAATAAACAAAACCTAAGATTAAGAGTGCTATAGGAATTGTAAAATTTGAAAAACCTTTATGCGAATCTTCAGCAATTGCTGATCTAAAACAGCTGTTATCTATCACACTCAAGAAGCTGAGCCACAACGGTCAATACCTGCTGCTTCGGATTTTCTTTTTGAAGACCTTTGTCTTTGTTGTCCACCCATTTTTAATAAAAGGATTTACCTGACAAATCCAGTTTTAATCTGCATGGATTATGTGTATGCTAAAAAAAACTGTCTAGACCATAGAAAAAGAAGAGAAAATTTTCAGAAAAATTATTTGCTCTGAGTGGTGGAAAAAGAAAATAATCTAAATTTAATCACTGTCTTTTTAATACTAAAATATACAAGAAATATTGGAAGCACAGATTCAGCCATGAGGAAAAAAGTATAAAAGGCCAAGTCCAATTATTCATGGATACCACTCAACAGGAAACAAAGACAGCAGAATTGGGAATGAAATAACTTTACTATCTGTGACATATTCGTTGAGAATATCACTGAAAATTTTCTCTGATACGTTGTATGTTTGTTACAATAATTGAAAGAAAAGTTATTTTGCTTGAATTCCATATTAGCATTTAGAAAAAGTTGCTAACTTTTTCTCTTTGGTTTATGGAAAATAATGTCCAAAATCCTACAAATGCACACTTTAGGCAATTTACATGTAAAATACAATCATCCTAAAATAATTAGCTTATTAAATCTGCATTTTCTTCATACTAAAAACAGCTGTCACATAGAAATTGTCATGTTTATAATACTAATTTTTTATGCATTATTTTAATTGTTACTCATTGCCAAAGGAGATTTAAATGATTTAGCTGTAGTTAAACAGAATCGAACAAGTTTTAAGAATTTCAAATCTATTGAATGAATGAAAACAAAACTGATGTGCAACAAAATTTTTCATCAGAAAAGCATTGTTTGATCACTATGGAAAGAAGGTAAACTTCTCTAAGAGCCAATATGAAGTCACTTACAAATAATTTGATTAAACAAAGTTAATTAATTTTTTTCCCACTGGAATGTTAGAAGTTCTAAAATAAGACAAATGCTGTAGACAGAGATTATTTGATGAGGCTATTAGATAAAAGAATCTGGAGAAAAATCTTGTAGTGCCATTTTAATTAAAAATAATGTTTTGATAAGACAGATCTCATATAGCCCAGACTGGCCTCCAACTTGCTATGTACCCTGTCTTCACTGCCCAAGCGGTAGATTTACAGATATGAGCCACTATTCCTACTCCTGTTAGACATGAAGGGAGAAACATAAAACTTGCTAGAATTCACAGATGGTAAAATAAACCTCTTAGAAAATCGTGATTGACGAGTTATTACAATCTGAATGACAATCCAGCCTTCCTATCATGCCATTATGGGTGCCCTGGAGTTCATAAATATGAAAATGAGCTTTCAAAAAAAGTTGATGCGACTCTGATTAATAATCAAAAAGTATTATTTGTCTCAATCACAGATCCTGCTGTCCTCTCTGATGTGACATCAATATCTAAAGTGCTGAATTTGGTTATATTTGACTCATAGTTTACAGGAGACTCGACAAGTACAATCGTACTCAGAGAAAGTGTCCAGGGTGTATGTATTTGAAAGTAGACAATGTAAGCATTGGTCGAAAGTATAAACTGTGTGTTGTCTTTAATTTGTCTAGGATGGGGCATGCTGGCGTATTGTATCTTAGATTTAATTGTTAACTTAACATTGACTAGAGTCATCTGAGAAAGGGATCACATTTGAGAGATTGCCCAGATCACACTGACTTGTGGGCAGATCTGTGAATGATTGTCTTCACTGCTATTGATGTAAAAGGTCCTAGCCACTGTGGGTGGCATCATTCCCTTGGCAGGCAGTCCTGAGATATGTATGAAAGCTAGCTAAGCTCGAAACAGTAAGCTGGCAAACAACATCCCTCCGTGCTTTTAATTCTTCTTGAGTTCTTGCCCTGATTTCCCTCATTTATGGACTGATCTAGGGGCACAATCCAAATAAACCATCTCCTCTAAGTTGTTCTGGCCAGAGGATTTTAGCATAGCAATAGAAAGAAAACTAAAATAACTACAAATATCTGAGTGTCGTTAGAAGGAACACCGATTGGTTTTAAGCTATCGAAGTAGAACTAGGACTAGTAGCTAGGAAGCAGTTGTGAGCTACACAAGAAAATATTTAGTAAGAATATACTGCTCCAATAATGGTCTAGTGACTGAGCTTCTCTGAGCATGTTTTCTCACCCATGGGTATTCATACTGAGGACAAGAGGTGGCACAGTGACTGGGAATGCAGAAGTAAGGGACAGAAATGACCAACTGCTATAAAACATGAAGATGGCACTGACTGTTTCTAGGGCTCTAGTGAATTTAACTCATTGCTGAGGATTTTTTTTCAGAGTTTTGCAACTAATATAAAACACATGTATTATGGGTCTTCTATGTGCAAATACTCAGTTAAGAAAAGAGAATTAGAAAACAAAATTTTCTGGATTTTTGTATTCCATATCTAAGATGATATGGACAATAAATAAAAAAGTAGGTTATATGTCAGAATGCAGGGGCAAGCAATACATAAGAAGAAACACAGAAGTGTAAAATTTTAATAAATATCAGGATATCCACAGTGTGAAAATAATGTTTTAGAAAAGAGGCATTAATTTCTTTAGCATTTTCAAGAAGAATTAATTTTATTATGATATCCAAAAGAAAAAATGACAACCATAATAAAATGCTGTATAATCTGGATGCCATTTCATCACAGCACCATGGGTTATAGTTTATATTTCTAAAATTTGTATGATTATCTCAAAATGTGCTTGTAAATGGGGTTCTAAAAAAATCTGATTCTCTGAAATACAGTTACTAAGGTACTTAAAGCCAGTATCGGTGGCGATTCTGGTGATTCCTCTTGGGTAAAAAGAGGATGGGGATACACCAGCAACAAAAAAGGAAAACTGTGTGATGACATTGACAGAAGACAGGCGTCTCCAAGACATTAGCTTCATCTCAGCCTTCTACCTCCACATCCAGCAAGAAATATGCTTCTATTGTTTAAACCCCTTGGTCTGTATGACCTTGTGAAGGGTACCTAGGCAAACACACAGAGAATTTTCCAGCACCATATGAACACCATCTAAATCTAAAAGACTGTATTAGCCGGAGTATTGGAGCAATTCAAAATCTTTTCAAGTCATTTATATTTAGAATTTACATAGAAATTTTTGGTTTTCCAGTATTTATTCTTTTTTTGTTTGTTTGTTTGTTTTTTTTGGTTTTTTCGAGACAGGGTTTCTCTGTGGCTTTGGAGCCTGTCCTGGAACTAGCTCTATAGACCAGGCTGGTCTCGAACTCACAGAGATCCGTCTGCCTCTGCCTCCCGAGTGCTGGGATTAAAGGAGTGCGCCACCATCACCCAGCTCAGTATTTATTCTTTTAACCTTGAATTTCACTAAAAATCAGAAACAGAATCCCATTTCATCATGGTAAAGACTTAACAAAAATAGCAGGGGCTTCACATCTGAAAATAGCAGGCATAGCAGGTATTAAGAAGTATGTAAGCTTTCAAGATACAGAAAACATTTAGTTTCTGTTAGGGTGCATACAGTTTAATTTATTGAGTTTGGCAAAGTTGAACAAGGCAACTCATAAGCTCTTAGAAAGTGCCTATGCTCTAGTAACAGCTGATCTCACAGGAACTAACTACCACCTTAAATTTTCCGCAGGAATTAACTACCACCTCAATCAAGTTTCCCACAACTACCCAAAGAGCTTAAAACAGCTCTGCTGCTATGGTAACTCTGCCACGTATAGGAAATAGTGAATACATTTAAAGAGTTCTGTATAAAAAGAATGCTTATTTCTGTTCTTTGTGGATGTTATTTTAGTACTTTCTCTCCCCTGACCCCCAATATGTGTGTGTGTTAGTGTGTGTTATGGATTTAACAAAACAAATAAATATACTTTTTGTTATGGATTTAACAAAAACAAATTAATATACTTACAAGTTCTGTTAATTTTGATGTTCTCTCAAAATCTTCACCTTCCTCCATGAGAGTTTCTTCAGTCCCAGGTAAAGAATCTATTTTAATTTTTAAAAATAGAAGTTACAAATTGTCGATGCATAAATATGTATATTTATGATGATAAGAAGATAGCGACATAATTGAACTGCTTGTTCAAATTATCATGTTTATGAGTAGACTTTAATGATATCTATTCAGCTTATAGATATATGTACAAATAAGCATATTTCTAATTCGGAAGTGTATAATAAAATCAAAAATGTACAAGAGCTAGTTACTTTATTTTTACATATAAAGCAATACTTCTGAGTGGAAAGTTGTCTTACAACCACCTGCAACTACCAGGGAGCCTAGCAGTCTATTTTGGCCTCTGTGGGCAACTGCACTTAGGTGCACGCACACACACCCACACACACACACAAACCTCTATAATTAAAAGCAAAAATAAGTATAAAACTGAGGTAAACACAACTCGGCGTTTATTCAGCTATATTTTGATATATATCTATTTTTAATGTCTATTTTGTTTTGCAATGTTATACTTCTTATTTGATTAATGATTTCTTTTAGATGAGGAAGGGTTATGCAATTTAAGTATCAATTCCATCAATTGGTGTTCTTTTTTTCATTCAGATGACAAATTGTGAAGAAGTCAAAAAGGGTGCAAATGATTAAATTCTATAGGTTTTTAATTTTTATTCATTAATCTAGAAATTAATTTTTCCCTAGCCCTATTAGTTTCTCCTTTCATTTCCCTTCCCAACCGATCTCAGAAATCTCCCTTCTCTTCCATCTACTTTCTCTCTTCTTCAGAAATAGTGCAACACTTCCAAGTAAATCAGTCAGCCTCGGGATAACAAGTTACAGAAAAACTAGGCATCCTGTCTTCTATTAAGGCTGGGTGAGGCAACCCAGCAGGAGAAATGGGTCCCAAGAGTAGGCAACAAAATTAGAGAACAGCCTCTCCCGTTAGCTCCCTCTACCAAGAATCCCACAACAAGATCAAACCAAACAATTGCAACAAAGGCATGCTATGGAAACTCCTTCAGCCAATAGCCTTTTAAATACCAGTCCATTTGGGCATGATCTGAAGTACTATAAGTGCAGATAAATAGCATGCATGGCCCTTTTTTCCTGGATTCAGTTTCCAGATTCCAGCACCCACAGAGGACTGTGGATCTCTACCCTGACTGTGAGTTTTATCCCCAAATAAATAAACCTTTGTTATACTCCATTCCAGGCTATTGTGGACCTCTTTAATATGCCTACATTTCAGCTCCCAACATGTCTAGGATAATTTGTATATTGATACAAGTTCAAACTATATTTTTATACTGTGTATGTTATTATTTCTGCTTATAATTATCGTACACATATACAAAGTTATTTTGTCATATTGTATTCATGCTTCTACCTCTGCTTAAGATATTTTTGTATATTGATGCAATTTTAAGAGTTTTATCATATTGTACTATACATTTCTCCCCTCTGATCAAGATACTTACATATGTATTGTTTACATTTTGAGTCATTGTCCTCATTTGTTGCATATCTCTGTAATTTATAATGTGAGGCCTTAGTCTTTAAGCTATATAGGTATTAAGAATTATATGCCAATAGTCATCCATGGTTGTCATACTTATAGTTAGACTAGTCATTTTCTCTAGATACACAGAGATTGTACTCCACACAGATAGACAATCTTCAAACACTTCAAAGAACTTTAGAATATGGCATTTAAATAAGTCAGGATTCTGTTCAGGATGTTGCTCCTGGCATCATCAATCTATTCCTGAGAGAATGTTGGGCACCAAAGATACTCCACTTGGAGCTTGTTTTCTTTTTGGCAAAACTGGCCTTTGGTCAAAGAACTGTCTTTTCTTCAACTGCTGATAATATTGTCTAAAATGGGCAAGCAGGATAAAAGCAAAAGCCACTACCAAAACTTGTCAGGATAAGGTCTTTCACATTGTCCTCCCTCTGAAAATGGTCTGTCAGATACTCCAGACCAAAAATTGGTTGCCCCAATGTTGCAAATGAGACTTTGGGTGATTGACCAAGGATCTGATTGTCTTTGTCATTTCTTTCACATTTTGGAAGTTGCTTGATTGCACTTGCTTCTAAATCAGGTAATATTATTTCTCTTCTCAGGTCTTTGATAAGGTTGAAGACTAGATAGTCATAGTTACTTTCCTTTACTAACTTAGCAAGATACTTTAATATAATACTTAGAATCCTCAGGATAGGCTAACTATTGAAATAGTCTCTGCTATTTGCTAATTATCTTAGACTGGACATTTAGCATATGTTTCTTGGTTGATGCTAGTCATGCTGGTTGTAGCTCAAATTTTTATGTGTGTTTTTGCCTCTTCCTTTCCCTGGACAATGTTTGGTATTTGTTCTTATTGTATATAGTTTTGTATTAGGCTTAGAAACCTTTTTATTTAGACAAAAGGGGAAAGTGTTGTGGGAACTCCTTCAGTCAATAGCCCATTTAGGAAAGGGTTTAAGGTAAAAAAAAAAAGTACAGATGAAAAGCATGTGAGGCCTGGTGTTTTGCTGGTGTTCAGTTCCGTGCTTCCAGCGCCCACAGAGGACTGTGGATTTCTTATTGTGAGTTGTATTGTCAAATAACTAAATCTTTGTTATACTCCATTCCAGGCTGTTGTGGACCTATCTCATGCACATGCACATGTGCAGAGGGCCCAGGTCAGTCCCATTCAAGTTTTCTGACTGGTGGTTCAATCTCTGTGATCCCCCATGAGTCCAAGTCACTTGACTCTGTGTATTTTCCTATGGTTTCTTTGCTCCTTCTGGCTCCTATAATCCTTCCTTCCCTACCTTGCACAGGATTTCTCCAGGTCCACCTAATGGTTGGTTATGGGTTTCTGCTTCTGTTCCCATCAGTTGCTGAGTGAAGCCTCCTTGAATGGTAGAGGTTTTATTTATTCACCATATCAAACAAGAAGTTGTGACTGGTTAGTATAAATCTTAGAGAAGTGGGTGAGTGGTGGCTTTCAATTACATGAATAAAATGGTGGGAACCCCTTATATATGGTTGCCAATGTAGGTTAATTACTACAATATAGAAAGGTATTTATGGTTTCTAGAAAAGTCTGTAATACTGATAATTATATGTCACATCTAGACTCTATACCAGAAGCCATCAACTTCCCTAGTTAAATTTAATTTCAAATGTTGATATTTTAAAAATCAGTTTGGAAAAAAGTATTTTAGACTATTGGGTTTTATAAACTTGATTCTTATATTTATTAATATTGAAAGAGTCCTGATCAAAGAAGATTCTTTTTATAGCAAAGGGAGATGAATAAAGAAAACCAAGCCTAGACACAATTCAGAAAACAATAGATAATATGAAGCCCTGCCCTAATGTAAGCACCTACACTTCAGCTCCTGCATGGATGACCTGGGAAACATAGTAGAAGGGAAGGCTGAAAGAATTTAAGATCCAGAATACCAAGAAGTCTACTGAAAATTTGTCTCTGCTAGAAATAGCTACATTAAGGAGACGGGAACAAGAACAGTATCAATAGACATGGTAACGTGTAAGGGAGAAATTTTTATCGAACCCACCCCTAGACAAGGAACTGTAGACAACTATTGACAGCTGAAAGAGGAATAATCAGCCTCTCTCAGGAATAAGTTTTCTTATTAGTTATCAAATACAGAATGGTCAGTCCTGGAACCATATATATATGTATGTATAATGAAAGTAGATTTTAAAACATGTGTTTATATATTTGTGCATACATATACATAGGTATGTAATAATAGTGATAATCAATGAAAATAAACAATTTCAGGGGAAAACATGAAAAAGGTTAGAATGAGAGTATCTGGGAGGGGCTGGAGGGTGGAAATAGGGAAGTTTTCTATTTTAATTTAAAATATATTTTTAAAGCCACATGATTATATAAAAAATCATTTAACTCATGTGCAAATGGGGATAGATTTTCCTAATGCATGAAATAAGTACTCTGGGCAAGATGTTATAATGTTGAAAACTTCAAGCCCCTTACGGTCAGTAAGTAGGGAAACATTGAAAAACTTTGCACAAGTTCAAGATTGTAGCTCATGGCATCTTTATCTCTGGTTATTCAGTGTTTCATTAAATTTCTTGGGTATAAACTTATCTCTATATAAACATAGATATCACTGTAGAACACAGAGTGCCCTCCACTATGATACTAACTCAAGGGAAAACATAAATTAAGATAATTTACCTACAGCACTTCTAAACAGAGTAGATCCATTAAAAGTAGCATATTTTAGTTGATAAAGTCAAGATGGAAAATGAAAAATGTACCAAGCAAAGAAATAGCCATTCAATTACAAATAATACTTCAGCACCTATCTATTAAAAGCAACTTTTAACAGCTTATACAATAGTATGGATAGGCCCATTAAATCAAGATGCAAGCTGGACTTTAATTGAATCTTCTAAAATTAAGTTAAAACTCTATCCAGGGAAATAGGTAGGCTAACTCAAGATCTTCATCTCCCCTTCCTCTCCTCCAATTCCAAACCCACAGTCTCATGTTGAGTTCTGCAGCAGACCTTCTGCTGTGATCTCTCCTCACTCTCTGCACCCAACCCCAGGGGACAAACTAAGTAGATCTCAGTGCAACACACTGCTTTCCTCCCTCCTGTGAAACCCCATTCCCCACCCCAGTTCATCCACATTCCTGTGTTCCCAATACCCAAGAACACATTCTTACTTGGAGCTCCACTGGCCACACCAAAAAGAACTAAAAGAATTTCCCATGAGGCAACACACAGATATCACACTCTCCTAAGAACTAGGGAAGAAACAGAAACCAAGGAACAAAATGCATACCCAACAAAGACAAGACTAGATATTAGCACCTAGAATTACATTCTTCCTAAACCCAGGTGCTTAAATACCAGCATAAAAACATGATCAATAGAAACCCAACTAAAACATGTCTCCACTAAAGCTCTGCAACCCTAACATAATAGGCCCTGAATATTCCAAAATAATTGAAGCACAAATACAATACCTTAAAATAGACTTTAAGCGTATTACAGAGGTCCTGAAAAAGAAAATGATTAAATCCCTTAAAGAAATCTATGAAAACACAAACACTGTAAGGAAATCAAAACACATACACACATATACATGTTTTTATGCACATGCACACACACACACACACACACACACAATGAAACAACAACAAAGAAAGACTGTCCTAGTCCTGAAAGTAGAAATAAAATTGACAAACTGAATCTTTAGAAAACCCAAACTGAGGGCAATGTGAAGATGAAAATTTAGGACCTGGAACAGAAACCTCAGAGGCAAGACTCATAAAAAGAATGCAAAAAGTAGAAGAGAGACTCTCGGGCATTGAAGACATGATAGAAGAAATTAATACATCTATAACAGAAAATGTTAAAACTGAAAAACTCCTGGCACAAAACATCCAGGAAATCTGGGACACTATGCAAAGGCCAACTCTAAGAATAATAGGAATAGAAGAAGGAGAAGACGATCAACTAAAAGACAAAGAAAATATTTTCAACAAAATCATAGAAGAAAATTTCCCTAACCTAACAGGGAAAATTCCCTAACCAGTAGGAGAGGCCTGACCTATTGCAGTATAAGAAGCATAAAGAACACCAAACAAACTGGACCTGAAACGAAATTTCCCTCGAAATGTGAGAGCCAAAATACTAAATATACAGAGAAAAGAAGGACTATTAAAAGCTGCAAAGGAAAAAAGTAAGGAACATAATAAAGGTAGCTCTATTAGAATCATGTCTGACTTCTCCATTGAGTGTCTGAAAGCCAGAAGTGCCTAAACAGATGTGTTGTAGATACTAAGTGACCAAAGATGCCCAGCCGAGATTACTAAACCTATCAAAACTTTCAGTCACCACAGATGGAGAAAATAAGATAGTCCATGATAAAGTCAAATTTATACAGTATTTATCTTGATTATCTTGATGTATATCAAACTCTACAGAAGGAATTAGAAAAAATAAAAAACAAACATCAACAATAAACAAATAAGCAAACAGAAACTCCTCAAACATAAAGAGGTTAACTATATCTAAAAACAAACAAACAAACAAAAACCAAAAAAACCCAAAGGAAATAAAGAGTTCAATAAAATCAAAAGAAGGAAGTACATGTGAGCATGCACACACACACACACACACACACACACACACACACACACACATACACAATGGAAAGCTCTTAAATGAAAAGAAATCACACCCAAAAGAAGTAGAGGATAGTAAATAATAAAATTCCATAATGAAATTTAAAAAGAAGAAACAAAAAACAATACAAAGAGTCAATAGAATGAAGAGTTGATTCTTTTAGAAAATCAAAAGATTGAAAAACTTATTTAAATTAACTGAAAGGCAAGAATATTAACTAAAAGAGAGAATATTTAAATTAACAAAATTAGAAATGCAAAGAATAATATAACAACAGACAGCAAGAAAACCCAGAGAACCATAAGAAAATACTTTAATAACATATACTTCACCAAATTGGAAAATATAAAAGAAATGAATGACAGAGAAAAACTTAAAGAAATATTCAACAACCTTAGCCATCAAATAAATGCATTCAAAACTACTTTGAGATTCCATCTTAAACCTGTCAGGATGACTAAGATCAATAAAGTAAATGACATGCTAGTAAGAATATGGAATAAAAGGAACATTGCTGGTGGGAGTGCAAACTTGTAAAGGCACTTTGGAAATCACTGGAATGTTTACTCAGGAGGATAGAAACCAATCTATCTCAAGATCCAGCTGTACTACTCTTGGGCATATACCCAAAGGATGCTTCATGTAACCACAAACCCACTTGCTTATTAACTATGTGTGGTGCTGATGTATGATAATGGCCAGAAACTGGAAACAGCTATCCTTTAACAGAAGAATGGGTAAAGAAAAATGTGGTACATTACATAATGGAGTGTTATTCAACTATTAAAAGAAAAAGGCATCATGAAATTTGCAGGCAAATGGATGCAACTAAAATAAAAAGTGTCCTGAGTGAGGTATTCCAGACCCAGAAAGACAAATATAGAATGTATTCACTTATATGTGGATAATAGTTGTTGAGTTAATGATAACTAAACTACAATCCATAGAACCACACAAGTTAGGAATAGAGTAAGGGACTAGAGGGCAGAAATAGTTCTAATTAGAAAAGGGAAATACAAAAGATAAACAGGATAAATGGGGAAGCTTGACTGGGAGAATCAAGTGGAAAGGAGGAGGAGGAGAGAGGAATTGATGAAGGGGAAAACAGGAAAGGATAGCTGTTAAGTGTGATTTGAAGGGTGGTATGGAAACCTAGTGCAGTAGACACCTCCTAAAATCTCAGTGAAATTGGCAAATGACTGGAGACAGAACCCCAGCTGGCTATCTTGTCACCAAATGTAGCTTCCAGTACCAGGACTGGTATATATTTAATAGGTTTGCTGGCCAAAGGCCCCATGGAAATCCCCAAACAAGCTAAGCTATAGCCAGGACTATTGTTTGCTGTCCACAAACTGACAGTAAGGCTCCATTGCTGAAGACAGCACCTACACAGCTCATTAAACATGGAGAAGTTGAGCTGGGAGTTACATAAAGTCTTCACCCCTACATCCTAGTGTCTTTGGTACAGGAAGGCACCCTGTATGCTACCAAAAGAAAAATATTAACCCCTATTCAGCCACAAACTCTTTTATCTACAATGGTGTCCTGCTTGCATGATAAGCTACAGCAATGATAGCACAAAACTTGCAGGAGTAAGCAACTAGCATGTGACTTGCGTTAAAGTCCACTGTCATCCTGATAGAACCCATACCTGGCACTGCTTTGGTTTATAACCTAGGGTTCTAGGGTAAAACCAAGTACTATTGGTCTATAAAACAAACAAACACAAACAAACAAAAACTAAGAGTGATAAAATAACTCCTAATGCTATTCTTCTATACTCATAGATCAGTACCTTGCTCAACTATCATCAAAGAAACCTTCTGCAACAGATGGGAACAAACACAGAGACCCACAGCCAGATATTATGCAGAGAGTGAAAGACCTTGGAACAGTCAGCCTTAAATGTGAGGTCTCCATCAAATTCCTCCTCTCAGAGCTCAAGGAACCCAACAGCAGAGTCAGAAATAGTGAAATAGACAAAGGGAATGAAGGACACCAAGTAAGCAAGGCCCTCTAAGTAATGCACAAAGCTCATATGAACTCACAGAGACTGGGGAAGCATGCATAAGGCCTGCAATGGTGTGCACCAGGTACTCTGCACATATGTTATGGGCTTCAATTTAGTGTTTTTATAAGACTCCCATGAGTGTGAGTGATTGGGTCTCTAGTTCTGTCACCTTCTCTTGGGCTCCTTTCCTTCTGTTGATTTGTCTTGTCCAACTCTGATGTGATAGCTTTTGTTTTATCTATTTTATTTTATTATTTTATTATTATCTACCCTTAGAAGCCTATTCTTTTCTAATGAGAGACCGAAAGGGAATGCTTCTGAATGAGAAGGAAGAGAGGAAGGAACTAGGAGGAGCAGAGGGAGGGGAAACTGTAACCAGGGCATATTATGTGAAAAAATAATCTAGTTTCAATAAAAGAAAAAAATTAATAAATTAATTAATTTACATTCTATCAAACTGTGGGCAAAGACTTTAACTTTATAATTTATTATATTTTTCATTTTATAAGTTGAAATTATTGAGTACAACATTTACTTAATATTAAAATTTTATTTTCTGTTGTAAAAATAATTCATAGAAATACAAACATTCATATATATTTATACAATTGAATTAAACGTATGTGTTAAATTAAATACACACACACACACACATATATGTAGGGAAATTTATCTTATGAGCAACTGTGTTTTCAAGATACATTCTATAGTTGTTCAAGTTTTTAATCACATAAAATGTAAGAGAAAATGAGTCTTTAGGGAAACAACACAGAAGTCTGGAACAATAATGTAAAAAAATAACTATCATTGAACTCTTGGATTGCAATTTTAATCTATTGGTTGAACATGCTGACGGGATCTGAAATCTTGAATGCTCGTCACAATGTTTAGCTTTGATCAGCTTCCTCTTGTCATCATTTTTTTTTACCATGACTGCTTGTGTTACAAGAACTTCCCTGCACAGAATTGGGTCTATTTATAGAAATATTTATTTTGAGCCAAGTTCAGTATAGATGCATAGTTGACATGTAAGTCACATCAGAGGTTTTTGGATGATGCCAAAGAGATTTGACTAACTTCAGGGGAAAGGAATGTCCTGAAGCATAAACTTTTGTTTCACAATTTCCTAATTAGGTATTTTAATATTTGAGTGTGGAAAAAGCAGGATATAAATATTTCAAGAAAAGAGCTTTGACTCAATGAATGCATTTTTCCGGTGGATGTAAGTATAATAAAAAACATACTACTGGATGTATTGTTTAATTTCCCAGGATATTTAAGTCTCTACAGTTAATATGTATATGCAATTTCTAAAGAGGATATGGTTTAGTTAATGGCCAAGTTGTTAAACAGTTTCTGTGTTGTGTTACTTTTACATTCAGCATGAAAGCTTTAAGAAGCATGAAATCATTTGAAGTGAGAACAAATACTCTTTCAAAAACAGGACTTTAAAACAGGAAGCTTTTGGTGTGACCTGAACATCAGGGACACTAAACATGACCATAGGGTAAATGGTAAGAATACTACAGGCAGCAAAAGAAAGCTGCTACCACTGAGGAAAGAATGGCCTGGGCATAGGAAGTTTTATACACAGGAGGAGATACTCAGGCTGAAGCAACAAGCCAAATGAGTGTTGTTGAATGGCCAGTGTGGTCCTCCAGGTGGCTAGTCACCTAGGACTCTCCTTCCATTATCAGCCTTTAAGAACTAGCTTGAAAATATGTATGCCTCAGTTCTATAACCGATCCCAATACAGGTAAACAATCATGATTTCTTTGCAAGTAGCCACCGGTATTGGTTTATATTCCTGGATCATTTATTTTAAAATATTATTATTAGGTGATAGTCAACGAATTAAATTATACATACATAAAATTTTCAAATAAAGTATATAAAATGTGTTCTATGAATAAAATATCACAGTAAATTTAATTTATAAAGTATAATAATTGAACACCCCAGCTTGTGAGCACTTTTAAGAATCAGAGCATTCCCAAAGCTTTCATCTGCCACTGGGCACCTTCCTTATCACAGCTCAGCTTCCTTGTATCCTGAAGATAACAGCTCTTTTGAGTCAATCCTTCCCGTCTTGTACTGTGGTTTTTTTCACTTACATATGCTTTCCTAGAGAACACTCTCTAGAAATCTCCTCATTTTAAACTTCATGAAGACGGCAGCCTCTGGCTTAGTTTTGTCCAATCAACATTCATGGTCTTTAGGCTCAACCCGTGGGGCACCCCATAATTTCTCATAGCAGCTTCTGAGAACCAACTGCTGTTTCCAGTTGATCGTTTGAAAACTGCGCAGTGGCTGGGCTATATTATAGGAGGGAAATAATCATTCTGCAAACCAGTTTTTGCTAAGCATTTGCCAGCTCGTTGCTGACTTTATCCATCCTGTGTGTGTAGCTGAAATGCATATGAGTCCCTATAGTGTGACAATTCCACAGTCCATTGGTTTCACCATCCAGAACAATCTAACAAGGCTTGTCCTCATGCCCTGGTGCATAAGGCCAGTTTCTTGAAAATATTTATTTAGATATACAGTTTCTGTGATTTCCATTCTATAAATACTCAAAATTTTAAGATACTAGAAAACTGTTCTTAAGTTGTTTAGACACCAGCACCTATTGGAAGTAAATCCCTGTCATTGCTAAAACTTTTTGTCAGCTTTCTTAATTAATACCAAAAGTGGTTATAAAACAACACTTCATAATAGTCTCCAATTGATTTTTCCTGGTTTCTAAGGTAATGGGGCATATTTCATATACTTGACATTTGTATTTCCTCTTCTGTGACATGTTTATTCAATCTGTTGATTATTTTTCAGTGGATTTGTTGACCTTATTAAATTATAGATCTTCATATTGAACATTCATCTTTGGTCAATGAAAACTATTCTGCAGATAACTTTTGTCATTTTGTGGCTTTTTTCCCTTGGTGTTTTTGAACAAATAGTTCTTAATTTTATTTTTAAAAGCTGTGTGTATACGGCATGCGTGTTGACATGTATGGAGTATGCATGCAGGTATATGCACTGTGCAGATGTTTCCAAAAGTCAGAGGCTAGAGTCCTTTTCTTTCATTTCCCATCTGACTTTTGTTGAAGACAGGGTCTACCCCTGTTTCTGGAGCTCACTGATTATCAGGACTATGATCAGCAAGTCTCTGGGATCCTTCTCTCTCTGGTCCACCAGCACAGATATTTACAGCTGGGTTTACAGGTGTGCGCTACTTTGTCCACTGTGCATATGTTGGTGGCAAGGATCTGAACTCAGCTCTCATATATAGACATCAAACAATTTCCCTGCTAAGCAGTCCCCTCACCTCCATAGCTCCTGATTTCCTATAGTTGAAGTTTTCGCTCTTTAACCTCAATCTTAATTCAAGTTAAATTAATTAAAATGGTAAATTGTAACATGAAAAGTGTATAGAATGTTTTGTTTTGTTTCAGTAAGCATTTGTGAAATGTAAGTATAAAATTAAAAATATTTATGTTTATAAGCATTCATTATTTCATTTGTTTGTTGTAGAAATCATTCAAAGCCCTCTCTCTAGCTCTTGGAATGCGTAGTGCATTGTTGTTTCATTGTATCTCTAGTGGTTATAAACTTTTGTGTCTGCTTTAGGACATTGTCCACTCAGGAATAAGGAAAATATTTTCCTATTGTGATTTCTCTAATGATACTGATTCCATGTGATGTGTCCGGCTAGAATACAGACAGCGAAGACAGCAGTAGAGCATTATAGGTGTCTCTAGAGAAGTACTACATGTACCACTTGCTCTGCAAACATTTTGAAGTGCTCTAGTTTTAGCTAAGTGATAGAGTTTGCATTGCATCCTATAGAAATGGGTATGGAATAAACACTATTAATTTTGATTTTTTTGTTTTTTTTTTAATTTATAATCAATAGAATTTATAGAAATAATTAACATGAAATGAAGCTGGCAATTGTTTAAATTTGTCAATCTGTCTGCATTTAACTGAAAATTGACATTTTTTGTTAGCAATATATAGATAGATCTACAAAATTTCATCTTGAAAACGAATAACATCATTAAAATAATGATCCGGAAATTTCTAAATAGTCAAACATATAGCCAAAAGAGATTTGACTGAGACAAAATCAAATTCTTGAAAAATTGAAACTTCCTGATAAAAGTATCATAAAATCTTGTATCATTCTGAGGGATTAATTTTTTTTTAATCGGGAACTCGCCAAGGCCAGCTGGCCTGGGTCTGAAAAAGCCTGGGATAAAACCGGTCTCGCTGAACATAGCGGACAAGGAGGACTACTGAGAACTCAAGAACAATGGCAATGAGTTTTTGATCCTACTGCACGTATTGGCTTTGTGGGAGCCTAGGCAGTTTGGATGCTCACCTTACTAGACCTGGATGGAGGTGGGTGGTCCTTGGACTTCCCACAGGGCAGGGAACCCTGATTGCTCTTTGGGCTGACGAGGGAGGGGGACTTGATTGGGGAAGGGGGAGGGAAATGGGAGGCGGCAGTGGGGAAGAGACAGAAATCTTTAATAAATAAATAAATAACTATTAATTTTGAAAGACAATAAAGTAAACATCTGTGGTGCTGGCTGTCAATAGATTTTTGCCAACTTGACCCAAAACCTAGGCATAACTGGTTAGCTTTTGTCAACTCAATACAAACTAGAGTCACCTAGGAAGAAAGAATCTCAGCTGAGCAATTGTTTCCATCAGATTAGTCTGTAGAGCATTTTCTTTGTTAGTGACTGATAGGGGAGGGCCCAGTCCACCTCTAGGGTGCTGCTCCTGGGCATATGGTCCTGGTTGAGCAGAGCAGGCTATGGGAAGTAAGCCAGTAAGAAGTATCCATCCATGGTCTCTGCTTCCCTACATGGTGGACTGTGACTTGGAAGTGTAAGCTGAGATAAAGTAGCTTTGGTCAGAGACTTATGACAGCAGCATATACCAAAGTAGGACACCTAGAAAGCAGGACTCTGAACTGAGGAATTGTCTCCATCAGATTGGCCTTTGTGCATGTCTGGGGAATAGTTTCTTGATTAATAATTGATTAAGGAGGGCACAGCCCGCTGCAGATGAAACCATGCTGAGGCAGATGGGCCTGGGCTATATAAGAAATGTAACTGTGCAAGCAGCAGAGAGCAAGCAGTTGAGCAGCATTCCTTCCTTCCGGTCTCTCCTTCAGTACTGCCTCCAGGTTCATGCTTTGAGTGTTTGGCCTGGCTTTTTTAGATGATAGACTGTAATTTGTAATCTGAAATAAACATTCTCTTCCCCACACTACTTCTCGTCATGGTATTTTATCATAGCCATAGGAAATCAAGCTAGGACACATTACAGTGAGAAGAAAGGAAGGTATTTTACTAGTGAGGAAGGAGGAGAAAGGCACAGATCAGACTTCTTCAGGAAAAATGAAGTCTGTGTTAGAGAAGAAACAAGTAATATTTAGTGTTAACACCAACTTAGCACATGAGAGAGAATTTGTGTTATCTTCAGTAAGATGTTGCTGTTTTCCTCCAAGAATATTAACTAGACCAGTGCCATGAGAAAGGGAGCATGAGACATGCCAATTTTCAAGGAAGTCACAATGTCCTTTCACTTTCTATAGAGCCAACAGGGATAATCGACATTCTAAACGGATAGAATTAGGGGCACAGTTTTGACAGCAGCCAACATATAGCTGCCTCTTCAGAATGCACACTTCCGGATTTCTTTCTTCCTTTGCCCTTCCGAGCCCAGTTGGGCAGGATGTACAGGTGACAATTTGGGAAAGACACTTTTGTAAATGATAAGAGTTAGTAAAGCTTCAATAAACACATTTGGATTTAAAACTTACCCAGTGAATCTGGCACCATCTCCTCTGGAGAATGAAGTAGTAGAGTGTCATCTGTCCTTTCCATCAGATTGTCCCCTTGAAGCCTAAACAGTTAAAAAGCATCATTGGAAACGGCAACTTGGCTAAATGGCGAACTAAGAAGTGGATGCCAGACCTCTAGACTCCGAAATTAAACATGATTTTCCAAAGCAAGCATAAACTTTCACTAAATTCATCTTAACTTCATGTTGTTACTTTTTCTAACCTGTAAGAAAAGATTTTTTATCTGCTCTTAGATATACAGTTATGCTAGGTCTGTTGTTCTCGACCTGTGGGAGGTGACCCCTTTCTCAGGGGTCATATCAGATAGCCTGCATACCAGATATTTACATTGTAATTAAAATACTAGCAAAATTACAGTCATAAAGTAGCAATGAAATAGTTTTATGGTTGGGGGTCACCATAACATGAAGAACTGTATTAAAGGGTGGCAACATTGGGAAGGTTGAGAACCACTGTGTTAGACTCCAGAATCTAGAGCATTTACGTCTTAGCCTGAGCAGAGAAATATTTACAGCAAATATTTTCACTAAACCACAAAATCTGTTAAGAAGAAGGAAAGTAAGTCCGATGCCTTCTGTGCAGCTGACTTCAGGGTCCTGTACCCATGAGAAAGTTTTTATCATTGCTCAGAGGTTTTACACACACACACAAACACACACACACACACACACACACACACACACACACACACACACACTTTCTCCTCCACATAAACCAGTGCGAGTAGAAATGCCAGGGTCCCATTTGTCAGGGGTTGGAAGAAGGATCCTGCTCTGCACAACAGCCCAGTGCTGGTGAAGGCACTAAGGATCCTCAGTGGAGGAAGACGGGGTAGGTCCTTTGCAGAGGGTTATCTCCCAGCTGGTGTATCCTCATGTTTATACAGAGAAATGATACCTGGCAAGACCATATTCAACTCTGTTTATGAAGCACTCAGAAACTGTGTTCTCAGAACAAGATAGGTATCATCAATACGTCACAGAATTCTCCCTTAAAAAAGCACAGTTCTGTAACTGTTGAAGGAGACTTTGAAACATCCCTGAGCCCAGAAGTTTCTCCCAATGTCTTCACATTTATTGTATACAGAAAAAATGCTTTCCTAGGGAAATACTAACAAGTGCATGGCATATAACATTTAGTTTTGCTAAAAATAAAAGTATAATTCATAACTATACTAGACTCCAGTGCTAAAATTCTCAGTAATACCTATGAATTTGTATACCATGGTAGATTCACAATATCTTGTTCTCTTTATCATTTTGAAAATTATAAATACTTGTAAATTATGCTCACCTTTTTATAATATTGATTAGTGTGCATTTCTCTATATGCCACATATTACATTACTGTGTATATATTACAGATATGCTATATCACATACTGCATAATAGCCTCTTATTTATATAATCATGTTTATTGTATTGTGGAAGTTAACTATGGTGGTCATCAGGTAAAATGGCAGTTCTTGCCAAGACTGATCGCCAAGGTTTGATCCCTCAGACATACATAGTAAAAGCAGGTAAATTACTCTTGCAAGTTGTCCTCTGACCCTCAACATGTGTGTCATGGCATGTGAAAACCCACACCCACAAATAAATAAAATTTAAGGCTTGCCAAGAAGAATTTTCCCATAGCACATTTTCCCACCAGCTTTTATACCTCAATAAGTTTTACCTCAAAAAATTCATGTTTTAAAATAATTAATGAACTATACTTTCCCTCAAACCTTCCTCACTATTTTCCCCCTCTCACTTCATGTAAACGAATTAGAAAAAAAAATATTTTTGATAACCAATAATAACAAATATTGGTTTTTGAGCTCACTCTTCCATGACTATTCAACCAATTTTTTTTTAAATGTATAAAGGCACATTGCATATTTAAAGGTGTAAATATACTCTTTATTAAAAATTCACAAGGGGCTAGAGACATACCTCAGTGGTTGTGAATGCTTACTGCTCTTGCAGAGATCCCGGGTTTGGGTTCTGAGAACATACATCGAGTGACTAACAAATGCCTGTATCTACAGATCCAGGGAATCCTATACCCACATATGCGCACATACACATACCTAGACACATAATTTTTTTAAAAAATTAAAAATTCACATTTAAAAATATTCACAAATGTTTCAAAATACTTGTGTAATTAACAAGAAGGTTAAAATGTAAAAGGAAACTAAATTACCAACAAAGAGGAAAAGAATTAAGACATATAATCTATGCCCAGCTGGTGTCCCAGCAAATGTATGTGAGCCTGTAATTCCAGCACACAGGAAGCAAAGACAAAGGATCCCCAGTTCAATACCAGCCTGGAAAAAAAACCTGTCTGAGCAACTGAAAACCAAAAATAAAATAAAAATAAATAGAAATCTTTTGTTGTTAAATTTTTTTACTCATCTGATGAGTCATGAGAGGTAAATGCTTACTTGGTATTTACTAATTGGACCAGTGATGAACCACATGTTGCAAGGATCAAAGACAATTCTAATTGTCTTGGATTTCAGAGTCCTTGGTGTAGCTGTGTTGAACAGACAAATAGCCACGAATACATGCCAGCAAATGGGGCGTCCTTGAAGCTAGGTCATCTCTGTCCAAGCACTGCCCTCCAGATGCCTGAGAAACCATTCGCTGTGACTTGGCACCTTTCCCCTAGGGAGTGATCTGCCTGACTGCTCTGCCAATATTCCCCAGGCTGCAAGCCACACAGCGCTACTGTTGTCAGAGGTTAGGAGCTGCTGCGCAAACAAGGATTGTGGGGACAAGTCCAGGAAATACAGCCTTGAAAACGTTGAACTGTTTTTATTTTACTTTTTACCACAAGACTTTCCAGGCCCTTACTCTTTGCCTTCTAAACCCGCTCTTTCATATTAAAGAAACTTCTCTATACTTTTGACCCCTGTGCAGGATGCCTCCACTCCTCCCTTGTCACATGGAAGCTCTTCTGCTGGAGAAGGAGGCAGAGTTCAATGAGAGCATGTGCTTAGCATGAGCACAGTGAGGAAAGTGGTGTTACTACATTTCTCCTCTCCAAAGAAAACTGCCTGGTCCCTCAACCTCAGGCTACTCAAGACTGTGCAAATAAACCTTTCTGCTCTCTGGTGATAAAGACTACTCAAGGGGCTTCCGTTTCCCTTCTTCAAACCTTATAATCCTAATATCTGGAGTATTTGAGTTTTCATGGGGGTGCATATGGGATAATCTCAAGGACCCTTGACTTCCTCAGATCTGGAGAACTTTCTTTGCTTCATCATCCCTAAACCAATGACATGAGTCTCACCATCATTTGGTGTTAGAAATGTCTGAATCCACGTTCTTTGGAAATACTTCTGGCCTTTGTGCTTTTTCATAATGCCATTTCTGATAACATTTTTTTTCCTGGAATGACTAGTTGTATGTCCCTGTTAGCTATTCTGTTTTCCTTATTGTCATTTTCCCCTCCTCAGTTGGAGTTCATGCGTCTTCGGTTCCCTCTCCTGCAGTCCCCTACTGCCGTCAAGATGACTCTACCCCCACTCATCTGTGGTTCAGTGTGTCTATGAAACTGAATAACACTGATGCCACTAAGACTCTCTACTTCTCGGGAGTATAAAGCAATGGTTTTCAACTCTAAAGTTAGGCTTCTTGGCTGTCTTTCTTCTATTTTTTTCCAAGGACTCTCCAAAAACAACACTTCTTCTGTATCACTCAGAAAAATGAGTTCATCTGGAATAAACACCTTCATCCTCACACACAAACTCCACAATCATCTTCATTGTTTATTTTCCAACTCACAAAGGAGGAATCTATCAATTGGGTTGGCGATGGGGAGCCACTGTCTCATGTCTCCTTTTTTCTTCAGTTTGTTTTTATCAACCTCCATCCTGCCCTTGTCATTCATTCTGAACATTTCCACTATCACTTCCTACAGGATGCGAGCAAGCTTACTTCTTTTTCAGCTATAGACTGATGAACACACACACACACACACAACTCTCACATTGTCTAACACATGTTGCTGGTGTTTCTTTCCTATGTATTGTACTTGGAGTCAAGCTCCTAAAATATTCTTCACTCAATACCTTTGCTTTCACAGTTTCCGTTCAATGCACTTTAGTTAGGTCTCAATCATCCTGGGATAATTGCTCACACTAAGAAGTTTTTGGCTCTGCACAATGTAATATTTCAGCAAGAGGAGCCATATTATCAGCATTTTCAGTGGTTCCATGGAAAGGTTTTAGGGGATGCACAATAAATTACAATGAAGAAAATGAGGAGTTTTAAGTGTTTATGACCCCTTTCCTCAGAAAAACATAGAGTTAGAAAGAGAGAGGGACCATAATTTTAGTGTGTTCTCAAAATAATCTTTGACTCAAAAGGGTTTAAGAGCTCCCATTTGTATTGGCTTCTTGTCTCCTGCAAGACGAGTTATGGTTTCCTCAGCACATTATGAGAATCCCTCAATTGGATAATCCCTGCTTGTGCCTGCAAATCCATCGTCTTGAATATCCTCCTGAGGGTTTTGTAATCTATAACTCAAAACTGCTTTCCCTTTTTCAAAGATCTTTTGTTGTGGGTCCTCTGACACTGTGTTGTTCTCTCTGGCAGCTTTACCTTTTTTTTCCTCTTTCACCATGTGACCTATGTCTTGCTTTTTCATTCTGATTTCTCCCCTTTACAAAAGCCTTTCTTCTGGAAATCTCAGCATCTATGCTGATCTTTACAACAACTCTGCTACACTGTCTAGTTGTTTATTTAGAAGTCTGTGTTTGTTAGTTCTGGAAAAGAGTTTGTCCCTAAAACCTACCTTAACGGAATTTGGGTTAACTGAGTTTGGTGAATTTCAGACTCTAAGATTTCTGAGATATTTTTCAGTGATTATTTCAATTTGGAAGTAAAGAAAGATATGATCAAGATGTCAGGTAATAATTCTCTGAAGACTACTTATTTATAGCACTATGCCCTTGAGAAATCCTTAATGTCATCCTGCCTGTATCCTGGGTCAAGTAATTCTTTGTTGGCCCATCTTCATGCACAGAATGAAACAGACGCGGCTGCATAAAGGCTTATGTAACCCAGGAAAGGAGGACATGGGTGTGCAGAATAGGAGCAGAGCCCTGTGATGATGGATTAATCCCACATGGAGCTCTGAGGAATTCAGTGAGATGCAACTACTTGAATGATCAAAGCATTGGCTCACAGACATGCAGTCAGGGCTGGCTCTTGGACACTGACTTTTCTTAAACCATGATGTGCACATACTCTAGTATCACATGACTGCCATTTGCTGTAGTGAATAAAAAATAAGAAATAACAGGACCGAGGTGAGATGCTCAACTTTGCCTCTATACAAGTCCAGTTACCTCCCCTTAAAACACCTCAACAAGAAGTAAGGCTAAGAATGTCACACATGGGGCTAACAATATCTATAAATATATTTGTTTAAAACAAATTAATCAACCTTAATTTTATATTAGCCAATGAGATTCAGCAAGGTAGAATAAGTACTGATGATAATAAATACTGGAAAATAGTATCCCACATTTTGTGGGATGCTTACTGACATCGTCTTCATAATGAACAAGGCAATGTCAGATGTATTCACAGAAATTATTGTGCCTATCTCAAAATCTTGTGTTTAATTAACAAACACGTCACAGAAATATAGTGAGAAATTACACAGATGTTGCAAAAGATAGATACAGGAAAGAGGAATTGGTCTAAAACATAGGTCAAAGCTCATTCAGGAAATTGGTTGATAGTGTGGGTCATGTGTTGGCTGGATTTTACCATTTCAGTATAGCAAACACAGAAGGAATACGCAAACGAATCAATAGCAGCACAGCAGTGTCTCGAGGAGGAAGTTTGAAGCCTGTAAGCACTTAGGGAATAGGGAAAGTAGTTTGCACCATTTAGTTTGTTCCTTTTGAAAAGCACAAAAGATTCAATAAAATATCACATTTCAATTATTTTTCTTAAATCTTTTCTGTTGTCTGGGAATGCTGCTCCGTGGTAGAGAGCCTGTCAATACCCTGGGTTTGAAACCCAGCAAAGGACAAACAAAACCACTGGCATTGTTGATCCAGTTGAACCGCAGCATAGATAATGGAACATGCAAGTGAGCAAAGTGTTGTTCTTAAAGTTAAACTAGAAGACTTTCCAGGTCTGTATAGATAAACAATCAGTTTTCTGCACACAGTCGTTAATTTGTCTGGATACTTTCTAAAAGAAAGCAGTGTCGAACTTAAGGTTATTCATCGGATGCTTCTTTGTCGTATCTGAATAATTATTGGAATGCTTAACTAACACTTCTAATGCAAGCAGGAACTCATGAAGATATGGTAGCTGAGGAAGCTTTAATACAGCAAGCAGTACCTGAACAGGGTATCAAGATAACCCCATACTCTCTCTAGAGGAAAGAAAGAGTAAGAGCAAAATGATAGACAGAAATTAGGATGGAAGAGGAGAGAGAATGTAAGAATACCAAGCCATCTGACGTCTTCAGTGAGAGCAAGGATGTCAGACCTGGATTGACTACAACCCAAAAAGGAGAAGGACTTAACAGAGAGGGAGGTCCTGACAGTCTGATATGCCAAAAAGTGATAAAGTTGTAACAACAACAACAGCATGACACAACACTGAACGGCTGGCATAAATGAGGTCATCTGGAAATCTTGAACAATAATCCAGAAACAGAAGAACAAAGCCTGGATGAGGGTTCTGTGGTTATTTGCTATCACAGAAGCTGGAGACAGACGAGAAACAACTGTAATTGCAGTCCTTGTGGAGGTTAGATTAGAATAACCAGAAATGAAGAACAGACAAGCAAGAAGTCCAGTTTATATTTAAAAAAAAAAAGAAAAAGTTAAGCCAGTATGGAAGAGGAGTATACAACTTCATACAGAGTGTTCAGGGAGAACTGCTCTCAAATATAGTATTTAACCTAAAACATGAAGCTACAGAATGTGCTAGACCCCTGGAAAAATGATTCTCCAGTATGAAGAAATTGCACCTTTGAGTATCTTCAAGCCAATGACTTTAGTCAGGTGAAGGACAGTATGAAAAGGAGGGCGTTTGTCACAGAGAACTCCAGTGTTGTCAGGTTGGACAAGCTACAACTTCATGTGACAAAGATATAAAGATAAACACATCTTCTTCCCTAAAAAAAGAAGAAAGAAAATGAGAAAGAAAGAAAGAGAGAGAGAGAGAGAGAAGAGAGAGAGAGAGAGAAAGAAAGAAAGAAAGAAAGAAAGAAAGAAA
>JABTXL010000001.1:4127350-4162343 GCA_025134845.1 Neodon shergylaensis
GAAAGAAAGAAAGAAAGAAAGAAAGAAAGAAAGAAAGAAAGAAAGAGAAGCCATGGTAGAGCTTTGAAGCAGGGTGACATGACTGGATCTGTGTGTTACCAGGGGTTGCATTGCCCGTGATGCTGTGAGATAAGCCCAAAAGCTAGAAAACTCCTGAGGAGGAGGGTATACCTGCCTCTGTGAGTATAGCATTGAGGGCGTGGGCTGATTCTGGATAATACATGGAGTTGTAGCGGTCTATCAGGTACATGGTATGTCAATGTGTGGATTGAAAGAAAGGAGGGAGCTGCTATCAATGGGGGAGAGGGCACTGAGCAACAGAACTAACAATCTGTTCATTGTCTGAAACATCAAAATTAACAGAGATCAGATGGAGACTAATCAGAATTCAGTTTGGAAAACAACACTATTCATATACACTTTAGATCTGTTAGTAGAAATACAGAGAGGCAGTTAGATAACCACATGAAGACAAGTGTATGAAGCTGTGGGGAGTTACAAAATCTTACCCCCAAAATACCAGGATGGGACCTACACTCTAACGCAGTTGCTTTGAACATTATGAGTTTTCTCTGCCATTGACGAACTAATGACTTTCCCGACAGATATCAGTTAAATCAGGGGACTCAAATTAAAACCATTTGAACCACTTTCTTTAAAGAGGTGGAAAACCATTCTCTCCATAAACAAGGCTGTTTTGAATTCCCAAAGCCACTTTCACGGCAGAGATCATAGGGTTACTTTTATTCTCTTTCGCAATGTTAATTTGCCATTGTGGAATTCTAGCATATTTCTCTGGCTTTTGTTTTTGAAGGAAATCTTGAGAATTTATTGCCATTCATTCAGTTTTGATGCCTTAAAAAAAAGCCCAACTGATATTCTTCAAGGGTAAAATTCTAGTCTACATCCCTGATCTGTCATCTGGCATGATCTCTGTGTATTTACATCTTTGCCCCATTGACATCCAGGTTTCCTAAAGTCAGAACCCAGGTCCTGTGTTCTCCACATCGCATCCAAGACTTTCAGAAGAGTTTATATTTGTAGCTCTCAGAATAACTATCAGATTTATCCTGCATTTTGATGGTCTGTTTCCTACTCTACAAGAAAAAAAAAAGAACAAAAACCCTTTAGCACTGTCCTAGGAAGTGTCAGCACATTCCAGCTCTTCAGAAACCACTTAGACGCCCTTTTCCAAACTCATTTTCCAAACCCGCTTCTCCACCTTGCAGCTTTTCTTCACCTATCCAGTTCCCCCTGCTTGCAGGTGATTTGGTTGCATGGCTTTGGCCTTTGGGTGCAGTCACCCAGATCCTCTCAATAGCATTCCTATACCCTAGTCATGGCTCTGCCTCAGAATCTCCATCACCGAGAAATAAACCCCAGCATGGCTTGGTTTCCCTTTCACACTTTAGGATTTTCAAATATCCCTCCTAGAGTTCATCTGTGGATGCTATGGCCTCATTCTCACTCATGATAGTATAGGCAGACCGTAATTGCATTCAGACAAAGTTCCTTCCCTAGGAGGACAGCAAGCAAAGGATTAGTCCCATTTACCCTAGAGATTTTACTAAATTCTTCTTCGAAAATCCGTAAAAAGCACTGAGCATTAACCTCTAAAACTTAATGATTGATGATGACATTGAGATAAAAGCCATGCCTCTTCCTCTTGCTTCCCTTTTAGTGTCCTATCTCTTGAAAGTGAGATATGGGCCTGCAAACTCCTTGTATCTCTCCAGTCAAATTTATGGTTCCCACAGATATGTAGGATGGCAGGCATGTAGTTGCCATGGTTGCCTCTTATCTGGGCTGCTAATTATTTTTTGGCAGAAACTTAAGGATTTTGAAATCGAATCTGAGAGAAATGAACATGGAGGGTAAATGTCTTTGCTATTGGGTCTCTTCTGCTTATCCACAGATTAAGCATAAATCTGTCAACACAAAATGAGATTCAGAAGATGATGCATGAATCAGGGTTGACTTTGACCATACCTAGGAAATCCTACACCAGATTTTCCAAGCAGATAGATCCAGAATGTGGGCCAGCAATTGACACACCATAGCTATGTGTAGAAGGGACAGCCCTGGTGATATTCCAAATTTTCTGAACCCAAAGTAATCATGAGAAAGGATAATCTCAAAATGCCCTGGTGTCGTGGAGCTAGAGAAACAACAGTAGAAAACAGCCAAACAGAGTGGGCTACAGACAGCGTGAATGCTAGAATCAGCACACACTCATCAAACGCCTCTCCCATCTTCATTTCTACCTGTATTTCATACCATAAAATGATTCATCGACGCTTGGACATGTTTTTAGCCCCCATCATCCTTAGAGCAGAAGTACGTCGTTATGGTCCTTATTTGAAACTGTGGGCCAGTAGTTCTCAAATTCAAAGTCCTTGGAATCTCCTGGGGGGGGCGGTCTGGATACACATTGCTGGGTTCTACTCACTGAAACACTGACAGCAGAGGATATTTGGAGGAAAGCCAGTGAATTCCTGCTTCTAACAATGCACAAATAGTGCAGGTACTCCAGGGCAGGGCCACCCGATGCGATCTAGTTGTGGGACTGAAAGGGACAGAGCTTGTCACCCACCCTGCCATGGTAGGAACAGCATTGCCAGGACAGTGATGTGTTTCTTCCTCTAAGTAGCTAGACATTCATTTCTAGCTGAATGCTCAGTTTCATCCCCTAATATCATATCACTCCATCTCAGAATCTGACCAGACTTGCACTCAGGATGCTATGAACTTGCCCTCCTTACAGACATGCTTAGTCAGCAGAAATCAAGTTCAGCAGCAGCTGTGCAGAACACCTGTAACACATTGACGCTTAGCATGCTGCAAAATAAGATTGAGTGTTGATCCAAAACAATTTTTGAAAAGGAAAAATGCCCATATTGTCTTCTTCCCTTCTCCCATTGCTTCCTCTAATCAGAGCCTCTCACTCATGCTTATGAAGGCCTCTCCTGTGCACAGGATGGAAGACCACCTCTCTCAGTATCTCTTGGAAACAACTTACAAGTCAGTTCCTTTTGTTTGTAACCAATTTCCTTTCTTCTCCTATTCTTCTTCTCCTTCTCCCTCTCCTTTCTTTGAGTTAGAAATCAAGCTACACTCCTGCACTGCACTGCCCTTTGGTTCCAGAAGAGTTAATATGTTTCTTAAGTTCCTTCCTTTAGCTTTTATCACTTCAAAGGACTCGGGATAATTAAAACCCAGTTATGACTCTTAGCTCAATAATGGGACATGCTGACAGTCCTAAGTTACTAGTGGCATTGTTTTGTACCAGAGAGGAATGGAGTCTTTGTGGGATTCTCTGGAACCACAGATATCAATTGAGAGAATACCACCAGGGACACACACTATCACAAACTTCATTAAATATTAAGAAACCACTGCTAAATATGAGACCATGAAGAAGAATCAGGGCCATGCTCTCAATCTGTCTTTAGAAAACTGTCCCGTTGCTGCCATTTGAATCTTAAATGTCCCTTGGAGGCCCATGTATTAAGTCCTGGACAGTTCTTTGTGGAGGTGACGGGAGAGTGATAAGATCTTCAGAAAAGAAAGGGAGGAAGTCAGGCCACTGGGTGTGTGCTCCTGAAGAGGTTTGAAGGCCCAGACCCTTCCTCTTCTCTTTGTTTCCAGGCTGCCACGAGATGATTAGGCCTCTGCCATATGCTCCCATGGTGTTATTCTGAGCTCCCACAAACCTATGGGTAGGCAGTCATGGATTGAAACTGTTACCAGAATAAACATTTCCGCTGTTTCAGGTGTTTTTTCTCAGGTAGTTTGTCATAGCAACGAAGAGCTAAAAGAAAATCTCAGAAACTCCAACCAAGCTCCGTCAAACTGAGAAGGATGGGAGATTGGGAACCTAAAACAACGGAGAAGACATTCTCAGACACCTGGAGCAGCCAGGTTGCAAAATTTCGGCCAAAGGTTGTAGAACTAATGTATTACTACAACAAAAGGAAAGGCTGTCCCAGTGGGAACCTTATGACCTGACCTTAAAAGTTCAGGGTAACATTATTGTGGGAGATCGCTCCGTTTAGCCAATGACATCTGGGGTGACTAACCTTATGGGCATGGTTTTCTCTGATAAAACTAAGGAAGGGGTCTCTTGGGTGGTCAGAGCTCAAGCAAGTAGTGGAGAAGTGGCTTGCAGTTTTGATTGCCTTCACTATTGGGCAAAGGTATGGGGGAATGAGTGGGACCAATGATGTGAAAAACACATAAATAAACATTGCTTTTCTGTTCTGGCCTGTGTTAAGGGACTGACAAGCCAGTAAGACCCAAAAGTTCCGAGATTTTTGGCATCCAGGAGATACAGCTGGCTGCTCCAAGACTGTCATCCTGCCACAAAATGAATATTCTTAATTACTCCATAAATATAAATGTAAGCACTATAGATATCATAAAGATTAACATGAGAAAAAGAGGGGGGAAATGGGAGGACCTTGCAGCAGTCAAAGAGAGCGAAGAAAAGAAAAAGATTGGCCGGAAGGCTGAGCCCTGTGGTACCCAGCGCCATGCTGAGAAAATACAAGTGAAAACAGAGCTCAGGAGCAGAAAAAGAAGAAAGGTGGAAAGACTCCTCGCGGGTCAGAACCTGTCTATTCGAGGGACAGAGAGGGGGCAAAAGTACTGCCCCACATGATTAACTATAAACAGAGGAGGTGGGAAACTAAGAAATCCCTCTTCCCAAAGTTCAAGGCCAAGAAGAAACAGAAGTATTGTAAGTTACTTGAGTAGGAAAAAGAAAAATGAAGGCATGGAGGATGGTTACTAAACTCTGCTTCTTTGGTGATGGTTTTATGAGAAAACCACCTAAATATAAAAGTTTATTTAGGCCAGTTCATAGGTCAATATGCCTATGTGCCGAAAAGGACCATGTCACACATCCAGAGCTGAAAGCTACCTTTGGCCTGCCAATACTTGGCGTGAAAAATATATATATCGTTCCCATTATATACAATTCTGGTTGCAATCACCAAAAGTAGAGTTATTGATGTGGAGGTGAGCGAGTTTGGCCTTGTGACTCAGAAAGCAAGGTCAGTTAGGAAAAGTATGCCCAATTTACCAGTCCCCCTGAGAATGATGGATGAAAAAGTGAGGTAGTGACAGTGACTTCACATAAGCTGTTCCCAGCCCTACTGAGCACTACACACCTTCAGAAAAACACCATGACTGTGGTCTTTCTTAATACTACCAAGCAGCCTTACCCATAAGCAATCATTGAGAAAAGTACCCATTAAATGGAGAGAGGGAGAAAGAGAGAGAGAGAGAGAGAGAGAGAGAGAGAGAGAGAGAGAGAGAGACTGCCCAGTTTTACAGTTGCTCTTTAGATTGGGGCCTAAGTGTTTACAAATTAATAAAATTCAGTGACTGAAAAAAAAAGATAAATATTTGAAAAGATATGCTCACTTCACTTCAACTCAAAATCATATGCTGTATATGAATACAAGAACATCACATGATATCCTGTAAATATGTACAGCTTTTATGTTTTTGTGCATCCATTAAAATTTTAATGCTAGGTGTAGTGATACACACCTGTAACCAGTAGGGGGAGGCATTAAAGTAGAAAGATAACAGATAGGAAATAATCCTGGACTAGCTAAAGAAATCCTGTTTAAAAGAAGAAAAAAAAAACATTAAGAAAGGGGGAAAATAAAAAAGGGAGCAGGGAAGACAAAAATAGGATGCATGGTTTATAAATTACTGAAGAAATCTCATGCGCTGCTCAGGAAGATAAGAATTACACGCACAATCACCTCTCATGGCTCTATAGCTGGTACATTGTGAGTTGCTGTTGGTTGGATTATACAGCATTCAAGTATGGGAAGTAGTTTTATTTATGGAAGTTTTGCATCATTGAGATAGAAATCGTTTCTCTAGATGTTACATATTTTTCCTTCACCATTTCTCCTGAGAACTTTGCCTTAAGAAATTGCACTGCGTTAAGAAAGAAATTGCATATGAAGAGTGGACAATGATTAAAAATAAGATCACAAGCATAATAATGTCTGAAATGACAAGAAATCCTGATACAGGTACTCATTAAAAATCACAACTGAGTCACATAAAATTAAATGGAAAATTATAGATGCATGGTCTGCATTTTATAAAAGAGATATATAAGTGAAAAAGGAAATGATAATAAAGATAGATGACAGATGGATAAATAAATGATTGATAGATACATAGATAGATAAAAGAAAAACACAGAAGACCTCACAATTGGTTCAGAGTAAAGCATAGCTCCCAAACTCAGTAAAAGCCTCATAAATGTCATATCAAATGGCAGAAATACAATAAGAAATCTGTACAAATATACAGCTCCATGTGACATTGCCCCTATGCTAGGAGACTAGGGGATACTCAAGTCTACACACACTTCTCTTTGCATGAGATAGTCCCAATGCACTCCTAGCCCAAAGAGCAGCAGACACTTGTCTCTTATAAATATCTTCCTGGGGCATTTCTCCTGAGCCTCACATTTTCCAGGTAACGTTTGGCGTGGGGCAGTAAACTAGGCATTTTTAAGTTTGTGTTTAATAAAACCCTGCACAATGAGTGCAAACTTGGATCAGAAATAGTTTTTAAACGAAATCTTAAATTTCTTTGTTTACTGGTATTTGGACAGAATCCTGTGGAAGCCTGAGAAGTGGTTGGAGAAGGTAGAAAAGATTTGCTTTAAGAGATGTGAAGTATGCCTAGTCTTGAAGTGATGTAATGGAAAGAAAGAGGACTCTTATTCTACCAGCAATGCTTTTAAAATTCTTAAGCAGGACAATACCGCATCCATATATCTGCGTAGCTGGACAAGCCAGAGCCCTTGAGGCAGAATGATATCAGAGTGACTCATCTTTTGGCATCATATCTAGAACATAAATGCTGCTATGTTAAATTGTAATTGCCACCGTCTAGACTGGTGTACACATGTTTTCTGTGCACACATCAAATGGCTTCTAGAAAGGCCTATAAGATTTGCTTGCTGTGGAATATTTTTCTCATGCTTTCTGCCTTGAGAAACTAAAAATTGTATTGGTAACCAAACACAGTCTATAAATAAGGGTTTCTAAAGAGTCTTAAATATTGCTTTGATTTCATATAATTATCAAATTTAGAATGTTAATTCTTTTCCTCAATTTTCTTCAATTTTGTCTGACCAGCATAAGCCATGACTTAGACACAATAGACTTTCTGACTGGCAAAGAATAGATGATTATATTTAAAATTATGAAGAAACTAGCTAATTGGCAAGCAGGCTCAGTGACTGTAGTGGAGATGCAGATTTAACAGAATACAATGCATTCCTAGAGATGCTCTTTGCTGATCATGTATTTCATTATCCATTGTAAGCACTAAGTTTTGTGAATACAATCCATCTTCTGAGAGTCCCACTTCTTTTGAAATATTATGCATTCAAAATTTAGTAGTCTGTAATATTACCAGTTTTGTATTCTAAAAGATTTCTTCTGATTAGTGATGCTAACTGCCCACAGATCATGCAGCTGGTATAAGTATCCATGCAGACGAGCCAAATCTTTTGTTTGATACATGTTGTGCAAGCCATTGTGGAACTGTAACTCCATAATCAGTACAATTAAATAGTAAGTAACTGAGGAGATTTCGATTTTACTACAAAGTGTACCGGGGAGTACAGAATATCACACAGTGAATAATCAATAAGAAGTCTCCACATGTGGGTAAAAGCAAAAACGATAGTTCTTCATTCTTTATTTCCATTTCTCACAGAATGCTTCATCCTCTGCCTGTAGGAGCCATCAAGTCAATATCCCATCATGACAACAAAATTAAATCCAATAATGCTGCCGCAGTGCTTACAGAGTATATCAACAAATGTTAATGTTAGAGCTGGAACATTCAAAACTTCTATTTTTATACCGATTGATATTTTTGTCAAAACTGAAATACTGTTCTCTGCCATTACAATTTCTGTGATTATTTTATTCATAGATTTATATAATGAAAGCTCCTTTCTGAAATTGCCATCACCCAATCCATTCACACAGCATGTCTTTATTGCATATTATTCTGAAAACTTCTTTAATAGCCAGAAAGGGCTGTGGGGATCAAATGTGTTTAAGATCTATTGTTCTGTTTCCCTAAGGTTTGGGGGTCAATTAATTCACTTTATGGACTTATTGCCCTCATGCTTCAACAAACAAAAATAGCTCTAAGAAAGCTCTCCATACAATCTTAATTAAAGGTGGCTTAAAATGGGGGCTTAACAGAATTCCACTTTCAGGGGCACCTAAGATGCAAGGGAACAGACGTGGCACGACGTTGCTTGTGCCGGGCAGGGATATTAGGCAGTTTATGTCCTTCTTGGAGCGGCCTCTTCTGATTTGTTCCAGCCTCTTAACTGTATTATTTGAAATTTTCTCCATCAGCAAGGGAGCTGCAGCATGTTTGGGATTAGCTCTTGAGCCGGACACTGAAGAACACTCAGCTTGGAAGGAAGCGACAGAAGTGGGCCACTGTTAGAAACTCAGGTCAAAGTTGTGTTTGTATTCAGATGCAACTCCCGAGAAAAAGCTTTTTTGTTTGCTTGTTTGTTGCTGTTTTGTTTGAGATACACTCTTGCTAGGGATAAACATGCTTTTAAATGTTCTTACTCATTTAGCAGGAACCACTTTTATAAAATCAATAATCAAATTATGGTGATTAAGTCCGAAAGCAAGTTACAGTTATCAAACTTTGCATTTCTTTTCAGTGCTCATGATAACTAGAGTTTCTGAGCAAGACCTGGTTTGCTCTCTTCCTACTCTGGGGAGCCCCAGTTAGACACCCCTGTTCATCGTGGTCCTCTCTGTTCACAGAGGGTGAGCTTTCACATCGAAGATGCTTCACTTCGTCTTCCTTTGATTCATGAAGAAGGCAGAGGACTTGCCAGCACTACTAAACAATACGCAGTAAATCAAGAATGCAAACATGGGCCATTCCACCTGAGATCTACTAACCCACCTCTACTGAGGGCATATGGCAGCTTTCTTGGAATTCTGTCAGTCACATTCTGCTGCCATCACCAACTCACAGCGGGCTCTGGATGCTGAGGTGGTGATCTTCCCTGACAGAATGATGTTTCCTCAGCACAGCAGGCACTCAGTTATCAAGTCAGATAATAAGACTCCTTAGTCAGAACTGAGAGAACAGAGTCCATTCATTTTGGAAAACTTCGGAAGGCACAAAATGAGGAAAGAATCACGAGCTCCATAGTATTATTATTATTATTTTGCTTATAGAAGCTAGCTCCTTATTTAGAAAGGCTTTCATTTAATTTATTTTATCAATGCAGTCAACATGGGACAGCTGGAGAAAGTAAGAAAGACTGAGCATGGTTTATATGGTTTATTTGTGCTTAGTATTTTTTTTGTTTTTTGTTTTTTGTTTTTCCAGGACAGGGTTTCTCTGTAGCTTTGGAGCCTGTCCTGGAGCTAGCTCTTATAGACCAGGCTGGCCTCGGACTCACAGAAATCTGCCTGCCTCTGCCTCCCGAGTGCTGAGATTAAAGGCATGCGCCACCATGGCCTGGCTAGTACTTCTTTTAAATGGGTCTGGTGTCAAGCTCTCTGGTTTACACTCCATGCAACTGAGGTTGCCCTCAACTCCTCATCCTCTTCTTCATAGCTACTGAGTGCTGGAAATACCAACAAACTCCACCACCTTACTTAGACAAGAATTTTAGATAAATGGTTTCTCTAAATTTTCTCTCAGTTTCTTCCCAGATATCTGATATGATTCATTAGCTCTTTATGTACTGATAGTTTTACAGTACTAACATTTCTTCTTAGCCCATTGTAGCAGGCCAGCATATGCTATCATCAGAAATAAAGGATAGTTGAGCAGAAGATGAATAGGAATAAGTGAGCGTGAGCCTCTTTACCTTCCTTCAGTCTGCCTAAAGCACTAATAGTTTTTCAATGACAAGAGGAAACTCCCTACAAACCTTTCTTTTCTGCCCAGGAAAGAGGAGGTTAACCACTGGAGACATCTTTAAATCCTTATTGCTTGGGGTTGATCACATCAAGATGTATTAATAAGCTACGTTATACAGCCTTTAGATACCATTTGTTTATTATCCACAGGATACTCCCCTATAGATCAAAATCCCTTATCTCTACTTGTCCAAAAATGTAATTTTCTTTGTTGAAGAAGCTACATGAGCTAAAATTTAAAGCCACCACTTTAAGAACTACTCACATCACAGGTGTCCCCATATATAAGTAATACATTCATAATAATAAACTTGCATTTTTGCTTTTATAGTCAAATTGTCTTTAGTTATGTAGATGCATTCCAACAGAGAACTCTGTTGAGAACAAATTATTCATCTTCTTCTGTATCACTATGCTATTTCTGTAGCACTATAACAAACTTCCTGAGACAGTCTTCTTGTACAAAAGGAAGAATTATTTGGGCTCATGATTTTGGAAATTTTAATGCATGTGTGGGTAGCTTTGCTGCTTTGGGCCTGTAATGTAACACTACTTTATGTGTTCAGACAATCTGCATTCCTCTCAGATCAGGCTTAGTTTAGGAGGGATAAACAAAAGGCGTACATTCACCATAGCAGAGAACATGAGACACGAAGCTGCTCTTTAACCCTGGTGCCCTTTTGACAAGCTAGTGCTAAAAAGACATCTGCAGAGTCTCTGGAAATCATTGTTCAGCTGCAAACCAGACTGAAAGAGTGCCCCGTTGGAATTGCTGTTCGAGAAGTTACAGATGGTGAATCTTGGTGCCCCCACTACAGTGTTTGGCACACACTTGGTGGTACTCTGTAATAGCTTCAGAATGGTATGGGGCAAAGGACACTTTCATTGTGCAAAAATTTAGAGAAATGATTTTTTCTTTTACTTTTGAGATTCTAATATAATTTTTTTTGCCTTTTTTGAGCTTTGTAGCTATGGAGCCTGTCCTAGAACTAGCTCTTGTAGACCAGGCTGGCCTCGAACTCACAGAGCTCGCCTGTCTCTGCCTCCCGAGTGCTGGGATTAAAGGCGTGCGCCACCACCACCCGGCTCTAATATAACTATATCACTTCTTCTTCCCTTCCCTCACTCTACTATCTTCCACTGAACTCTCTCTTTCTCTTTCTCTCTCTGAAAATCATGGCTTTTTTTCTATTAAATATTGTCATATACATATATACATATATATTCCTAAATATGTAAACATAACCTGCTTAGCCTCTATAATGCTACTTGTGTGTATGTTTTCCAGTTGACCATTTGGTACTGAGCAACCAATTGGTGTGCTTTTCCCTAGGGAAGATTATTGCTATCCAGAACTAGTGAGGTCGTGGACCTTGGAGGAGAATTTACAACTGCCACTTTACTAAAGTATCATCATTTCTATCTGCAGTCTAAATATTTGTGCTTGTACTCGTAGCTAAGTACAGACCTCACCCATCATTAAGAAAGTTTTTCTGACAGACTGCAACTGCACAGAGAGGACCAAGAGATAAGTGACCAGCCTTCCGGCTCAACAGCCTAGTCTCTAGGCCCTTGGCCCCAGTACAAAACCCCAGGCCCCTCTCCTGCCTGCCTCAGCCACAAGGGCAAGCCTCCTACAGGATCCACCATTGGTTCCTGCAATCTGAAGTCCCAATCAGCCCTGAAACACACCCGTCTCCTGTGACCTCAGTGTCTCCCTGAGACAGACTGTAACTGCACAGAGAGGAACAAGAGATAAGTGACCAGCCTTTCAGCTGGACAGACCAGGCCCTAGGCCCTAGCCCCCCTCCCCAGCAAAACTCCAGGCCTCTCCCCGACCTGTCCCAGTCACAAGGGCAAGCCTCCTACAGACAGGCTACTCCAGAACCCTTCATCAATCCCTGTAATCTATAAGTCTCACTCCATCCCCAAACCCGCCTGTCTCCAGAGATGTCAGCGGCTCCTTGAGACACAGAAAACCAATGCACAGAGCAGATCAAGAGTGACTCCTTAAAAACAGACAGTGACTGCACCTATTGGTCCAAGAGAGGATCCTTGAGACAGACACCTACAGCAATGATTGGACAAAGAGCCAACCATACTGCCTACATCAACTGGAGTAAGAGATGAGTAGACGCCAAGCCAAAAGAACATTCAATAACCTAAAGAAAAATATGCCACCACCAGAATCTTGTAGTCCTGCAACAGGAAGACCTGAATGCTGTGGGAACAACTTCAGCCAATGGCCTTTGGAATGCTAACCCACTTTGAGCATGGTTTCGTATAATAAAGTTATATTTATAAGGGGGTAATCTCACAGAATTGGTAGCAATCCACAGTCCTCTGCACTGGGAACTGGAACTGAATCTAGACCCTATGTCTGCATAAAAGAAACACACCTCAACTTCAAAGACAAACACTTCCTCAGAGAAAAAGGTTGGGAAAAGATTTCCCAATCAAACATTCCTAGGAGGAAAGCTGGTGTAGCTCTCCCAATATTTAACAAAATAGGCTTCAATCTAATGTCCTTCAAAAGAAATGAAGGACATTTCATATTCATCACAGGAAAAATCCATCAAGATGAAGTCTCAATCCTGAACATTTATGCCCCTAATACAGGGGCACACACATTTGTAAAAGAAACATTACTAAAGCTTAAATTGTACATCAAACACCACACACTATTAGTGGGAGATTTCAAAACCCCATTCATACCAATGGACAGGTCTGCCAGACAGAAAATGAACAGACAAAAAAAAAAAAGGAAATTATCAGATGTTATGACTCAAAGGGACGTAATAGACACCTATAGAATATTCCATCCAAACACAAAAGAATATAACTTCTCAGCACCTCATGGAACCTTTTCTAAAACCAACTACAAACTTGGTCACAAAGAAATATATATATATATATATAAATATATATATATATTCATTCCAGTGTGTGTGTATATGATGCACACTGGAATAACCCCCTGTATCTTATTGGATCATCATGACTTAAAGTTAGAATTCAACAACAAGGCAAATTCCAAAGACTTACAAACTCATGGAAACCAAATAATGCTCAGCTGAATTACCCCTGGGATCAAGGAAGAAATAAAGAAAGAAATTAAAAACTTCCTAGAATTCAATGAAAAGGAGCGTACATCATACCCAAACTTATGGTACACTATGAAAGCAGTACTAAGAGGAAAGTTCATAGCACTAAGTGCCTACATAAAGAAGTGGGAGAAATCCCACATTAGTGAACTAACAGAACACCTGAAAACTCTAGGACAGAAAGAAGCAAACTCACCCAGGAGGTGCAGACACCAGGAAATAATCAAATTGAAGTCTGAAATTAAAAAAAAAATAGAAACAAAGAGAATAATACAAAGAATCAATGAAACAAAGAGTTGGTTCTTCGAGAAAATCAAAGATAGACAAACCCTTATCCAAACTAACAAAATGACACTGAGAGAATATCAAAAGTAACAAAATCAGAAATTAAAAGGAGGGCATAATAGCAGGCACTGAGGAAATCTGGAGAATTATCAGATCATACTTCAAAGACCTGTACTCCACGAAATTGGAAAATTTAAAAGAAATGGACAACTTTCTTGATACATGCCACATGCCAAAATTAAATCAGAACTAGATAAACAATTTAAATAGATGTTTAACCCCCATGGAAACAGTGGCAGGCATCAAAAATCTTCCAACCAAATAAAGCCCAAGCTTCCGCACATAATTCTACCAAAACTTCAAAGGAGAACTAATACCAATCATCGTCAAATTGTTCCATACAATAGAAACAGAAGGAGCATTGAAAAATTCCTTTTATGGAGCTACAGTTACCTTGATACTGAAACCACACAAAAACGCAACAAAGAAAGTGAACTACAAGCTGGACAATGGTGGCACACACCTTTAATCCCAGCACTTGGTAGGCAAAGGCAGGCAGATCTCTGTGATTTTGAGGCCAGCCTGGGCTACAAGAGCTAGCTCCAGGACAGGTTACAAAACTACAGAGAAATCCTGCCTCAAAAAGCAAACAGGAAGAAAAAAAGAAAGAAAGAAAGAAAGAAAGAAAGAAAGAAAGAAAGAAAGAAAGGAAAAAAAGAAAGAAAAAAGCAAGCAAGCAACCAAGAGAACTACAGACCAATCACCCTTATAAACATTGATGCAAAAATACTCAATAAAGTATTGGCAATGCAAATCCAAGAACACATTAAAAATCATCCACAATGATCAAATAGTCTTCATCCTAGAGATGCAGGGATGGTTTAACATATGGAAATCTGTCAGTGCAATTCACCATATAAACGAAGAGAAAGAAAAAAAATACATGATCATCTTATTAGACGCTGAAAAATACTTCAGCAAATTCCAGCACCCCTTCATGATAAAGATCATGGATATAAGAAACCTATCTAACATAATAAAAGCAATTTACAACAAGCTGACACCTAACATCAAATTAAATAGAGAGAAACTCAAAGCAATTCCATTAAAATCAAAAACAAGACAAGGTTCTCTACTCTCCCCGTATCTATTCAAGATGGTACTCCAGGTTCTACCTAGAGCAATAAGACAACAAGGGGAGATCAACAGGATACAAATTGAAAAGGAAGAAGTCAAACTTTTGCTATTCGTACATAATATAATAGTATACTTAAGTAACCCCAAAACTTTACCTTGGAACTCCTACACGTGAATAAACACCTTTATGAGTGTGGCAGAATACAAGATTAACTAAAAAATTAATCAGTAGCCCTCCCTCCTATATACAAATGATAAAGAAGCTGAGAAGAAATTAGAAAAACATCACCCTTCACAATAGCCAAAAATAACATAAAATATCTTGAGGTAACACTAACCAAACAAGTGAAAGATCTGTATGACAAGAACTGTAAGTCTCTAAAGAAAGAAATTGAAGAAGTTATCAGAAAGTGGAAAGATCACCCATGTTCTTGTATAGGTAGGATCAACATAGTAAAAATGGCAATTTCACCAAAAGCAATCAACAGATTCAGTGCAGTTCCCATCAAAATCCCAACACAATTCTTCACAGACCTTGAAAGAATAATATGCAACTTCATATGGAAAAAAAAGAAACAAACAAAAATCCTGAATAGCTAAAACAATCCTGTAAAATAAAGGAACTTCTAGAGGCCTCATCATCCCTGACTTCAAACTCTACTCTAGAGTTATAGTAATAACAACAGATTGGTATTAGCATAAAAACAGACTGGTGGACCAATGGAATAGAATTGAAGACCCTGACATTAATCTACCTAAGAACATTTGATTTTTGACCAAGAAGCCAAAATGGTACAATGGAGAAAGGAAAACATTTTTAACAAATAGTGCTGACATAACTGACTGTCAACATATAGAAAATTGCAAATAAATCCATATCTATCTCCATGCACAAAGCACAAGACCAAATGGACCAAGGACCTCAACATAAATTCAGTCACATTAAAGCTGATAGAAGAGAAAGTGGGAAGTAGCCTTGAATACATTTGCACAGGAGACCACTTCCTAACTATAACACCAGCAGCACAGACACTGAGATCAACAATCAATAAATGGGGCCTCCTTAAACTGAAAATTTTCTGTAACGCAAAGGAAACGGTAAATAAGACAAAATGGCAGCCTACAAAATGAGAAAAGATCTTCGCCAACCCTACATCTGACAGAGGACTGATCTCCCAAATATACAAAAAACACAAGAAACTAAGAAGCAGAATACAAGATAATTCAATTTTTAAAATAGGGTACAGAGCTAAACAGAAAATACTCAGCAAAGGAATCTCAAATGACCAAAAGACATTTAAAGAACTGCTCATCATTCTTGATCATCAGGGAAATGTAAATCAAGATGACTCGGAGATACTCTCTTACACCTGACAGAATGACTGAGATCAAAAGTACTGAGGACAGCTTATGTTGGAGAGAATGTGGAGTCACGAGATCAGTCCTTCACTGATGTTACAAGTGTAAACTTATATAATCACTTAGGAAATCAGTATGGCAGTTTCTCAGAAAATTGGAAATCAATCTACCTCAAGACCCAGCAAACAAACAGCTGGGCATATATCCAAAGGATAATCAATCATACCACAAGGACACTCACTCATACCAGCATTATTTGTAGTCTTCAGAACCTGGAAACAACCTAGATGCCCCTCAACTGAAGAATTTTTTTTAAATGTAGTATATTTATACAATGGAGTATTACTCAGCAGTGAAAAACAATCACATCATGAAATTTGTAGGAAAATGGATGGAGCTAAAAAAAAACATCCTGAGTGAGGTAACCCAGACTCAGAAAGACAAACAGGGTATGTACTCACTCGTAAGTGGATATTAGATGTAAAGCAAAATTTAGTCAGACTATAATCCACAGCTCCAGAGAAGCTAAGTAACAAAGAAGACCCCAAGAGGGACGCATGGATCGCCTGGGGAAGGGTATTAGATGAGGTCCCCTGGTCAACTGTGGGTAAGGGGTGTGTTAAAGGGGAAGGAATGGGAGATGAGAACATGAGGGAATGGCATGACCAGTGGGGTGTTGGAGTGGGAGAGCAATAAAAGAGAGATCTTGATAGAGAGAGAGCCATTATGGGGTTAGGGAGAAACCTGGTGCTAGAGAAATTCCCAAGAAGTCACAAGGATGACCCCAGCTAAGACTCCTAGCACTAGTGGATAGGATTCCTGAACAGGCCTTTCCCTGAAATCAGGTTGGTGAATACCCCAATTTTCATCAGAGAGCCTTCATCCAGTAACTGAGGGAACCGGGTGAAGAGGTCCACAACCAAAGTCCCAAGTTGAGCCCCGGGAATCCAATCAAAGAGAGGGAGGACGGAATATATGCACAAGGAAGGTCAAGATCATGATGGAGAAGTCTACAAAGACAGCTGAACAAAGATTGTGGAAACTCATGAACTCTAGACTGACATCTGTGGAGCCTCAATGGGACCAAATATGTCCTGCATATGTGGGAGACAGTGGTAAATCTTGGACTATCTGTAGAGCACCTGGCAATAGTACCAGGATCAATGCCTGGTGCATGAACTAGCTTGTTGGAGTCCATTCCCTATGGTAGGACGTCTTGCTTAGCCTTAATGAAGGGTGGAAGGGCTTGGTACAGCCCCAACTTAATGTGCCAGACTTGTTGACTTCCCATGGGAGCCCTTCCCTGCTGAGAGGAGTAAATAGGGGGTGGGCTGGGGGAGGCAGCGGGGGGGGGGGAAGGGGGTAGGAGGATAGGTGGGAGAAGAACTGTGGATAGAATGTAAAATAAAATTTAAAAATAAATTAAAATTAAAAAATAAAAACAGGCCAAGCAGTGGTGGCACACACCTTTAATCCCAGCACTTGGGAGGCAGAGGCAAGCAAATCTCTGTGAGTTTGAGACCAGCCTGGTCTACAGAGCTAGTTCCAGGACAGGCTCCAAAACTACAGAGCGACCCTGTCTTGAAAAACCAATAAGTAAGTAAATAAATAAATAAATAATAAAATAAAAATAAAATATGGTGGAAAATTTTTCTTTGCCAGATATGGATACCTTTACAAAAAAAATCATTGTACTCTCAGCCACTTTTAACTCCAGCTACATAAGAGAGTATCCAATACTCTCTGATGGCCTGAAGGGACTTGAACTTATATACTCAATTGTGCACATGTGTGTACACATGCATGCACACAAACACACACACACACACTTAAAAATAGTAAAAATATATTTTAAAATGTAGTTCCTTTCTACAACTTAATTTGGAAATAGTTTCAGTATTTCCTATAATACCACTGAAGTAGTCAGTTTTTCTATAAAAAAAAAAGTAGCTGAATCGATGATTGGTTGTCCAGTTCCATGGCTCTATATATGATGCCTAAGTATGAATCATGTCACAGGTATTAACTCAGGCTCCGCATTTTCACACCCTTTATCTTCCATTCCCTCTTTTTTTGGGGGGGGGGTGGGGAGGAAGTAGGGAATGAGAAGAATAGTTTCACTGAGAATAATTTGCTGAGTTGTTGAACTTAACTTGCTTGTTATATCCCTGGATGGTGAACACTGATCAGAAATAATTAGGAGAGTTGTCAAAAAAAAAACTGATAAGGAAAGAGAGAGTGTTTTCTGCTTTCTGAACTGTATTTACTATATTGACTATGGGATATCCCAGTTTAAGATGCAGTGAGTGCTACGATTTTTCTGATGTTCTTGAGATTTCCTGAAGTAAGACACTTGCAAGTTACAAAACTATTTATATTAAAAAATTCTCACTTTATCTATTCTATATTAATAAAATAACAGAAAATTTAAGGCATAAGTATTCTGTATTTGAATCATTTATTTATTCATGTAAAGATAACACTAACCCTGCCTTCCTTTTACCATATAAAAATTCCAGCTTTCATTTGACTGCTGTATATTTTAAAAACTAAGTGGGGAAAGATGGTTAGTTTTGAAAACTAAACTCGACTCACATTTTTATTAGCATAGTTCTTATAAATAGTGGTCCGGCATTATTACTGTCCAAATATTGTGCTACTTTCATATTCTTCTTAGGAATCAAACATTATCTTGGGGATTAAAGTTCTACATTCTGTCAGTGTTCATAATAATTTTCAAAGCATTGCTACAAAGACCAAAGTCTAGAGCTTAGAGAAGAGACTAGCCAGCCTTCTCAATGGCCCTTCTTTTCTTTAAGCAGGATGTTCGCTAACAAATTCATGAATATTTCTTGAAGCAGGATTTGCTGTATCCCTAGTTTCCCTCTAAACTCCTGCTTCTTTACACTTTACACTTTCTGTGTGATGTGGAGACGTGTCACACAGAAAACATTCAGGTTCATTTGAATTTCACCCTCGCTTGGATCCCTCATTTTCTTTTTCCCTTGAAATATGCACGTTCAGAACCAACAGTGACACACATTGGATCTCAGAGCAAAGTCCCCAATACATCCTGTAATTTTATGAGTTCATGGAACGTTCAAAAATAAACAGGGTCCAGCTGGCCACACAAGGCTTCATTCAGATTGTGAAAGAAATGGGAAACCAGGAAAATGAATGCAGGAGATGAAAGACATAGGGAGGGAAACAGTATCACAATGCCCTTCCGGTTCGGGATGTGATCCTTGCTGTTTTAATGGGGTTTTCGTTTTCAATGTTGATGTAAAAATGTTAGCCAGTATTCAAAACAGTTGTAAGAGAAGCTCACAACACTCCTCTTTATCCTTACTGTTAACTATTTTCATAATTCTGATATGAAAAAGAAATCTCCGAAAGCCTCTTGTCAAGAAATAGAAAATGTTCCCGTTTTCCTTGTTTGTCTGGCCATCACCTGGATTTCTGTTTTAATTTGCTGTAACATTTGCATTCTGGTTTTCCTTTAACATACATATTTAAGTTATTCAAATATAAATTTTCCTTCTGAAACTCATACTTCCTTCCAGACTTTCCAAATTTGACATTTAAATCTTTACCACATTTTGAATATTCCTGGGTCAACAGTTCTTGCGAGTGTCTTTTTGCTTCTCTTTGTCTGCCATCAAGAAACAAACCCCCCCCCAAAAAAAGTTGCAGTACCTACAGATTCTCTTGTGTTATTCTTTCTCCAAGCACTGGAGAAACAGGTACTGACAGCAGAAGCAGATCAATATTCCCCACAAGGTCAGGGTGGGGGTCTTGTTTCTCTTGACCCCTGAGGCTTTATCATCCAACTCAGCTCAAAAACTCTTCGAGCCACAATGAAGCTTTAAACTGACTTTAAGTCACAATTTTGACTGAATTTCATAATGGTCCCCTTTAAACAAAATTTGAATCTCCAAATTAATATTCTTCATGACAAAGGTAAAATAGTTTGGCAGTTGTCATCTACATGACAACTACAGTAGACTACATCTACTGGCTCGGGGTCTTGGGAATCCAGTGGTCTCCTGTTTTCGATATACTTCAAATCACCACATTTTATTCTGCTTAATATGACGAGACTATAAAAGCGTACTGAGGCTAAATTTGCTGTTAGTTCTCAACCACAGACCGAGGCATTCCATCTCCTCACTGTCACTTGACTACAGGAATCTCACTGTCACTTGAGACACAGGAATCTCTAGAGTCACTGTTCAAAGCCCAGTCTCACAAAATGTTTGCTTTCCTACTAAGAACTATGGAAATACAAAGATCTGTGCTTTAATTTCGAAAAAAGAAAACGGTCTGTGTGTTGGGGGGTTTCTGTGTCAACTTGACACAAGCTAGAATCATCAGAGGAAGAAGCCTCAGCTGAGGAAACAGCTTCTTCTTGAGGTCCAGCTGTAAGGCATTTTCTCAGTTAGTGATCAACTGGGGACAGCCCAGCCCATGGTTGGTGTGCCATGCCTGGGCTGGTCGTCCTGGGTTCTATAAGGAAGTGGGCTGAGCAAGCCACAGGAAGCAAGTCAGTAAGCAGCACCCCTCCATGGCCTCTACATCAGCTCCTGCCTCTGGGATCCTGCCCTGTTTGAGTTTCTGTCCTGACTTCCTTTAGTGATGAACAGCAATGCTGAAGTATAAGCCAAATAAACCCTCTCCTTCCCAAGTTGCCTTTTGATCATGGTGTTTCATTTCAGCACGGCAATAGAAACCCTAACTAAGACAGTCTGGAATTTAAATTTTATGAACCTATCATAAAATTAGTTTAGATAGAAAATATTATGAGTAATTTCATTCCTTGGTGCCAATTCCTTAGTCCATTTCCTGTTGCTGTAACAGAATGTCGTATAACAAGTATGTCATATCATAAAGAAAAGAGATTTCTCTCAGCTCTGAAAGCCAAGAAATCCAGCATGTGTTTGCCAGAGCATCTTGACAGGGCCACTGTGTCGTAACAGGATGGTAGGCGTCTCACAGAGAAGTAGTGTGTGGTATCTCTGCTTTCATCTTAAAAAAACCTTCTTATTATTTATATTAATGCATATGTGTATTTCACCCACATATATGCCTGCGCACTGTGTTCCTCCAGTGCCTGTAAGTTGAGAAGGTGATGTCAGCTCCTCTGGGGTTAGAGTCACAAGCAAGTGTGAGCCACCGTAGAAGTGTTAGAAATTGAACACTAGTCCTCTGGAAGGGCAAGCACTGCTCTTAACCACCGACCCATCTCTCCAAACCCTCTCTTCTTTGAAAACCACTCAAGGGAGGCCACAGTCCCATCTCCAAAGTCCATCAATAGAGAAATGTGGGGGTGAATTTCCCAACACACCAGGCTTGCCAAACACCTCTAACCCATTGTACCTGTGTAGTTCAACAGCCAGTGGGGGTGGCACAACCGTGCAGAAGATCTTCTCAAAGTAAGGCTGTAGGAGGTCAGAATGCTCCACCCCCAAATACAATTACTGGGCATAGGATTCTTTTCAGAGAAAGCAAGAAGAAAACAATTCTGACAGTGGTGTAGAAATGAACCTTCTGTAAGGGAATTTCCATTGACAAAAGAAATGTCTCTTTGGGTCTTGTCTCCACTTAGTGTCAAGCACAGAAGGAGGAAGCAAAACCAGCAGACATCTTGTCAGCAGAGAAGGGACCCACAGAAGTCTAAATACCCGAATTTGTCCTCCCTTTCTATGTCTGCCCAGTACCTTCCCCATGCCTGGCCTTCTCTACCTGTGTGTTCATAGGCTTGTCTTCTCTTGCGAATCTGTCTTCTGCTGTAAAATGTGTCAGCTAACGTCCCAAGAAGAAAAGTGTTTTCCTCCCTTATGATTATACCACACTTAGTCTTGTGATTCTGTGCAGCAAATGCACAAGCCAAATCAGCTGAATCTCAAACCTTTCCAGATAACTTCTAATGGAAAGGAAGCCCCTTGGAAGCCCAGTATTGACTTATGTTCATTTTAATGATAATTGGATTAGAAGAAAGCCTTTCCATATTGTGTTTAACATATGTGTGTGTGTGTGTGTGTGTGTGTGTGTGTAGATGACTTACCTAATTTTTTTTCTAATTACAAAATTAGGAAAGTTTACATTTTAACAGTAATTTAACATAGATGAGGGCTTGTCTGAAATTTGGAAGTAAACATCGTACTAAGAGAGACAGTATGACTCCATGTTCTCCAATGACCCTCTATTTTCTTCATTTGAGTGGTTGAGAAAACTTATTTCTTATAGAGAAACAAGATTTTTTTCTTGACCTTTACTTAGCTCTAACAAAGATGTCTTTAAATGTGGCTGTTTCTTTTCTCAAATAATCTGTTTCTTCTCTTGCAACAACATGTCACCAGCATAGTTTAACTTGTGTGGTTACTGAAGTCACATGACAGTGCTCAGTACTCAGAGGGTTATCCATATGATATAGAATATGTTTATAATTCTTACAAGTGGAAACATGGTCATTGTTTAAGATAAAATACATAGTTCCACAAAGTAAAACTTAGTTTGAAAAATGCCACATGAGAGCATAAAATTGGGGGGCAGTCATATATTCACCTTTAACCAATTACAGTTTCTAGTTTTAGAAATTAAACCAACTGTAGCTCTAGACATAGCAATTCTGTTTTGGAAAGAGTCAGCATAATTATCTACTTTGCTACTCAAAATATTTTTGAAACATCTGACATGTGTTCTATAGTTGTTCTGGAAATGGAAAATGAGTTAGCATGTAGGTTAGCGTATAGCTCCCAGTGTAAGTTTTACATGGATTCAATTCTCTACACAAAGACACACCAGAGTACTAAACCACACAAATGACGGACATAATATTCACAGGTACTTTCTGAAAAGTCTAATTTAGCTAGAGCACTTAGTCAAGACATTGAAAAGGAAATGTAGAAGGCACTGATGCCTTCTAGGAAGAAGGAAAGTGTTCTTCATACTTTTGCTTTTGCTCTAGATCACAAACGAGGACCAAGCTCCACATCTTGCAGGCACAATTCCTGCATGGGCAGAGGCAGGTAAACTCTTAAACCCCATGCTGTCCTCAACTCTGAAAATCATCGTTCCTGACTTCATCAAAACATCCTAGATGTGGCCTGAAATGCTATTTCGCTGAGTTGGTGATTCACCTTAGCTAAAACCCTATCAGTTCAATGAGCTGTTTTTCATTTCTTCGTCTCCAAAGGACTTCACTGAACCATCTGAAGGTCTGATTGAAAGGACTGGCATGCCAAGCAATAGATGTATGGATCTATTTGTTATTTCAGAGTTTTTATTCATAGTCAGGAATATGAGTAGGATAGTATCACAGTTACTTTTCCTATTACTATAACCAAATACTTAACATGAAGCAACTTGAGGGAGCAGGGGCTTATAATAGGCCAAAGAGGTTATAATTAATATGACCCTCTATGTATTTCTTTGGGACTAAACAGCTGTGGGACCAGGTGGGACAGAAACTTCTGTCTACAAATGACCCAAACATCATTTAGCAAGAATTTCCACATAAAGCCTGAGAAATCTAAAAAAAAAAGATTCTAGGCACAAAAGAACAGAGTTAAGCACATCTTCATGGTAGTAGCATTTTCTCTGCACACTGTTTGCTAGAGGCAAGCAGAGGCATAGCTCCTTTAAGAGAGGCTTCCTGACTCAGCATTAGTGGCAAAAACCTTGCAGCTCTTTTAAGAGGCCCTTCCACTTAAATGGTATTTATAAGCAGCTGGCAACATGCTTCTTGTGGTGGCATGGACCTAGAAACTCCACAGAGTTGTGGCAATGAACGTGGCTCCTCCCTGTACCTCCTCCATGAATCTAGACTCTCAGAATCTAGACTAAAGAATGGGGCAGAGCCAGCCACCAAAGCCACAGCTTTAATTCTAGCCATGCTGCTTAGTAAAATAAAGACTCAAGCATACAGAAGAGGATAGAGATATACAATAAAGATGGATTCAGATAAAAAAATCTTCTAAACAGTTTACAGTGAGTTGAAAAATATACAGTCTTGGAACAGAAAAGAAAAAGAATAGAGAAAATGAGTCCTTAAATAAGAAACTGAATAGCAGGGCATGGTGGCACATACCTTTAACCCTAGCACTTGAGAGGCAGAGACAGGTGGATCTCTCTGAGTTCAAAGACAGCCTGGTCTACAGAGTGAGATCCAAACTTCCAAGGATACACAGAAAATCCCTGTCTCAAAAAAATTAAAAATAAAACTAAAAAAAGACCACATAAAGATGGAAAATACACAGAGAATCTGGATACTGTATGTTATTGTGTTGTCTTTAAATTGTTTGACTGCTGAGGAAGAAGTAACAACTGCTAAAAGACATTTGATTATAAATGCTGCTGAATTAATCCAATCTATATATTTTGAAAATGCCTTGACTTCAAAATTTAAGTCAAAAGACATGTTACTTTGGAGAAGAGGTTTTACTTTTGTTTCCACAGGAAATAAGCAGCTGTGAATTCATTCCTGGTTAATAAAAATCAGGTTTGATTGATGAAGACCCCCTGAAAAATCTCTACTTGTAACAAATGATCCAGATGATCCAATGTTTCAGAGAACCTCTGTTTCTTCTGAGTTCTGCATCTGGAACAACTTCAAGACTGCTGGCTGAGATTATCAAACCTCACAGAATACTCCAGTCAGGACTTAACCATAATCCTAAATTTTCTTTGGGTCCTCATAAGATCAAGAGCACTCCCAATCAGCAGGAAATAGCCCAGAAAACTATGCTCACATTCTCCCCCCAAAAAATGTATTATGGATTTTTGTTTTTGTTTAGCGTGCTAGTTACAAGTTGTTATGGATAATGGTCAGGATTAAAAAGATTAAATGCAGAGATTTTGTTTTGAAAAGAAAAAAGGGGAAATTCTGTGGAATAATGGTCCTGTACACTGTAAAGATTTGGCACTCATATTAGTTTAATAAAACTTATTGGCCAGTAGCCAGGCACGAAGTGCAGGCAGGGTGACCAGACTAAGAGAATTCTGGGAAGAAGAAAGGCAGAAACACTCACCAGTCACATATAGAATAAGCAAAATGAGAATACCTCACTGAGAAAAGGTACCAAGCCATGTTTCTAAACACAGACAAGAATTATGGGTTAATTTATGTTGTAAGAACTAGTTAGTAATAAGTCTGAGCTATTAGATCAAAGAGTTTATGATTTATATGAGCTTCTGTGTGTTTCTTTGGGACTGAATGGCTATGGGACCAGGTGGGACATGAACTTCTGTCTACAGGCTTATTTTGGATTACATTTTGAGGGAATAGTCATCATGGATAGGAAGGCATAGTAGCAGAATGATGAAGCAGTGGGTCACATTACCTCTACAACTGTAGAGAGTAGACAGCAAATAGAGTGGCTATAAAAAACCTCAACGCCCATCCCCCAGTGACCTACTTCCTCCAGGAAGGTCCTATCTCCTAAATAGCTTTCCTAGCTTTCCAAAACATCACCGCCATCTGGGGACCACATGTTCAAATGCAAAGGGCCCAGAGAGAACATTTTGTCTTTAAATAACAGCAAATAAAAATATGCACCTTAAAACATTTTAATAAATGAAGCAGCTAACATCAGTCACAACATTGTTTTCCCAGTTGCTTTCCATTCACTTAACTTACAGACAGTAGCATTCTTGCAAAGCCATTTTATTTCTTGAATAAGATATTAAATAGTCTTAACCATTTTTGCACTGATAAGCAGGAGAATTTTGAAAACTAGCTGTTTTAGATTTACAGCAAAACCAAGAACTTACAGAAGATGTTTTCTATATGCCCTCACACACACACACACACACATACACACACACACACACACAGAGAGAGAGAGAGAGAGAGAGAGAGAGAGAGAGAGCTTCCCCTGTCTATATTAAGTGGTACATGTGATCCAAGTAATAAACCTACAAGACACATCTTGTCACTAAAAACATGACAGAATTTTTCAAGTTTTGGGAATGAAATGGATATTTCAGGCATGTATTTAATGATTTTTGTTGTTGTTGTTTAACAAGTTATTTAATCATGATGGTTTAATACAGCAACTATTTATTGTATTGTAAATCGGAAGTCTGAGACTACACGCTGCAACATGATTCAGAGTTTAGAAGTGCTTGCTTGCTGCACTTCCAAAGGACCTGAGATTAGTTTCAATACTTACATTGATATATTCACAGTACCTGTAACTCCAATACCAAGGGATCAAATGCCCTCTTCTGGCCTTCATGGATACACACACACACACACACACTCTTAGGATAAATACTAGAGCTATGTAACAACATTTTTAAATGAAATGGATGCATATTTAATGAAATTCCTTGATTACTTAATAGGTGAATGATTTCCTAGGTCTTCTGAATTCCCAATTATTTAAAAATTATTAGATCTCTTCTACCTAATGTTTCTACTTAGCTTTGCCCCACATCTCACAAAAGCAACTCATTTTCTTCTCTAAGTTTGTCTTGCTGAAGGAAGCTTTTATAAAGTGATTTTATTTTACATGCTTAGGAAGTATATTTCAACGTGTGCTGATGAACTGTGATCAAGAACTCAGGTTGAAAACCCTTACCACTAGAACTGGTTTCCTAGCACCAGGAGGTGAAACCAAAAGTTCTTCTGTAATATTCTGTAAAATTGAATATGTATATTCAACCTACAGGCCCATAGTATCCAGCAGACTTTCCCAAGAAGGAAGAAATCTGAATATCTGTTTTGCCTTGTAATGGCAAGTCAGTTGCTTTTTTTCTGTGTCCTGCAGAATGTCTGGAAGACTCTTTCATGAAGCAGGAACCCTGAAGGACTCTCTCACCTTTAGGAAAATTCGGCAGTCATTTTTCTGTGGGTCCTGCATGTCCACTTCAGAAAGCATACCATCAAGAAGTCCAGCCAAGAGCAATTTCTTGCCCAAATGACTAACAAATTCTTTAAGGAGCCGGGCAGTGGTGGCACACGCCTTTAATCCCAGCACTTGGGAGGCAGGGGATCTCTGTGAGTCCGAGACCAGCCTGGTCTACAAGAGCTAGTTCCAGGACAGGCTCCAAAACCACAGAGAAACCCTGTCTCAAAAAAACCAAAAAAAAAAAAAAATTCTGTAAGGAGCCTTTTCAATGCCCACCATCCTCTAGAAGTTGTGCTTGAAGTAGTGCTCTTAAAGGTGCTGCCAGGAGCAGATGTGTCTCATTGTCATGAAAAGTCCTAAGTTCTTAAAACCTTTTTAATGTCATATTCTGTTGGTCTTTGGAATGCTGAAGATTATCTACCTAACTGAAATATATCTCTGTATATCTAGAAACCTAACATTACAGTTTGACTATTATAGATGACTGTCTATTAATCTGTATTTCTTAACTATACATTACATTTGTAAATGAACTGCAGATATACACATATAACAAAATTGACCTTAAATTTATATCAATAAACCAAGATCCATACCAATGCAAAGTATTCATCTCTATAGTGTATACTGCTTTAAATGTAAACAAACATATATAAACAATCACTTAGGGAATTTGGGCATCGTTTTCTGGACCACTGTGAAGTACTGTGGGACAATGGTCTTGTACCCTATAAAGATTTGTCACTTATATTGGTTTAATAAAATGCTGATTGGCCAGTAGCCAGGCAGGAAGCATAGGCGGGGCAATGAGAATAGGAGACTTCTGGGAAGAGGAAAGGTTCAGTCTGCAGTTGTCACCCAGACCCAGCAGAAGCAAGATGAAAATGCCTCACTGATAAAGGATTCCCAGCTACATGACTAACACAGACAAGAATTATTGGTTAGTTTAAGATGTAAAAGTTAGTTAATAAGGTGCATGGGCTAGTAGGCCAACCAGTTTATAATTAACAAGCCTCTGTTTGTTTCTTTGCGACTGAATGGCTGCAGGATCAAGTTGGGCAGAATCTTCTATGAGCAACTGGGGTTGGACATGAGATTTCAAAAGATACCTAAGATTTCTAGTCCTCTCTCTCTCTCTCTCTCTCCCCTGGTCCATGGTTGTAGATGAAAAAATTAGCTCTCAGTTGTGTTTTTTTTTTTTTTTTGGCTGCAGTGTCACAGACTCTAATCCTTTGAAGCTATAAACAGAATTGAATTTTTTCTTTCATAAGTTCGTTGGTCATGGGATTTTGTGACAGAAACATAACTAAGATACAGGCTAACACATAAGAATGATATCTCATAGGGCCCCAATCCTCATCAAAGAGCTTCATGAAAGTAAAGAAAGCTGAGAATAGCAGAAATAACTCCTTTTCAGAAAGAACCCCTTAATTGGTATCAGCTGGTCAGTCCTAACATTATATACAAACAAATACTAAAGGAGAGAGCAAACTGTAGTTATATATTGATGTAGGAGTGGGAAGGGAGAAAGGAGAGAATAACAAACAAAAACGACCATGAAAATGTGGGAGTGGCAAAAGGAAAGGGAAGCAGGGAAATGATTTGTTTTTTAATTGAAAAAAGAACTCTGATCCCTTATTCCTAAATATTAATACAGGATAGTTTCATTTTAATCATCCTTTGAACTTTTAGTGACTAAAAAATTTGCTTAAATATAAGCACACATTCATTTTCTGGGATAATTGACTAAAATGTTTGTATAAAATGGTTTTCAGTGATAATTAAAGAGAGTTCAAATGAACCATAGCATGAAATGCCAGGCCATTTTTTGAACCAGGGTCATGAACGTTATGAGTCACAACAACCCAGGAGCAGTCTACCTGGCATTTTATAATTTCCTTTGCTCCCTGCGTATCGTGGCTTTTTACACACAGAGGACATTCCAGGAAGGCTGGATTTAGCCAAGCTGCTGAGACAACAGCTGCTGCTAGACATAGCTTAACGGGGAGATAGAACACAGAAGAGACAATAATTCCACCACTACAGAAATACTGAGCTCTTGATGTTAATACTCCCTTATAATCATGTCCAAAAGAGGAAATTTAAGATCTGAAAATTGGAAAGAAAGATGTTTACTTTGGGAAGCATGTATCACATTTGGTTTTATTCATCTGAAAGAAAGCCATAAAGCTTTTCCATGATCTTTCAGACATAAAAGCATTTGTCAGTATTAAGTCCATTTTACCCTATATATACTTTGATGGACCAAATGATATATGGTTTAATAATACGACCTACTGATTTCTATATATATTCTAGTAAATACATTCCCATACATATAATATATAGGTAATATAGAGATTAGGCAGATAGGTAGATGGATAGACTAAAGAGAAGGAATGCTCTGGTATTTCTATTTGTAAAAATCATTGGAACAATAACCGTATTTTCTGTCCTTCAGTAACAACTTTGTGCACTGTGCTCATTTCTCTCTGTTTTCCCATCGGCATAAAACATTCCAGCAGTCTGGACAAAGTGGTGTCAACCTGTGAACAGAGCACTAGAAAGGCACAAAAACAGCCTAGGATAGACAGTAAGTCAAACAAAACAAAACAAACAGCAACAAAAAAAACCCTAAAACAAGTAACTATAAACCCTTAACCAAATAGGCAATAGTAACGTATTTTGTAATCATGTAGTAGCCCATTATATTAAGAATAACCCATGCATTTCATACTTTTTATTGGCCCAAACTAAAATCTTAATTTTAAATGCTTTAAAGGGGAACTAATCTTATGAAAGACAGAGGATCACTACTCATTTTATTTTTGCTTAATTTTCTTCTTTTTCTTTTACCATAAAACATAGTGCATGATACCCTCTTATAAGGAGATGTGTGCAAACAACCCTCTTAGAAATTCATGTAAAATGGGCCCAATCCTTCAGTGGGGTCCACTTTTCATACATTCCACATCAACAAATAGAAAGAGAACCCACAGTCTCATGAGTCCTTGCTCCCAATACAATATCTAACAACCAATTTGAAGATCCAAGAGAATTTTTTTTAAGTATGCATTCTCTCTAAAGCAATTACTGTAAGGGGTGACTTTGGAACAATCTCTGGCATATGAATAACTTTGAGATGCCCTCTGTTCTATTTAAATAGCTGGCAATGTCTATTTTGATCCATTACTCCAAAAGAGATAGGAACAAGCACCAGTCAATTTATTCTCATTGATTGTCAGAAAGTCATGGACTCATTCTGGAAAATGTGGTTACTTTTGACAGTAATGCTGTATTAGTCACTTTATTGCTCCTGGGATAAAATACCATGATTAAAAGGAGCATATGGAAGAAAGGTTTAATTTGTGTCACAGTTCCAGAAGGAGAGGCTTAATGGCGGAGAAGTGATGATCACAGACGGCAGGTGCAGGGAGCTGGGAGATCACATCACTATCCACAAACCAGAGAAAGAGAAATAAAACTGGAAATACGGTGAGGCTATGAACTCTCAGAGCTTCCACTCCATGGTGTACTTCCTCACCCAGGCTATGTCACCTCCTCAAACAATGCCACTAACGAGGGACCAAGTATTTCAATACCTGAGCCCATGGGTAGAATGTCACATTCAAACTACCACACAGGGCAGTCACATGCCACATAACCACATTATCCCCTTTCTATCTTCCGCCAATGCTTCCTACCTCCTCCTCTCGGTAACTAAGGTATTGAACTGCCTCCTTGGGTTAGACTTCTTGGTTAACTCTTTGCTGGGCTCTTCACAGAGTATGTCCGTGGCTGTCACTTTTGAGTCGAAACACATAAACTCAGATTCAGGAAGGTATTTGGCAGAATATGTTCAATAGAAAGGCTATTAGTACTAATTTTAGCAATATGCCACACACTCTTGCCACTAATTTATGCCGTTTTTCAGTAATTAAATGTGTTCTAGACACTGTTCTTGGTGCTGGGAGTACAGCAACAAGAGAGACATAAAAAGTGTTCCTACACATAAGTCAACACTCTTCACCAGCCTGTTTTCTTATAAAGTAGTTTGGCTCTGATGCTAACAACATTTCTCAGAGTTCCTAGTTTCCAGAACCTGTTCAAAAAACCTGTCTTTCTTTATTATCCAGTCTTAGTCTTTTATAGCCACAGAAAACAAACTAAGACAGAATCTTCACAGGAAGAGGCCAAAGGAGAGACCACAATGAGAACTCAATAGTCTACAGCCTAGAAGACACCCCTTACCATACTTAAATCATGTTGACCCCTGACCTTGGATTTCCGTATTTCAGAATAGTGAGATGCAGGTTTCTATCATGTATTCGCTATCTTGTCTATGATACTCGGTTGTAAGAGCTGAACAAGTCACAAAAGCACTTGAAATCTGAAGCTTTGGGGATTGTTAAACGCTCTCAAACTGAACTGAAATTGAAAAATATAGAAGCAACAATGTGTCAGATAAGTGGGAAAACTATATTGCCACAGCAAGTTTGGTATCATGAATGACTCCAGAAACTGGAAAACAGAAAATCTGGGCTAACTGGAATAGTCGTTACAATCTAAAACAAAAAGAAGCCGTATAAACGTTTAAAAATTAATTTAATTGTTTTGACATAATTATACATAGACTATTTTCAAAATCCTCAGTTTTAAATAATTTTAAGAATCTTAGACTACACTAACATGTGCAATAACGTAATTCTTGCATTTTTATTAAAAATTCTTGAGTTGTCAATTAAGTAAATAATTACTTATTTTGTAAAAATAATGAACCTCACTATTGAAGGATTTTCTACTATAGAGGCGAGAATTTAAGAAGAAACACTGTACTGTCCTACAGGATTCAAAATAGATATATCTCTATGTCCTACAAAACAGTACATTTTATTTCTATTCTTTATTACCAAAATGGCTAAAAAACAACCCCACATCAATGGGGGAAACTTGATGACCAGATTGCTTCTAGGGTCACAATCAGCTACCTTATATAACCTAAGGCCAGCTGTCCAAGAGTGGTACTGTATGCAGTGGGCTAGGCCCTCCTCCATCATATAGCAATCAAGACATGACCACAGGCCAATCTGATGGAGGCAGTTCCTCAGTTGAGAAGCCCTCTGTTCAGGGGTCTCTAGTTTGTATGGAGCTGACAACAAACTAACCAGTATAGTTAGAAATTGAAGCAAGCACTCTTCCCACTGCAGCTCAGATGAGACATGTCCACTCCCATTTTCACATAGGAAACTGAGTTTACAGAGGTTACTTGATTGTCCAAAGTATGCAATGGTCACACTGAGATCGTCTCACTGTGCCTCCTGCTCTGGATCTCTAGTTTTTTAAGATATGACATGAGAAATGTGTGTATGTGTGTGTACATTTGCATCTACCATGAATCAAAATCAACTGCCAAAGTTACAGTGCTCTTGCATTGATTTATAAATAAAGAGAACTATGAAATTGATTTAATATTTGAAATGAAGTGATTTCCAGCTTCATGCAGATCTGAAATGAACAAGTAAAGCCATATAGTAGTATTTCTGAGGGTGTGGGCTCATTTCCATAGCAACCCTCTCTCTATAAAATTGCAACCAATCACATCTAGCAGGGAACAGACTTCATACCATGGTGTCCTTGCGTCCATAGCTCTGTAACCATCTACTACAGCTTGGATCTTGGATGTCCGGAATCACAATCTGCTGAAGGCGTGTTCTCCAGGTAGTTCTATCACAAGATCACACAATCTTTACTAGGTAGGGCTCAGTAAGTCTGGTTTAGATTACTGGGGATATGTCCTAAAAGAGATAGTGAGACTCTGACCAACTTCCTCTCCCTTTCTTCTGCTTCTTTGTTCAGAAAGTGAGCCATTTTATCCCACCACAAAGGAGCACATGAAGCAGTGATTTGCCACAGGTCCATGGCAATGATACCAAGTAGTCATGGATGGAAATCTCCTTAACTGTGAACATTAACATCTTTTCTCCATATCAAAATGAATGTCTTGGCTATTTTATTATAGTTATAAAAAACTGACTAGTAATCTATTTGCCATTTGTTTGCATGCCTGATTCCAGAAAGCAAGTTCATGGTGGTCACGAATGCTGATTTTCATTCTTAACGGTTACCACGGTGTTTCATATACAGTTTGTGCTAGATCAATGCATTCGGTTTCAAACTGAATATTGTTGACACTTGAGCATCAGTGAATATCTCATTACATACAAGCCTCTGGTGGAATCCTTTACTCCTTTCAATGAGCAGGTCAATTTTACTAAGTATGTAAATACATAAATTAAATAAAGAAATTTAAGCCAGCGAAAATTGTTTTCCTTTTTCAGTTCATGCCTCCTTTAATTCACCATGCCTTCCGAAGGCAAATTATGGAAGTAAGTCTTATAAAAGCAGCCAGACAAAATGTACATGCATGTGAACGGAACATAGTGCATGATTATTCGTGCAGATACCGTATCAGCTAATAAATCCTAGACGGGTCGTTTACAATTAGTTCACAAAAGATTTGGCACTAGCCTTTTTCTCAGAGTGCTATGGCCCAAAATAATCTATTTTTGCTTTAGCAATTCGAGTTACAACCACTCTCAGAGTTTAGTACCACGGGGATAAAGAGAAATCATAAAGAACTTTTGGTTTCATGGCGGACAAGTTTTGAAATTTGTCAAGGTATTTGGAAACAAATCTGTTCTCTGATTCTGAGGTTGCCATCTGAGTCAGCCTCGCTGTATATTCTCTATAATCTAATTTCTTTCAAGATGGCTTTCAGCTCTCCAGTGCTGTTTTGTTCACAATTGATGTTAAGCATGAAGGAATGCAAACACTTGCAGCATCAAAGCAGATGGCATCCTACCACCAGGAACTTCCTGGCACAAGTTCACAAAACGAGATTTGTGAACTTGTGCCAGGGGACAGACAGAACTAACAAGTGGTCTTTCTAGAATGTCCTATAACCTTCACTGAAACAGCGATGGGGTGCCTCAATACCAGAATTTCTCTACTTACCTTGACATCAAACAGTTTTGCTATTACCTTGAAACAAAAACTCAGGACATTTAATAAAGAAACTTAAAGTAAAAGAGGTTTATTTTTTTAAACAAAACTAACAAAAAACCAAACCAAAGCAAAATAAAACAAAAATCCCATACCATTCCTTTAAAACACCAAGGATTTGCTGGTAATTTCCAGAACCTTGCATTATCGGCCTACCAACACTTTACATTTTGTTTGAGAATAGCAAATGTGCTTCCTACACAAGTAAATCAGATCATGGGACTCCTCAGTTTGACCAAAGATTTCAAATTGCTCCACAGGGATGGTCCAAAGACAAAACAAAATGGCCAGTGTCTGAATAAAAAAATACACCCAAACAGACAATATCAAAAAATATAAGGGCACTGCTATACTCCACAGACAGAGACAATGTTCTATTACCTAAAATAACATTTTACTGGCTTCTTCCCTTTCTGATCTGAGGGGGAGGGCAATGAGATGTTCTAGACAGGAATATTTATACATTTGGTTATTACTTATCTATTAACTGTGCATTTTTCAGCTGTCAAATGATGCCATCTGCTTGTTCAAATTGCATAGATTATGTCAATATTCACAGCAGAACAGAAAACTAAGAGGTCTGACTCTGAACAACTTCATCCTGAAATACTCTGTCTTCCATTTGTACTCCCCTAATCATACAAGAAATATTTAAAGGCCCTACGGGCCTTTTATTTATTGTAAGTATGCTAATCAACAACTTAAAGTTGTTTTTAATCTTTTAATTCTTTTAGCAAGTAACATCGCAGGTGCTATGATTTCAGCCACAATAAGGCTGACACTTCTGGGTACTAGGGCCATGCATGTGCTGACAAGCCCTCAGGCAGGGACCCTGCGTGATCCACACGCATGCATGGTTACATCATCCACGTATTACTCAGCTAAGCCCTTGTGCGCATGTGTGAGCCCCATCATTTTTATATGATGTAGTCACATCAACACCCTGTGTGCATGCACTAGGCAGCTTTTAAAAGCTGAACACTACTCCCTCCCCCCTCCTCTCTCTCTCTCTCTCTCTCTCTCTCTCTCTCTCTCTCTCTCCTCTCTCTCCTCTCTCTCCTCTCTCTCCTCTCTCCCTCCCTCTCTCCCCTCTCTCCTCCTCTCCTCTCTCTCTCCTCTCTCTCTCTTTTTCTCTCTCCTCTCTCTCTCCCTCCCTCTCTCCCCTCTCTCCTCCTCTCCTCTCTCTCTCTCTCTCTCTCTCTCTCTCTCTCTCTCTCTCTCTCTC
>JABTXL010000001.1:4164465-4189198 GCA_025134845.1 Neodon shergylaensis
GAATGTCAACTGAAGATTGGATAATGGAGTTCTTACTCAACTGTTAAGCAAACAAAAATGGACAGCTCCTGAAATTTGCAGGTAAAATCCTAGAACTGAAAAAACAAACAAGCAAATAAGCTTTCTCTGGTTGAAGTAGCTAAGACACAGAAAGACAAATAGGGTATATGTTTGCTTATATGTGGATCTTAGCTGTTAAGTAAATGATAAACAAGCTACAATTTGTAGAAACACAGAGGTTAATCAGAGAGTGAGGGACTGGGGGACAGATAGATATTGTTAGGAAACTGAAATTGAATAGTTAGTTAGTTTATTAATTAGTTAGTTAATTACAGGTGGATTGGGGGGCTGTAATGGGAGGATTAAGTGTGGAAAGAAAGAAAGAGGCGAACAAAGAGAAAATATGACGGAGACAGCTAAAATTAAGGGCTGTTTGAGGGGTGCTGGGGAAACCTGAAATCCCCAAATAATGGGAGAGACGGAGTCCCAAATGGACATCTCTCTTCAACAAATGAAGCTTCGAGTAGTGGGACTGGGTTACGTCTAGTTGAGTTGTTACCCAACGGGGTCCTGTGGGTATCCCCAAACAACTCAAGCTATTGCCAAGATTATAAGTTGCTCTCCACAAATTCACGGCAAGGCCCCGTTGCTGAAGACAACACTTGAACAACTCATTGAACACGGAGAAATTTAGCTGGGTTCCTATAGAGAGCCCTTACCTCTCTGACCTTTCTGCCCTAGTATCTTTGGCCAAGGAAGGTACTCTGCAAAATACTGAAAGAGAAACATAAATGCCTAGCTTGTCACAAACTCTTTGATCTATGATGTTCTACCTGCTAGACAATGGTGGCACAAAGCTTGTTTGAATAATTCACCAATATCTGACTTCAGGTCCACTCAACAAGATGAAAACAATATCTGTCAGTGGTTTTGTAACTAAAAACCTGAGACTAGACAGCCAAGGACCTAGGGTAAAACCAAATGCTACTGCTCTAAGGCAATAAAAAAGTAGCTATAAAATGACATCCTATTATACTCAGAGATCAGTGACTTGCTCAGACATCATCAGACAGAGAAGCATCCTCCTGCAGCAGATAGGAACAAATACAAAGACTTACGGCTAGACATTATGCAGAGTCAGATCTTGGGACACGCAGCCCTAAATGAGATGTCACCTTCCAGTCCCTATCCTCAGAGCTCAGGGAAACTCATAGAAGAGGAGACAGAAAGATTTTAAGAGTTAGAGCAAATGGAGGACTTAAAGAGTACAAAGGCCTGTGAGTCAACTAAGCAAAGCTCATATGAATTCACAGAAACTAAGGCAGCAAGTACACGACATGCACAGGCCTTCACCAGGTTCTTCATGTACGAATTATGGCTTTCTGTTTAGCGACTTCTATGGGATTCCTGAGTGTTTGAAAATGTGGGTCTCATATTCTTAAACTTTCTTTTGGGTTCTTTTCCTTCTGTTCCTTTGTTTTGTCCAGTTCTGATCTGTAAGTTTTTTTTTTTGCTCTTAAAGAATTTTAGTTTTATTTTATTATTATCCCTTAAGTTGGTTTTCTAAAGAAAGACAGAAAAGTGGATCCAGGTGGGAAAGGAGGTGTGGAGGGACTGGGAGAATTAGAGGGAGGGGAAACTGTAATCAGGATATTTTATGTGAAGGGGAAAAAATCTATTTTCATTAAAATTTTAAAAAAAGAAAGGGGGAGGAGGTAAGAGGGTAGAAAAGCATGCCTCTCTGGATGCCATGAAGTTTTAGCTGAAAAGAAAAAAAGAACACTTTGAAAGTTCATTAAAATAGGAGTTTGCACCTAAAATGATGCCTTTGTCCAGTGACTAATACTACTTTAAAATTCTATATGGGACAGCTTGAATGCTAAAATGTAACTACTGAGTCACACGAGAAAACAGAAATATCTCAGTCTTCAGCAATAGGACCCTGGCTGCCTGGAGTCTGATCCAGCAGTTTGTGCTGCTTCTGGGAACCGAAGAAAGAAGCTGGTTGGGAAGTGTAGGGTGGAAACCACAGAAAGATGCCAGTCTGCTCTCATCCTTGACAGCCAGAGTTGTGTTGGCTAGACATTAAAAATGTCCCTGTTTCTATGAGTAATTCTGTCCTGGTCAAAGAACAGAAATCCTAAGACTGTTTAAGGGAACTGCTTTGTGTTCTGATTTCTTGTTTTCAATCTTTATTCTTCTTTTACGTAGACATAAAGGACCACAGCAGCCTGGAAGCTATATCTGACTAGACACTTCCAGGGTCCTGGAAGGTGTTCCCAAACCTCCAGTCCAGTACAGACACCATAGTAGAGAAAGGATCATGAAGATATTCTAGGTGGGACAACTGGACTGTCCAGGCTATCCTTGCATGCTGCAACCTGGTAAAGCCTTATTAACCCCTAGATAGACCCTTTGGAAGTTTAGGAAAAAAAAAAAAACTAAAATAGTTGTATTTTCTGTAAAAGAAAAAGGTTTTATTATAACAAGGAATTTAAATCTTTTTATCACCCCAACCTTGTAAAATTTTTATTTTCACAAAGTTTTTGCTACAATCTTAGAACTGAAGTCTCTTAGTTTTCCTTCATTTCATTTGTGCAGAGTCTTTTAAAAATAGCCAGTCACAAAAGACTGTGAGGTGAGGAGTGACACAGACACCGCCAGCTTTAGAATAAAACCACCTGAACTTCCTGTCTTTGCTTACTTGCTCTTCTGCTTGTACATGTACATGAGTAGTACATGCTTGTGAGCAGAAGTAAAGTTTGCCCCTATTGAATTCTCTTGCTTTGCCGCTCCATATTTACTTCTAACAGTGGAAGTTCCCTTTTGGAACCCACTGCCGCCATTATACATGAGTTCTGTATGCCCCGTTTCTCCTATATCTTCAGCTATAATAAACTCAATCAACCTACCTTGGCTGTGGAATTTATCCTGTGACATCGCCCTGGGTGGTTTTGGAAGTCACCAAATATCTGGGGTCCTAGTACACCTCATCCTCAAATTATTCTCACCCAAGGCAAGACAGGTGTCTTCCTCACAGAGTACCTGTCCTCCTCTTCCCCTTTCAAAGACTTATTCAAACAATTAGGTCCTAATCCCTCTTTCTCATGGAGCTGAGCCCTGAAGGGACAAATTTATTATGGAAGAATAAGCAGCGGGATGTCTGCTTATTGATCTCCCAAAAAGTTCCCGGCACAAGTGACTCGAGAGGTAAAGCCAAGTAATTTCTTAACTATTCTAATAGGCTGTCCATTTCTTCTCAGGAGGCAGTCCTCTCTGAGAATACGCCCTCTGACACAGCGTTTGTTCTTTATTAAAACTTTTGTATTGCCTTTGCTTTGTAAGTACGTCCATCTGCATTCTGTTACAGACACACCAATAACCCAACTAGTACTTGATTGAGTAGTGCCTGAGTAAATTCAGTTACAGATTCACTTTAAACACAGGTTGTTTGTGACTGCAATCCAACTCTCTCGTTTTGAAAGTAAAACGATGAAGAGCTCCAAGCACATGCTTGTTCTTTTCTCAACTCAGTCTTGAATAGTTTAGCAAGCTATTTTGACAGGCATTCCTTTCTGAGGAGAACACGCATCTTGATCCAACACAACTATAAATGTTATGAAACACCAAGCATCAACCCAATCCAGTCAAATTGTATTTTTACAAACATAACATAAAGCTGAAGACAAAAAGCCAAAGAATTCTCTGCCATAAGACGGCCTGTAATGACAGGTGAGCCTGAGGCCAGCCTGATGTTCAGAGTGAGTTCCCAGACAACCAGGACTACACAGAGAATCCCTATGTTGGAAAATAAATACGGTAAACAAAATTAGCAGTTTTCTTTGCAGTCCTAATAAAAATATAAAGCCAGTGCCCGAAGGATTCCACGTCCTTCATTGCACTTCAGGGTTTCTCCTAATATCCTTAATCAACTTCCCTTGATTTTCTGAGAGGTTTCCTTCATGTTTTCTTTCTAAGCCAGTGACAATTAAAATAAAAATTTCAAAGGAGTAAAGCCAAAGAGGAAAAGCTACAAAAATCCGATTTGGTTTTCCTACCCTTACCCTCTCCTCATTTCCCAGCCACTAATCCGCTCTCAAGCAGCACAATAGAGCAGCTAGACAGAAAGAAGGGAGATAAAATTGGCCAGCTACTACATTGTCCTTGCTAATCTGCGCCATTTACATAAGGGTTAGGAGGCTTGTTTTATCATTTAAACAGACTTAAAAGCCCTTTGCAAATGAGATTTAGTTCCTACAAAAGAAAGAATTGGTTGGTGTTATTTGGCGATTTGCTTCTAGCCCAGAGCTGACTTGGCAGTAACCAGGCTGCTTCTTGGGCCACATGGAGTGTAAGCAAAGACTGCTTCCAGCTGCCAAAACCCCGAAGCCTCAAACTGATTAAATTCTTACCAGGAGGTGAACAGGGTGAGGGCCAGGCTCAAAGGCCAATCATACCAGAACTTGAGCTATACCTGAACAAAGGCTTTTTAAGCAGACAACTCAAGGTCGCCCTGGGTGTTCAAGCCCCTTGACTCTTCTCTCGAAAGGAAAATGAAGAGCAGAGGGGAAATGTCCTGCAGAGGCTGGAAAACTCCACACCGTCCAAGCTATGAAGGAACAACCAGCTAAGCTCTTTGATTCATCATTGGTCAGACTGGCCTTGAGCACAAAGACAAACCGCAAAACTAACTCCTTTGTCAGCATCAGAACAAAAGTAATTAGAAGGAAAATGTGCTCTTAGCATCAAATGTGCTCTCTGCATCAAATTCTAGACGATAACTCTATATACCATACACCAACTGTATGTTTTACCTGGCACACCTTGAACAGATGTTCAGAGTGACTTTGGCCTGTGGCTCAGCAGGGTGCGTAGGACGACCTTGGTTAAATTTGCTCCCGGAAAGAACCAGGGTAGTAACACCCTCCATTCTTAAGTCGTCCAGATCTTCTGCAAAAACACAACAATAACAGGAGGAATTAAGTCCAGTTGAATTAAACAGAGAAAAAACATGTTTAACAGTACCTACCCGTAATTTGTAAAGTAAACCACTATTTTGTATTTTCTACGAAATAAACCAACTCATGTACAGTTTTCTAGGTATAGTTGTGTCAACAGCAGCTACACAGCCTGGCACCTCCACCTGCAGTCTGAGGGGCTTATCTGTAATGGATTAAATAAAAATGAGCAGCCATTTCCAGACGTGGATAGCATAGTTCCCCAAGTGACTGCAGAGGGCAGCGTGGGCCATGAGTTTCAGAAAGGAAGCCATGTGGTGGGTGAGAGACCTTGATGGGGCAACCAGTCCCACGAGGAGAGACAGACAGACATGCCACAAGACCACGACACAGGGCTCCAAAGGCGGCTGGTCTGGGGTAGAGAGCCACATGGCTGGTGAGAGACAGAGACATGCAGAGTGAGGTTGGATATTTATTTAGTGGGTTAAGGAGAAGAAAGGGAGAAGGGGAGATGAGCAGAGGGAAAGAGACTGGGGGAGAAGTAGGGAGAACAGAGAGAGGCAGAAGCTGCCTCTTTCGGGGAAGAGACGAAAAAGGAAAGAGATTTGAGATTTGAGCTGCAAGCAGGAAGGAAGCTGCCTCAGAAGACTTGAGGGGGGCACAGGACACACAGGATGGAGTGGGCAGGACTTGTCTCTTAAAGGAACAGTACAGATCAATACCTTATCTACTCAGGGAAAGCCAGATTTTACCTATACCAAAGAATCAGGGTCAGTCAGTATGAAGCTGCATTGGGTTTATTAAGTAGAGATGAACACTTTAGGTTTAAGTGTAGATAGCAGCGATCAAGACAAATATTCTGTCCAAAGCCGACCCCCAAAATGACTGTACCGCAGACAATGTCCTGAACAGAAGGGCTCTGATCAGGTAAATAGAAGCATAAATTCAGCTCCCTGGGGGAGTCTCCTGACTGGTGTTTCTGTTTACCAAGAAAGTAAATCTTGCAAAGAAACCCACCTTAGCCCTCTTTTAATCCAGCCCCAAAGGTCATTTATCTTCATAAGGGCATCAAATTGCCTGTTCCTTATCAATTTGAACAATCTACATCAGCCCAAAGATACCCACCCTGCAGACTGTTCTACACAATCTGCTTGCTTTTTTGCCATTTTGCTTCTTCCCTCCTCCCACAGCCTAAGAGACAGCCTTGGCAATCTGTTCACTAATAAATCTTTCTTTCTACCCATGGAGTGGTCTAGTTCAGTGTTTTTACTCCATCCTCACCTACAGCATACATTCCCTAGTGCCTTGATAGCACCATGAATGAGTCTGTGGCTTTTGAAGTTATATTGTTGAAAGGCCATATTTTACAACTGGTTTTAAAATGTAAGACAAGTTTAAAATGGACATAATATCAAGCAGCCCTGTCAGTATGTAATGCTGTACTTTTGGGTTAGTGCAGCTCCCCTACCCTCTGTTCCCTTGCAGAGTTTCTTTGGACAGTGGACAATGGACAATATTTACAACTGGCCCAAATGTAGACAGTAAGTACCTGTGGAGTGTGCAGTCATAACGATGGCAACTGTATCATACAGCCTCTCCAGAAGATTCTAGAAGAGCACTGAAGAGGGGGCAGAAAGAGTGTAAGAACCAGAGGTCGGGATACTGAGACGAAATGTCTTCTGGCATGCCAGGATCACTGCACTCATGCAGCCACAGTGGCTACAGCTACCTGCTTTCCTGGACTTGTATGCATGTGCCTCCACAAGAGGAATTCAGTCAGCATGACAGAATGCTTGCAGGAGGCATACACACTACCTGAGTATCCATTCAGAGTTGATGGCTTCTAGGGGAGGAAGTCAGTTTTCTTTAGGGGAATGGCCCCACATTTGTGGACACATTGACATAGAGGAAGCACTAATTAAACTCAGTGGTTTATTGAAATAAAATAAAAAAAATAAAAGTATGAGATCGGGGAGATGCCAGAAAACATGAATTGAGATTGACTATATTTACAGGGAATTATCAAAAATAAATTAAAAATATGTTTGAACATTAAAATTTAAAAGTGAAGCAAGCTTGATGATGTTTAGAAAATACAAGCTTAAATATCCTAAAGAATTTCCTTTGGTAAATTAAATTGCAAGGTGGTTTTATAAGAAACATTGATCCATTTTAGGGATGAGGAGAGTATTGGTATGGTTAAATTCAAAGGCAGTATACATCCTGACTGAAGGCTCTTTTTGAGATAACTCTAAAAGAAAGGGAATATTGTCTCTGCAAATGACATTGATCTTTCCCATTATGTTGTAGTTCTTGACTCTCAGCCAGCAAAAAGGCAAAGTGAGAAAGGTCCCTGTCCCTCCCCATGTCCCCTTTATTTCCTGTCTTTTGGTCTTAGTTGGAAACAAATTATATGAAAGGATTTAAGGAATGCAAAATTGTGAGAGACGGGTGACACAAAGATCCAAAGAATAGTACACTTCTATGGCTAGAACCTAGACCACAGCCTCTGATTTACCCATCCAGTGAACCAAACACCACCTCTGCAGCAGTCACGCCAAATAGTCAGGGTGGGGCTGATAATTTCTATCTTCCATGTTTTTGTATTTGCTACTAACTCAAAGCCAACTATATAAAACTAAATATTCAGGAACACCCAAACCTGTGAGTTCCTAAGCAGGTGCTGGATGCATCCATGTGCAAAAAAAAAAACCATGCAAACAAAGTGAACGTAACCGGAAAAGGAAATTTCATTTTGCAAGAAGGGTAAATTAGGCTAAGGAGCACATCTGGGCAGGAAGCTCACTAAGTTTCTTTCTAGCACTGGTGGCAACTGTGGGTTTTTCCCCTTGCTTGGGGCTGACAGCACAGTCTTTCACAATTGGCTAATTCTTAAAGAGCTGGTGCAAATGAAATGAAGGAAAATGGAGTAGAAGAAGAGATCAGTTGTCCCAGGCAGGAAAGTGGGTGAGGGGTGCTGTGGATTAAGAAAAATTTTACCACATGAGAGAGATTAAAAGATTTAAATTCCTTTGCATGAAACTTTACAAGGTGGGGAGATTTATGGAACGGTCGCTTTTGGTGAGCTGCTTACCTCTGTTAGTTAAAAGCACTTCTCTCACAGGGAAGGTTGAAAGCATTGCTGGAAACAGACCCCCAAACCTCTGAGTTCCAGGATCTAAGGCAGCTTGGCTGTGGTCACACAGAACCAATCTCACTTGCCTATCCAGTATTTCTGTGACTGCTACCATGCCGTATAAGTTATGTGTGGTCCATCTCACAGTTTGCTTAATAACGAAGCCTGATTCCCTGCAATGCAAGACCTACTTCCTCTCTACCTTCTTGTAAAGACTTTAAGAGGAGGTCTCCTTTTGTCTTGCCTTCTCAGCCTGGAAGCTCTACCTTCAAAGCCCTGCTGTAGTCAGCATGCTTAATGACCTTTCTCCTGAGAAGGACAACACATCTATGCCTCTATCTCAATCCCACCTATCTCTCCAATATCTAATTTGTTGGGAAATAAAATATTTGAGAGGCGAGCCTAGCTACCTTGCCTCGGGGACACTTTCCCACTTTTGCCACTGCACTCCGCATCTCCAGCACTAGGACTTCTCCTTCTCCAGTACCAGGTGTTTTTATTCTTCAGTGCCAGTATCTTTGGTGAGTCTTTCCCAGGTGTTCACCAAAAATGTCTGCCCATCTCAATGCCAATAAACCAAAACCCTAGATTTAGATCAGATCTTGGGTTTTCCGAGGCTTGTTGAATCTTTTTTTTTTATTTTTATTTTTATTAAAGATTTCTGTCTCTTCCCCACCTCCGCCTCCCCTTTCCCTCCCCCTCCCCCAATCAAGTCCCCCGTCCCTCGTAAGCCCAAAGAGCAGTCAGGGTTGCCTGCCCTGTGGTAAGTCCAAGGTCCACCCACCTCCATCCAGGTCTAGTAAGGTGATCATCCAAACTGCCTAGGCTCCCACAAAGCCAATAGGTGCAGTAGGAACAAAAACCCATTGCCATTGTTCTTGAGGTCTCAGTAGTCCTCCTTGTCCACTATGTTCAGCAAGACCGGTTTTATCCCAGGCTTTTTCAGACCCAGGCCAGCTGGCCTTGGTGAGTTCCCAATAGAACATCCCCATTGTCTTATTGTGTGGGTGTACCTCTCGCGGTCCTGAGTTCCTTGCTCGTGCTCTCTCTCCTTCTGCTCCTGATTTGCTCTGCTTGTTGAATCTTAACATGGTCAGGATTCAGCTGTGCTCTCCACTGTCTTTGACTGATGTGGGATTCCCCTCTGTATGCTGTGAATATGTTTAATTACCATTGATTAATAAAGAAGCCGCTTTTGAACTATGGCAGGGCAGAATAAAGCCAAATGGGAAATCAGAACAGAGTATAGAGAGAAAGTAGGCAGAGTCAAAGAGATACTGTATAGCTGAAGAAGGAAGATGACTCTATGTAGCTGCCCAAAAAGCAAGAGGTAACAAACATTAAGCCTCCTGGTAAAATATAAAATAATAGAAGAGGGTTAACCTAAGATATAATAGTTAGCCAGAAATATGCCCAAGCTATTGGGAAAGCATTGCTGTAATTAATACAGTTTCTGTGTTAATTTTCAGGTCTGAGCAGTTGGGAAATGAAAGAGCAGTCTCTGCCTACAAGTGGTGCCACAATGTGGGCAACTACATCCACATAAAACCTGAGAGAGCTTGATGAGAAATTCTAGACAAAAAAGAAGAGAGTGCAGTGCAGCTTCTTGGTAGCCTCATTTTTTTTATTAGGGTCGATTCTATTTGCTGGTAGCAAGCAGGGGCATCTCAGCTCCTTTAAAAGAGGTCTTCCTGACTCAGTATTGCCAGCAAAGGCTGCTCAGCTTCTTTAGGGGAGGGCTTCCTGGTTCGTACTAGTTGCATGAACAGTTGTGGCTCTTGCAGAAGGCTGAGCACTTAAATGGGGTCTGTAAACAATGTGCTATAAATTGCTTAGTTGTGACATAGACCTATTGCAACTATGAAGGTGGGGCACTCTTAGAAGCAGTGAACATGCTTCTGCCATGTTGGACAGGGCAGAGCCAACAGGCAGGAGTGCTTAGCATTTAAAAAAGAAAAAGAAAAAGAAAAAAGTGCTCCTGGTCAAAAAATGATTACAGATATGCAATAACAACAGAGTCAAATGAAAAAGACCTCTAAATGGGTCACAATGTTGAAGAAATGTATATAGGCTTGGAAGAGAGAAGAAATTGTAATAAAAAATGGGTTTTTAAAAAGTAAAGTATATAAAGAGACAGAGTACTGATAGTCATAGATTAAAGGAGTAAAAAAAATAAGCCATGTGAAGATGAAAAATACATAGAGAGTATGTATAGTATTGCGTTTTCTTTTAATTGTTTGACTGTGAATGAAATAAGTACAGAGAGACATTTTATTGTATGGGCTGCTAAACTAATCCAACATATATGTTTTAAAGGTATCTTGACTTCAAAATTTGGGTCTAAGGATATGATGCTTTAGAAAAAGAGGTTCTGCTTTTGTTTCCATAAATGATAGAAAGATGAGGATTCCTTATCAGCAAATATGGTTTGATCAAACAAGATCCCCTGAAGCAATCTTCCAGATGGTCCAACATCCATGACAGCTTCAGAACTGCTGACTGAGATGGACCTCTATCCAGGATACCCCATGAAAGACCTAATTAATAGTGCCCCAATCAGCAGGAATTAGTCTAGAGAAGAACATCCAAAATCCCTAAAGAATTGTTCATAAATGTTTGTTTACATTTATAGGGGGATATACTATAGACATGAATACTTTACATTGGTATGGATCTTGGTTTATTGCTATAAATTTAAGGTCAATTTTGTTATATGTATATTTCTTCTCTTGATTAAGGTATTGTGTTTGTGCAGCTCATTTAAAAATTTAATGTATAATTAAGAAATACAGGTTAATAGATAGTCATGTATAATAGCCAAGCTTCTAGTCATATTAGTTAGGTTTTCTAGATGTACAGATATATATTTCAGATGAATAGGTATTCTTCAAAGACTAACAGAATGTGGCATTTAAAATGTTTTAAGAACTTAGAGCTTTTCATGACAACATCTGCTCCTGGCAGCACCAATCTACTCAAGAGGATGATGGGCATTGAATTAACAATTTGGAGATTGTTAACCATTTAGGCAACTGCCCTTGCCTGGAATTCTTGATGGTATGCTATATGAACTGGACATGTAGGGCCCACAGAAAAATGACTGATGAACTTACTTAAAGGTAAGACAGTCCTTCAGGGTTCCTGCTTCATGAAAGAATCTGCCATACATTCTACAGGATACAAAAGAAAGCTACTGACCAACTGCCAATAGAGATGAAGTAGTCTTTCAAATTTCCTGCTTCCTGGAGAAGTCTGTCAGATACTGTGGGCCTGTAGCTTAAATATGGATGCCCCAATGTTACAGAAGAACTTTGAGTGACTTTCCAGACAGCAAGATGCCTTTGTCAATTCTAGAGTTTTGGAAGTTGCTTACAATGTGCTTCTTGTTAATATTATATCCTTCTGGGGTTTTTGACTGAGTTGAAGAATAGATAATTATAGCTATAGTTTTCCCTTAGTTATGATAAAAAATAAAGCAGATACAGATATTGTAACTGTGTTGTAATTAATAGTTTCTGTGTGATTATTTTGGGTCTGGGTGGGGGCTAGGAAACAAACAAGCAGCCTCCCACGTACAGACCATACATCCCAAAAGTGAAACTGGAATTCACAAGGATATTTGTTTCCTTCTTTTCTTTTTCCAAGTAGTACTTGAGAGTACTACTCAATCTTACTTACCTAAAGATTCTCACTTTGGCTGTGTTATAAATTCACATTCTTTATCCTGGGTATTATATTAAATATAAGCAGCTCGTTTTTCTTTGTGGTAGTGCTTGACCACTATGCAGAGTGGATTATGGCTATCAAGGGCCCTAAATGATATCTTCGACTCTAAAAGCTTTAGAGATTTAGAAAACGTCATAGAGCACCAAGACAAATGGTAAGAAATCCCTTAAAGTCAAACTTCCTTCTGTCTCTATAACTCTCTCTCTGTCAACCCTGAACTATATCTCAGATCCTGTTATTGCGTGAAAATCTACTCCATTCAAAGACTGAAACCTCCTAACTGGGATTGGATCTGAAACTCCTATCTCCTCCTCTTGAAGACAGCCTTCTGGACTTTGATCTTACAGATTATGTCCTCCGCCATAGGTCTTATTACCAATTCCCAACTGCCCCAAACTCTCCTGCTCTGCAACATTTAGCTCATCTGGTTAAAATCCGGCTGACGACTTCCAGCCACTGTGTTTTTGTCTTTGCTTCTAATTCAAAGCCAACAGGAAAATGTCTAATGTTAGAGCACACAGGAGCCTGTTAGGCTCTAAGTAAGTACTGGAAACAAATACTTCCAGTGTCCCACAAAGAAATACCTCCTATAACACACTCATTCTAGCTGTCAAGAAATCAGATGATCCATGCTGGCTACTTCAAGACTACAGGGCCATTAATGAAGCCACCTTATCAATAAATCTGTGGTCCTTATCCCCTGCTTTATCTTTTTTCTCTCCTTGTACAAATTTATCATTCCATTGTCATTGACCTTAAAAGTAATTTCTTTTTTTTTAACTGCCCGGTTTAGTCTTTCCCTACAAAACAGTTTTGCTTTGGTTTTTCCCAGATCATCCTTTCTAATAGACTAACACCATGATCTTCAGGTATTCATGTTTCTTTTTCTTTGTTTTCCATAAGCCATAAAGTACTCCTCACAATTTCTTTGAGATATTGGATCAGTTTTTCAACCCCTTTCTTAGCATTTCTGTTTCTACCTTGTCAGTCAGCTTCCTGTATGCTTTATGGATAGGAATTCAACCAAAATGGAGGAAGTTGCCCTAATGGGATACGTTGTAGTCACTATGGACTCAGTTCTAGAGCCTGGGTCTCTTCCATCTGAAACCACCTCACAAACAGACTGAATTCATTGTGCTACCCATGGCATTAGCCCTAGCCAAACAATTATCAGTAAATATTTATACCAATTCTAAATACACTTTTCATATTATCCATTCTTAATCTTCCATTTGGAGGGAGAGGCAAGGTTTTAACTAGTAAGGAGTCTCTCAGCATTAACAATACCTAATCCTAAAATTCCTACATATAGCTTCTGTGCCATAGAAGGCAACCAACCTCTATTGTAGGAGCTGAGAAAAATGAAACCCCTTTACTAACTAATAAAAAAGCTAAGTTCTGAGCTATGCACCTTTTCCTTCTTGTTGCATCTCCATTTAACCACCTTCCTTATTTAAGGGAGCAAAATAGAAATTATCAAAAGAGGAAGACATATCAAGGTTGGCTTACAGAGGAAGAGAATTCATTTCACATAAGGGTAGAAAATCTTAAAAGATCTTAGCAATGTTTCATGACCAATTCTGTTAAGTCACTTCCTTCTCATCAGAATCCTCAGTTACTCAATCCTGCCACACATATCCTCACTCACTTCAGGATCCAAGTGGAGCTTTGTCTTAAAACGTTCTTTCCTTTGATCCATCTGACTCCCTTGAAAATTATTTATTACACTTCAAAATGACTTCCATCTTTGCAGACCTCTCTCTGTAACACAGGGAATATGAAGGTCTTAATCTCAGGAGGTTGTTGGGTAACCATGTCCCTGTGATAACCCTGTACACTACACATGAACTCATTTGTACGCATTTTATCTTGTTTTTCTGCCTATTTTGAGGCAGGAAAGAAAGACAAGGAGATTATAGGGACACAGGAAGAAAAAGAATCCCCTCCAGAATTTGAGCAAAACAAAAATATTTGCTGTAAAGGCTACTGATAGAGTTCATGTTCTTTCTCATACATAACTATTTTCTGTTAAAGAAACAATAAAACCAACTTAGGTCCTAAGTGAATATGACATTGGGTAGGGTTTCATTCCTTTCTCTTGACATGCCTGAGAATCTCAAAGAAAATTGTTTACTTAATTTACAATAAAGACATTTTACCTTCCTGTATCCCATGATCTCAGACCTCACCTTGTCAGATGTTCAGAGGCAAACACTAGGTGATCACATTTACGTTACCTTTTTGTTTTTAACTAATTTGTATTATACTTATTTGCCTGCCTCCCCTTCCCCCCACCCGTGTGTGTGTGTGTGTGTGTGTGTACATGTACACGCACCCCTGAGTTTAAAGCACAACTTGCAAGAGTCATTTCCCTCCTTTGTCTCCTTCTGCCCTGTGGTTTTTTGACATCAAACTCAGGTTGTGTCTCATTTTGTTGGCAAAGCTAACAAATTGATAATTGTGTTGTTCTATCTTTCTTGTATTAGTCACGGTGAGGTCAATGTGACAGCTAGGATCTCTTTCTGCACTGGACTGGGTGAAACAGATAAGGGAAAGGCTACAGGTCTTCTTAGATTTTGCCCTTACATCTGTGAGGTTGTTTCTTCAGCCTGGACTGGAAAGCTGTTCTTGGTTCTGAAGCATCTTAAGGGTACAGTCACTGTGTTTGACTTTGGGCATTGGATCCACATCCAGTGCTGCTACATGATCAACACGATCTTGATTACAAGACCACAACGACATCGGAACAAAATGTTGTTAAACTATGTTAAGATATAACTGACTCTGAAAGCAAATGTTCAGTCAGTCAACAGTGAGCTTCTGGAGCCCTGGGTTTTAATCCCCCTTCTGCAAGGCAGGGCGTGTTTAGAGGGGGAGACTGGAAGACAATATGCAAGTGGATAATAGGTAAAACACATTCCAGGACTGACCCACAATCTCCTCCACTGCTCCAAATACTCAGGATTTGTTTAGTAAAGACTGTTTCCCTCCTTTTGCTCCCATTTCCTGCACATGTTGCAAGAATCCATGCCCCTCACCCACCTACAGTCCAGCCACTGTCAGGTTCGGCTGTCCTTTCCAAGGTCTGATCAGCAAGGAATAGTCTCCCTGTTTTCTTCTTTAGCCTCCTTCCTTTGATGCTGTCTGGAACCTTTGCCTTTTCTGGTTCTTGGGCTTCCTTGCTCTTTCCCTACGCTCCTTTCTCGCTATGTGCCTAACCTCTTTATTCACTTATATGTCCTACTTTACCTTCTTTCCAATTCCTCTCCTGCCTTCTTCTCTTGGTAGCTTCTGTCAGTGACGGCTTGCCTGCCGTGGCAGAGAGTGGAGTGTGGAAGGATCTTAAATGCTAACAAAACTGCCCTTGAGCTTCCATTTGAGTCAATTCCTAAATTCTTTTATTAATGAGACTAAGAAGACCAAGAAGAGATCCCATTTCCCCTGCAACAAAAGTTGCTTCCTTGATTTTAATAATTTGTTAATTAACTAATTGATCTTTACATGTATTGGTTCCTGGTAACTGGTTTTTGAAGGAATAATTTTGCTGCGCTAATCTGTAGACACAAGAAATAAAATACACAGTGAACTAAAGGGAAAAAACCCAGAGAACTAAAGCTGGAAGAAGCTATTGATCCCACTGGACCAGAATAAGACCACTACCACATTTTTTGAGCCAAATTTGAAGCAAGTTTTATGAAATACTAGCCAGGGCTATGAATGCTGATCAGGTCTACACCCAAGATCCATGCTCAGAATATGGTACCGAATCATAGTAGCATGGGCTTTTAAAGGCAAAACCCTCAAGGTTACATACTTCAACCCACCTTCATCCAATAAGAAGCAAGCATACCTTCTGACGTACTTCCTGCTATCTACCTCTTGCCTACATCCTGTGCAGCTGGGCAACCAAGCTTGTTTACAAAAGTGAAAACACATGGCTCTCTATCCTACGTCAACAACAGCCCCCAGCATTCCAGGAAATTATTGGTCCTTGGGAAAGTAAGGTTTACAGGTTAGAGGTGTTTTGTTTTATAGCTCTCTTAAACACAGTAGTTTAAATTTAAAACACAGGATTAGCCACCACAAAGCCTGGGTCTTCGGTGTGTGTACTAACTCTGAGGCCTGTAAGAGGGCAGGAGCAGCTGAAAGAGAAAGAAGGATTTTAAAAAGCAGAGGCGGGCCAACACAATAAGAAGACTAACTGAAGGGCTGAATATGAAATCTGAGCCATTTCTTCACATTCTCACCTCTCAGGGAGACTGGACAGGTAATACCTTTGGTTTCAGGTATGCTGCCTGCAGGATACTGGCACAGATGACCCCAGAGAGAGTGGGGGCGTAGTTCAGAATGGAGCTACCTACCAGCTGGCTGGGGAGACCTGAGAGCTCACATGCCTAGGTTAATTCAAGCATCAATACTTCTTGCACCATAAGAAGAGATAAGCACATTATAATAATGTGACATTTTTAACTTTTGGGAGGACATTAGCCTTTTTTTTTTCCAACAAAAAGTCCAATGCAGGGGTTTCTGCTTAAGGGTAGATTATAAAACTATGGCCTTTCTTCTGAGTCCCAAGAGCGTTGCTGAGAAGAGTGAACTAATTCGCCACTGAGGGCCAGGCATTTTATCTTTATTCACTGGCAAATAACCAAGAACTAATCAAGCAAAATAGTGTTTTGATGTCAGAAAATAGCAGCTGCTTAGATAAAATAATCCCAGGCCTTTCATTTCATTCAAGTGTAATCCATGGAATAATTACAGCTGTTTGAACTAGACAGTGTGAGAGATGGGTGAATTTTTACATCTGTTTCAAGGAACTTTATAGAAAAATTAAAAGCCTTTCAAGTGTAAGTTTCTTCACAGTGATTCATTGATGAGTTGAAGAAGAATTACATGGTGGTTTTCCCTGCATTGCAATTGGTTTGTTGATTTATATCAATAAAATTGATTTGGTCAAATGTTTTAAACAGATGTTACACATTCTGAGTGAATTATTAAAAATAAAACAAATGTTAAGAAAACATCAGAAATTAGACAAGATCAAATAAAATATGTACGAAATAGTTCTGTTATGTGAGGCAGCTTCGGTTCCAGAACAGGGAAAGAAAGAAAATGTAACATGACTCACTTTGCTGGCACATATTGCAGTAGAGAGGGGGAACCATGGGACGACCATGGGGAGGCCCCAGGAGCACCTCAAGTTTCTTCACTCTCATAGTCATACCCGAAATAGGACTTCAAAACTTTTCTATCTGCACAAATTTCACCAAAATGAAGTTTGTAACAATAATAAGATCTATAAATCATTAGAACAAATTGGTAGTGAACAGAAATTACAAGTCTCCAGTTTTAAACTAGCGATAGGTTAGCAAGCAAGATATAGAATTTTATTTGGGAAATAAGTTTTGTGGAACTTAAAGTATGTGTTAGGCTTTTCTATTTTAATACTGTAAGTTGAAGCAGATTAAAAAATATTTAATTTCCTTCACTAATGAATCGATAAAGAAAAGAAAAAGATTAAGCTGATAAGCAAAAAAGGAAATGTTCATATCGATTTAAATTTGTACGTTCTGTTTCTACTGCTAACTGGAAAATGCAATAAATATCCTGATATTATATTCTTTCTACCTAGCAGTCCTCATATGATTGCTGTGAATGGAACAAACGGAACAATCTTCATGACCACTTAATTTTTAGGAGTTTGTGTAGGCTGGAATGTTTGCTTAAACTGTAAGTGAATCACAACTCTTGGGTTGGTTGACCTGACTGTAACTTGTAAAGCTCCTTGATTTAGTCAGAAAAAAAGTAAGACATCTGGGAATAGTTTTCTTCTTCTAGCCCAGAAGACGATGCTAGTTCTTCTAACAAATTCACGAAGTATCCACAGGAAATGGTGAGGAGTATGTTATGTGAGCCACACTTGTGGAGACTTCAATCCAGTGTGACTCATCTAAAAATAATGCTAAGCGCCACAGCTTTCCGTTGCCTTCCAACTCTTTTTATTTTTCTCATGTATGGATTCCCTCGAGACAAATTTTTTTTTAAAAAAAGATGTGAATTTAGAGGAAAATATAAAAGATCATACTTTGCCATATCCTAAAGTTGCTGTTGATGTGTTCTGTTCTGGCTGTGGTTGCCCACTCATGCTCCCTGGTGGTGTGTCACACGTGAAAAGCTGCACACGACATACCTTTCCCATCACTGAGAAGCAAGCCACATGACTCGCGATGCTGCCACCATGTCTCACACGTTGGAAAGCCATTTTCCACTCTGTGATGCTTTCCTGGAATCCATGTGCTGTTCGCATCCTTTACACATCAACCCACAGTGCCTTGCCACCCAAAGTGAAGTTTTACAAGACCGTTTCCAATTTTGTTCCATTTTCTTGGATAGCTGCCTCCATGGGACATATCTTAATAAGATGTGACAAGGCCTGGTGTTACCTGTGGATACCGTCTCGGTTCCTGCAGAAGATATAGTTCCTTACTACTTTCTAAAATTTTGAGATTATCATTTAACTACAGTACCTCTCCTTCTTTTTTCTCTTTCCAATCCTCCTTGCTTTAATGCCCTCTTTAAACATCAATTGTTGTTACCTACATTATGTGTATGCATACCTATTTTAAAATATACCCAGTTCAGTTTGTATAATATTACAAGATACATTTTTAGCTTCTCAAAATAAGTATTTTGTGATAAAAAAAAGAATCAAGGTATAGAGTATATAAATACCAATTGATTGTATGACAGACTGTCATTATAAACTAGCCTAGCCCCTTCTACACCAACTGAAGAGTCTTGATCTCCCCAGTCTGTGTGTTCTCTACCCCCACGCTGAAAAACCCTTCCCTGCCCTCAGTGGCACACTCTACACATTTTCCCTTCCTTCAATCTTTTTTCAACAACTGCCTTTTAATACATGGCGTCTTTGAGGAGCCTAAGACAGGATCCTCCAGTCTTCCATCTTCTATCTTTATCTCTGCAATATATATTATCTTCTGAAATCATATTATACAATCACTGCTCACTGCTTGCACTGTTCACAAATCAATTTACAGTCACTGTCTCCCGGTCTCTGCTTTGTTCTTAGTTTCCAGAGCTGTCCTTAGACTATGAAGGCTCACTGGTTATATATCAAATGCACATAAACGTCATGATCTAAACACCATGCTTTGCATGCCACAATTAGCTCCACATTATACACGAAGCATATTATACGTGAAGCCCCTTAGAGAGTCTGTTGGGCGTCCTGAACGCAAGAATTAACTGAGAAGATCAAAATAGAAACAATGTATCTGGCCTGCACATAGGGTCAACTTTGTATGAACTCAAGTAAATTCAATAAGGATTTCTAAAATCTGTGCTACATAAGCCATCATATCATCTACCTTCTGTGTTTAATAAATGTACATTTAGCAAACTCCATGCATAAAATAGCATTCTTCAAAGCCAAATTTTTAGAATAAAATTATCGTTTGTTGAATGTCTGCTATATTTCAAGCAATAGATGAAAACAGCCAGCTAGAAACTCAGGCCTGGAGTTCAAGAAGTTTTGAGACACTGAATTTAATGGACAGACACATGACCTCGGGGCAGAGGTTGCTTCATTTGCCTGGCTTGACACCCTGGTTATAGTCATGTGAAATACAGAACTTCACTAGTGTATACCCAGATTCTTATCCCATGGAAACCGTGAGGTGAGAAATATCAGGGGTGCAGGAGGGAAGGACTCAGTCCCATTTAAGGGGCAGGCCACTGAGAGTGTGACCATGCTCCAGTGAGTATATAGACAACTCAAATTGAACTTGGTTTTTGTTTTTTATTCTTATTTTTATTTTTACGTTTTTCATAGAAGAGGTCACAGGGGTTAGGAATAGACATGGAAGGACTGGGTAGTTAGTGTGACTGGGGTGTAAGATGTGAAATTCCAGGGAACCAGTAAAGTTGTTATGTTGAAAAGAAATTCTAGTTGCTTAAATTGTTGAATACAAGGTAGTTTGTCATATAGCCATAGCTGACAAATGCAGTATTAAAGTAATTTTTCTTTTCTCAAAATCACTAAGAATAAAATTCTTGGTGATATCTTAAAGAATTGTTTTGCACTCTATAGCTTAAACTGGACATTAATTGAGAAATACCAATAAGTATAAAAAGCTAAATAATTAAAATTACAGACTATCATATTTTCAGATGTTGGTCATTCAAGTTGTTCTTTCCATTATTTTCCTTGTTTTAAAAATGGCAAGGGAAATTCTACATTTAAGACTTGTAGAGGCTAGGTATGTGTTTCAATGGGAGAATTCCATTCTACCATTGTGAAATAAAACAATTAAAAAGAGAAATAATTACCAAAATTTAATGCTTGATTAAACTTATAATATAGCCAATTAGTCCATAGGAGATTTAATAGGGATTTTGTTTGCTCCTTGCAATTGATTTACCAAGGCTTTCGGGTACCAATTTCCCTTTCCTTTGTGTTAACACTCTTGATTACATAGATGTTTCCTTTGTGTGGTATCTTAAATTTTAACCACAGTTGTTAACATCATTCGGTAAGGAAAGTATGCCTTACTTTATGAATTTCAAATTCAATATGTGGTTTTCACAAACACACTCTAACACAAAGTGGAGTCATCTTGTAGCAGCTCTTCAGGGAGTGCGTGCACGCGCGCGCGCGCACACACACACACAGCTCAGATATGAAAGCAGCACATGTCCCACTTTGTCCTGCACTACCCTGGCTCAGCATCTCCAGATGGACTCCATCCGTGTCTTAGATCCCAGCCCATGAGAACCGGCACTCACCATTCACCCAGCATCTCTTCGGAAGCTGTCTAAGGGAGCCTTGGCAATTACAAACAGCACCTTTTCATATACAGCCTTAGACTCCAGCTCTGGGACTGATGCTGAACCATGAGCCTTGCCCACATTCACAGATAAATGTTAGTGAACTTCCAAATCTATAGAACACTATTCCCCAGCATGAGCAGCTTCTTAGAAGGCCAGATTTATCCAGTCTCTGGTACACTAAAATTAAGTACAACTGGGATAGGCAAACAACACAGTATCCTTCAATGCATGGTCTCTGTTGTCAATCTCTTTCCACTGACTAATGGGAGAAAATTAGGAACCTAAAGAAATTAAATAACTGTGATATGGCCCTTAAAGTTGCAAAATATTTTGCAACTTTAGTTGCAGGGTATTTTGTTCCCTGACTTAAGTTTTTTTCTTTTATCAAACTTAACCCTTTCTTGACAAACCCAGGAAGAATGCCATTCTGACAAGTTCTGTCCTCTCCCCCTTTCTCCTGGGTGACCTCTGGGCTGCATTACCTCAAGCAAAGCCAGCAGGATGTTGGGCTCTGCAGGCTGAGGCTGTCTTTTGAACTTCTCACCATCTGTGAGAGGAGAGCTTTTCCCAGAGTGGTGAATGGTCATGGTTTGTTCTCTGCATGGGTAGGAACTTTCTGACTCATGGTGTCCGCTGCACTTTTCTTTCTCTAAGACACATCAACCACCTCTGATCTTTGGGACAACTTAGCTACTATGGGTCATTTTCCACCTCATTACAACAGGTCCAGTACCTTTATTTCCTCTTGATGTTACATGCTCTTCCCAAGGTACATAGTAGCTATTGGACCACCTCTATATCTCATGGGAGTTCAGGGAGCTTGGGGGTGCTCAATAAGTTATCTGACACTTTGTTTTACCCATCTATTCTAATCCTCTGACTTCTATGGATGTAGGATGGAAATTCAAAGCTCAATGGTCGATATTTTACAAAAATCAAAGCAATACATCATCATCGTTGTTATAGTTTACATTGTTTATTTATTTGTTCATTCATTCATAGATTTGCTTATTTATTTACTATTTTATGTGCTTGTGTGTAGGCATATAAGCAGTTGTCATGTTGCCCACATCGAGGTCAGAGGACAACTTGTAGGAGTCACTTTCTTCTACTATGTGGATCCTGGGAATTGAACTCAAGTCTTAAGACTTAACAACAAATAGTTTTATCCCCTGAGTTATCTCTCTAGACCTCAAGTTGACTTTTAAAGAAAAATTTTTGAACCTTAGGTTTTGTTTCTTTTTTGTTTGTTTGTTTTGTTTTTGTTTTCCTCTTATCTGTCTGAACATCGACCAGGATGTCTACCCGGGGGAACTGGGGAATAATGAACAATATTTTTTCTGACTCGATTTTGCTTCTCTATCTTTCTTTCTCCTAAGATCATGGACTTTCTCTTTCACCTGTTACCAACTGGGTACTTCCCTTAGAACTGTGTGCTTCACTCTGTCTATGGTGTCTATGTCTTATGTGATTAAGCCTCAGAGGAGCTTCTCCTTGCAGACTCAATGTGCAGCTTCTGGAATTTAGAAGGTACTTAGCTTTCTTTACAGGTAATGATTTATTTAATATGTCTGTATTTGTTACGTCAAGTACTTATCTCTGGAGCATGAAGCTCACGAGTTTATGGCCTTTTTATTTCAGTCAGTATCTCTTCTTTCAAGAAGTGGTAACTTCATTGTGGTTAGAAGCAGCAAGAAAGAGTTAGAAAATTAGAACATGGTTGTTGTGTGTTGAATATGGAGTGTTTCCATGGGCTCAAACACTGGGGCACTGTTGTCCAAGACAGTAAAACCCTCAAGAAGTGGAGCCTTGCTACAGGAATCAATGGGAGTTATCCTTGGAATTTTGATAGCCTGACCATATTTTCTGTTTGTTCTCTCTGCTTCCTGACTGCCAACAGTTTGTGATTGTCACTTGATTCTCCTGCAGCTGGGCCTGCCCTGTAGGAATGGGCCAAATTTGAAGCTTTAATAAACCTTCCTTGCTTGAGTTTCTTCTTCTTAGGTATTTGGTCATGACAACAACAACAAAAAGAAACCAATATTATAAACTTCATGAAAAAAATCACATTGGTTTTATAGCAAAATATTATTCATATATTTATGATGAACCTACTCTGAAGTTCTTTGCTATCTAGAGTTTGCTAAGTTTTCTAATGCCTGCATAGCCCTCTCGTAATTTCTCCCCTAATAAACATCTCATATTTCCTTCAAGTTCAACTCAAACATTATTGTTTCTGAAGATTGCCTCATTGCCCTCACTCTAATAATCAGAGCATTGCCTATGACTTAAATCTTAAAAGCATAGCATTCTGCATTAACATTAAATTTTAAATATTTTTGTGTCCACCCATTGGCTCTTGCATCTGTTATTAAGAGATTCTGCATTGCATGCTACCTTTTATCTCTTTTTGAAAAGTCCCTCCAACTTCTTGAAGCTTTCAAACTATAGGCAGATTTTAGTTCTCAATTTCATCTTCACTGTCACAGTGTGAATCTGAAATGTTCCACAAAGCTATGCATCAAAGACTTGGTCCCACAAGCAGCTGTATTTGTGGGTGGGGCTTTGAAGAAGTGATTGGACGGTGGTCGCTGGCTTCATCAACATATAAATCCACTGATGAGCTGATAGCTGAGTGGACTGATGGCGCTGTGTACCTTTAAAGAGTAGTGTATCTTGTCTCCTTGTTCATTTCTTTGTCTGATTCCTGGCTACCAAATGATGAGCAGCTTTCTTATACAATACTTTCTAGCCATGCTGTTTCTGTCTTGCCAGGCCTAAAATCAATGGGATTAGACAGCTGTGGATTGAAACTACTGAGACCGTAAGCTAAAATAAACCTGTTTTTTCTTTAAATTGCTTTTCTCTGGTATTTTTTTATAGCAATGGTAATACTAGTTAGTTGGTAATACTAGTTACGAGTGTCAGCAGCGTGGGCAGTGATGGGACTGGATTAGAACCATCGCAGACAGCCCCAGATCAGAGCACTGTTTTCTTAAAGCAACGCAACAGAATACTGTCTCATCTACTCTTCATTTCACATGTACAAATGTCCAGTGTCTTTCACAACTAAAGTGACTGACACAAGTGTGATTGCTTGAACTATGGAGAAGGTAACAAATACTAAACTTGATAATATGGTGCTCAATAATCAAGCCAGGAGTCTTAAGTTCATGTGCAAAGATACATACATATAAATATGTATATATATATATACATATATAAAACATATAATTAGTATCAGTCATTGAAATATAAATTTCACAGTTGGTGCCCTCACTCTTGGGTTCTCTACTTACTACCCTATATTTATAAGTGTGTGGACATTTGAAGTTGGAGACTAAACTAACGTTTATTTATTCCACCACCCCTCCTAAATTTGTTAATAGTTCCCTCATCTATACACAATCGGTGTGTAAAAGTTATCACATGATGATCTATCTCAGAAGTAGAGATTTTGGAAAGTTAGTTGACACTAATTTAAGTTTGGGTCACTGCAAAAAGAAACTTTTCAAATTTGAGGAAAATGTTTATACCTAAAGAGTAACAAAGCCAAATAGAAATAGAAGCTTCACTTATGCTATGGCCTAAACAGCACTAATACCATACATTGACTTCAGTTATATGAGTGCCCTTGATGGATGCTGTATGTTCAAAGATCTTTGCTAATGAAATACATCCAGAGGGGATATACTGCTATCTTCAGAAACCATAATTTAAATGTAGGAGTCTCTTAATTTCCTTTTTCATGTATAAGAAATGCAGTTAAGCCCAGTTCACATGAACAAAATCAAATATAGTGACCAGCTAAGTGCCCCAAGCTTGCTAGCAAACACTGTACCACTGAACCGTATCCCCAACCCTAATAGTTAGTTCTTGTTTGTAGAAACCTCTTCAATTGGTTGGGGAGATATTTCCATCAATCCAATGCTTGCTTTTCAAGTGTGAATACATCAGTTCAGCCTCCATCATCTACTTTTAAAATGTCAGGCATGGTGGCGTGCACTTACAATGCCGACACAGAGATAGATGAATCCTTAAAGTAGCAACCTAGTTTACTTCA
>JABTXL010000001.1:4189208-4302568 GCA_025134845.1 Neodon shergylaensis
TTGGGGGATGTCATTAGGTAAACAGCTCCTCCTGCCACATGCTCCTATCTACAGCTTTCCTACTTTTGCACAGCCTCCGTGAGACTGAACTAGCTAATTATGGATGGAAACTCTGAAACCACAAGCTGGAATCAATCTTCCCTCCCGTAAGCTGGTGCACTTGAATATTTTGTTCTGGCAACAAAAAATGAACGACATACTGTTTCCAATTTGCTATAAGGGAAAATATTAATCTAAGTTCTAATTATTGCTAATTTTGTCATCACTGAAATACATAAATATGTACTACACTAATCAACTCTTACTAACTACCTTTACTTAATTCTTATAGTTTTTTTCACATAGTTGTCAGATTCTAAGAATTAAAGTAAATATTAAAACAGGACAATAATATCTTTTTTTAAAAAATATTTATTTATTTATTTATTTATTATGTATACAATATTCTGTCTGTGCATATGTCTGCAGGCCAGAAGAGGACACCAGACCTCATTACAGATGGTTGTGAACCACCATGTGGTTGCTGGGAATTGAACTCAGGGCCTTTGGAAGGGCAGACAATGCTCTAAACCACTGAGCCATCTCTCCAGCCCCCAGGACAATAATATCTTTTACCTCTTTCTATAGATGTAGATTAGTAGCTACCTAGGTTTTAAAGAAAATAATGGTGGAAATAGAATATACCCAAAACTGAAGTTTCTAGAAAAAATCCTGGTATTTTTTTGTCTGTCTTGTGTAGCTCCTTAAGCTTGACCTTGGCCTCCCTCGTGGCCTGTGTTCAGAGCCAAGTCTCTGAAGACATCTTTGTTGACAACAGTTTTGTCCAAGGCAATGCCCACAGAGCCCCTTGTGGGCAGGAGGTGGGTGCAGCTATCCACTTTCCCAAGCACCTTAATAACTGATATATTGGTGATTTCCTTCTTGCCCATGGCAGCTATCACTTTTAGGTGATGGCAGTAGATTTCAGCCTCAAAAGCATGGCTGTAACGATGCTCTGAGATACCACCACCAATGTTCTTCAATGTGTCAGCTTTGTATCTGAAGTGCCCTCCATCTGGGACCAGCACTTCCTTGTCAGGTTTCATGAATTTATCCAGTTGGACAGCAGGTATCAGGCACTCAGAAGAAAGGAGCAGCTACCTAGCATGAATGTTTTCTAGAATCCCTAAGATATGCTGGACATACAAACAAAAGCAAGAAGGCAGGACAGTTTGCCTAGCTATTGTTAAGTTCAGCTAAGATTGCATTAGACTTTAACATCATGAATACTTCTGAGGTCTGAATGAAGGTTTTCTAAACTAACCTGCATTTGATTAAGCTCTACAAATGAATCAGGGAACTTTTGGACAGCTCCTCATTAAAGAGAATCAACCCACAAACAACATAGGCACTGTTTACACACGAATGTCAGCACCAAGCCTTGGCCCATGCAATGTCACACATAGCATGCCCTTCAACGCATTGCCTCATGTAATTGCTTCCATGGCCGCTCATTTCCTGCTCACGTCTCTTTCTCGTGTATCTGCTCTCCCAGAACACTTAGGAGTAATTAAACTATGCATGAATTTCTACAAAGTTTCATTGAGCATTATTTCCATTAATTAAGAAATGCGTGCTGCATAGATATCAAACATTAAATCACTATGTTCATTCAGGCATTAGCCATCCATGCATGATACAGCTCTTCAAGTCCATGTCCACAACTTTCATGTCAGAGACTGTGACAGCACCCTACGTTGATTCAGCTCAGCTTCTCGGCCTTGACATATCGCCTTTGGAAGGATCTTGCAAATGGCAGAGATTTTCTTTGTGGTCTATGTTTTGTACATCTCAATTCTTGGCTATATGGGGCTCTAATTTTTAGGTTTTGTTGTGCTTGATCTCATCACTGTCCCCATTTTCAGGAAACTAATTTTTGGACTGGCATTATCCAGCATGCTTCTTCCTTGAGATCTACAGGCCTTCAAGCCAGAAGAATATCAATAGTACCAGAAGCACTGAGCCCCTTTCCCTGGAAAATCCATTCAGACTACCAAGGGTCCTTTATCTACCTCTGTACCAACTACTGACTTTTCCATCTAGTCAAAACTGAATGCAGCTACTGTGATAACACTTCTCAATATAATCAGTATGTCCTCATATGTCAAACCTAAAGTGACAAATTGATCTCTCTATTACTTGGATACCATTGAGAACTTGAATAATCTAATTAAAATCTTTTTTACATTGTAGCTTTGCCAAATCTTTCTTTAATGTTGTTTTACAACTCTTCAAGATTGCATGCCTTATTATTCTATTCTTCCCTTTTCTCTCTTTGAAAGTCTCCTTCGTTCCTCTACACAAGACGGCTGGTCACCCCTAGACATACAATCAGGTTCAGTGTGCCTAGCCCAGGAAAGCCTTTAGAAGCTTGAATTTATAACATTAAACCATTGTGACTTTTATGTTATAGTCAAACCCCTTCTTCAGCACTTCCAACCTCATCAAGTTGACTAATTTACCTCACAAGTTTTCCTTATACTCATTTATTTCACTCCTTACTGCTGATGCTAAAACATCCCTCCTTCATCTATTGGGAAGAAGAGAAAGCCCTCACTCCTCATTCTTACATGGTCACTTCTAATCGAATTTTGTTTCCACATATTTGTACATCACACTGTGCTACACTCAGACCTCTTGGACTTTCAGAAATCCTTTTGATATTCCATTGCTTTCCCATCTGATCATCACTGGATGGCTGCTTCCAGTTTCCACTCATACACCACCGTTCTTCTTATCCCTGCACCTTTGATCATATTATTCTTTCTGTGTTAGAATCCCCATTGAAGCCCCTCATCACTTATGCCATTTTCAAGAGAGATGTTCTAGCCATATGTTTAGATTCTCTACCTCCTCCCTCGTGTACCAAAGTGCTTTGCTGCACTTTTTTCTGTGTTCCCACAAAATCAATCTTCAACATCTGGCATTGCATTTTCACTTAGTAGATCTCTGTTGCCTACAGTGCATAAAATGTGCAAGCTGTGTTTGCTGTTCTTTCTGTAATGCCTACCTCACTGCTTAGTGTATATATAGTCTTATTGAATAAGAGAATGAATTAATTTTTTAAAGCCCACTGGACACTTTTGTATCATTTATTGATTTTCTCATGCAGAAAGTTTTTCACTTTGCTCTTAAAAATTTCACTGACTGTCCGAACACACATTCTGCTGGAATTGTCCTCTAGTTCATCTTAGATAGAAACTTGCTGGTGATCCTAACTGTATCCTTCAAGACATAAGCAAGCATAAGCAAGATTTCCGTCAAAATGTGGTGAACAGTAGACTTGTACCCTTCTAAATTTTATCATTCGCTGCCTTATTACATCATTCGCTGCTGCATGACATCATTCTCAGCTGTGTGACATCATTCGCTGCTGTATGGCATCATTCACAGCTTTGTGACATCATTTGCTGCTGTATGACCTCATTCACTGCTGTGTGACATCATTCACTGCTGTTTGTTCGCTACAAAGCTAAGAGCTAAGAGATCAGAGATCCTCAATACTTGGAGAGTGAACAGACTTGAAACTTATTTATATTGTACCAGTAGTGATTCTTGTATTTTGCAGTAAATTCTGACTTTTCAGGCATCTCAGTGTTAAGTGATGGCCTCAGCTAAATTGCACTTCAAAAATTCAAATGCTGAAATTCTAATTCTTTGTGCCTCAAAATGTTACTTGTTTTGGAGGCGGCTTTGCTCAAGAAATAGTTAAGAGCAATTGTTAACATTGGCTGTCAATTTGGCATACCCAGGAAGAGAGAAACTCAATTGAGAAATTACCAGAGTGTCTTATGGGCATGTCTATGGGGTTATTTTCTTGCTGATTGAAATAGGAGGGTCAGTCCACAATGGGGATCCACCCCTCACCTGGTGGGCCTGGGCAGTATAGAAAGGTAGCTGAGTAAGCCAGGGAAAGGAAGCCATAGGTGGGGTTCCTCCATTGTTTGTGCTTCAAGCTCCTGTGCTGATTTCCTGCTTTGGTTTCAGTCAGTAATGGACTATAACCTTACCCTTCCCAAGTTGCTTATGGTCAGTATTTTACTCAACAACAAAGAAAGAAACTAGGACACTGAGTTTAACTGAGTGCATTAGGATGAGCCTTAAGACAACGTGGATGCTGTCTTCAGCAGGGAAATTTGGAGCCAGAGAGACAGCTCAGTGGGCGAAGGCTCTTTTCACCAAGCCTGAGGACAAGAGTTTAATCCCCAGAACCCACATAATAGAAGACAACCAAATCCAGCAGATTGTCCCCTCACCTCCACACCTGTGCCTTGGCATGTGTGGGGGCCCTCCTTTCCGCAAAATAAATAAGTAGGTGTGAAAGTTTTAATGTAAAAATTTGAACAGAAATGTTCAATACATATTGGCATATTATCGTCTTCCCTTTCTGTGTCATGGTAAAGCAGCCCTACTGATATCATATGTAACTTCTAGACCTATTTTTTGGGTTGTCACTAAGTCTATGGTATTTTTAACAACAGTCATGGTACGCTAATGCAATAAATAGCTTTACATATTTTATAAAACTAAGGTAAATTCAGCAAATCTTAGTGACAGTAAAGCAAGAAAGGTTAAAAACTTAACATCCTTTTTCCCTTGCTCTTCCCCCTTTGATGAAAGTGCCTTTGGAAGAGGCCAGGAGAACCTGCAGCTGTTCATGACACTGACTGGGAATGAGAAGCACAGAGGCTGTTTCCATTCTTTTAAAGACATTCACATATGGTAAGCATCTGGAGATAGAGTGTGGAGGAATGTTTTCTCAAGATGCCATGGACAAACCTTTGTGCCTTTGGCTAAACATGCTTTGAGGGTAGACACTTGGAGCTCTTAAATTATTTCCACTGATTCATTCGTGTTTCAAAATAGTCAAGAAACAAGTAAATTTAAGCAAAGGTCTACCTTAATGCCAGACACTAAGTAAACACTATGGTGCCAGAGCTGCTTCAGGTAAGCAACTTTCCTATATGATCTTCATCTATGTCCACACCACCATTTGTCTATGCTCCAGCCTAGAATAAACCCAGATGACTGTTGCTTTTCCACTGCCGTGTTTTTCCAATAGTGAAAATTAGAAGGCAAGCTATTACACTGACTATTCTGACATAGGTATCAATTTTTTGAAAAGGTCAACTGGTCTTCTTTCAAAAGTTTACAGTCTCACATCAAAGATCTCAAGTTCACCAGCTTTTAATCACTAAAAATGAATTAGTGATTTAAAATCCTTTTATTCTCTTACCTGACCAGTAATTTATGGCTCATGATTTTCATCCCTAAATATTTTGTTAATGATTTTTCTCAAATCTTCTTAGAATATAGAAGAAATGATCTTTTCCATAAGTATTGTATGTATACATTAATCAAAGCCTGGAGATATGAAAACCTGTAACAAACCTTACTTTCACTAAAGCTTTTTTCTTTATGGGTAACCATGTTACTAGTAGCAGCAATATTTTTTTTAATATTTTTTAAATACAAGAATTAATTCCAAGTGACCAGTTTGCTAGTTATGTTTCATATTTCATTGGTTTAAGAAACTGCAAATATATAAAACTTCTGATAATTTCTCACTTTATAATTTATTTTAATGATATTAATGATATTTAAATTCAAAGCAGAACTGAGTAAAAAGTAAATAAATCTCCCAAGCTCCTCCTTCCCCTCCTATGTAAAGTATCTTATACCATCATTATACCCTTCAAAGTGCTTCATTTGTTATAACAGCAAAACCATTCTTACACGTCATTATCGTCCAAAGTTCATAGTTTGTATCCTGGCTAAGAAGAGCTGCTGCAACACCAAACAGGATATTATCAAGTTCATAAAAACTGTCCCTCTACTAATCTCTGGCAAACACTAATTATTACACTATCTTCAATTTATTTCTCCCAGCATATCTTGTATTTGGAATCAGCAATAAGTAGTCTTGTCTGGTAGCTTTCTTTCACTTAGTAATATGCAGCCTAGGTTCCAGTATTTACAGCTTGCTAGCACATGTGTGTTAGGGGTTGCATTATATGCCACTATCTGACAATGTCTCTTTACTTAGTCATTAACTGTTGAAGGGCATATTAGCTGCTTTTGAGATTTAGCAGTTGTAGGAGCTATGAGAAAAGTGGCTATAAATCTCTCTATTTAGGTTTTGTAGAAGCAAAATTTTGTTCATTTGGGTAAATAGTAAAGTGCAAATTTTGTGTTATATGATAAGAGTATGTTTAAATTTATAAGAAACTGCCAAACTGTCATTCAGCGTGATATGCCATTCCAACTGTCAATGAATATGGTTTCCTGTCTCTGCACCAGTCATCAGCATGTGGTAATGTCAGTGTTCTAGATTTTGGTCATTCTGATGAATACATAGTAATATCTTGTTATTATTTTAGTTGACAATTCCCCAATGGCATATGATGCAGAACAACTTTTCAAATGCTCTTTTCAGTGTGCACATCTTCCTAGGTGTCTGCTAAAGTCTTTGGTTTGTTTTTAAATAGAATTATTTATTCATTTTGAGATTTAAGATGAATCTGTACACTTTAGATAACTATCTTTATTAACTATATATTTGCAAATATCTTATTCCAGTCTGTGCCTTGTCTGATCCTTCTGTTTGCAGAGGGCTAATTTTAACAACACCAAGCTCTTGTTCATAGATCTTGCTTTAGGCACCGAATCAAAAAAGCCGTCACTAGCCGAAGATAACTTACATTTTCTCCTGTGTTATCTCCTAGGAGCTTTATAGTTTCATAGTTAGGTCTAGGATCTATTTTTATTTTTGTCCAAGATGTAAGGAATTATCAAATTCAGTTTCAAAATACTCCATGGTCTTTAGTTTTGAGAATGATGAATACATTCCTGAAGTTTACCTGTCTCCCAAAGAGTCAGTCTTGCCAGTTCATCAATATAAAGTCTCCAATATTTTCATTTTCTTTATAAACTAATATGTTGGCATTTTCCATGTCTGGAAAGCAGACTGATAAGTAGCTATTGAATGTCTTCATTCTCCACTTAATTACTACTAAAGTATTTTCTGAAATCTGAAAGGGAAGGCTCTACAGATGAAAATATCTGAAATGCATTCAATGAAACAATATACTTAGAATTGGGAGGGAAATGGAGCATTGAGTAGCCAAAGAAGATGAATCTCATTTTCATCTGGCTTCCAGTTTGGCTCTCGTGTTTGTTGATAACCTACAGATACTTTCCAGATATCTGTATCTATATCAGCATGGTCAACTGTGTTAAGGCTTCTTTCGGAGGAAGCTTTTTGCTAGTTGGGCATTTGTTAGCCTTGCCACATCAGGCATAACAAACCTTGAGTTCCCCAATCCCTCAACCTTAAGTAGCATAGTAGTGCCAGATGGTGTGGTCCTAGAGCATTCAACGCTTCTCAGCCATTGGGTGTTCGGGGATATTAACTGGATTGCGTATTAGTGAGGAAGAGGCTGGGGCTACCCTATGGAGTTTCATTTTAGTCTCTGGTATATACTTCTGCGGCGGTGCTTCGAGGCTTATGAAGACTGGTGAATCTCTTTGAGAGTCATTCAAAACTCGCTATTCATTTTGAGTGCTGTATATAGGCATGAGGAACCATGAAGGCATCCAAATACGTTTAAGGAAACAGCTTAGCATATTTTAAATTTTAGAAAGAGTGGTTAACATTTTAAGTTAGCAAATTATCACAGTATTATCAAAATATTCCTTTCTCAAACACCACAAAGAAAAGGTGGGAGTTCGTATTCAAAAGTATTTAAGTCTAGCTGGTAACAGGAAGGAAGATTTCTCTGGTCCTCAAGGGAAGTATTCATGGCCTTTTAAAAAATCACCATAAACAAAGTTAGAACTAAGACATACGAGCTCAGACTCTGATAAGAAACAGGGAGAAAAATGATTCTTTCCTGCTAGTTATATTACTTAAGGCTTAAAGTAGGTTTAAAAGTCTGATCTGTAACATGAGAAAATTCATTCTTACAGTTCTGATGGCTAGCAGAACCCCTGTGTGGGTTCTTTGGACACCAAAATAATGAAGACAAGAACTTATTTATGTTGTTTTTCAGAGCGAGGGGGCATTTAACATATATATAATCTGAAAGACAAATTTATCTCTCTAATTTTTTGGACTTAGCCTTAAAAATGAAATGAGTGCCTACTCTAAAGTTTGTGCCCTTCTAACCTGATCATTTTTCAAAACCAAGTTAGCTAAAATTTAGAAGAAAAGGTATTCCCTGTAAAGTCATTCTAGAGACAAAGCAACTCCTTCCTTCACTCATATGAAAAAATGTCTAGTCTGTGGAGTGCAGGGAGAGGGCACTGGGGGGGCTGCATGAGAGTGCAAAAGGAGGTGGTTTTGTGTGTGAGACCCAGGGCAGCATGGGCAGGGTCACAGGACAGGGTCTTCATCTAAGATCAGGGTCCTGCCACTGCACTGATGATGCCCTTGTTATCCTCAGTGAATCCAGGATCCTACTTACAAGGGAAAGTTCCCTTAAAGTCATGTTCAGGTTCCTCCCAGCATCCCTGGTATTCTGGGTCCTAACCTCCAGCTAAGATCTCAGTTTTTTTCTGGTTTTGAAATTTTGAAGAGCAAAATTCTTCCTGAATGATTATAATATTATTTTCTTTAGCTTTTTCATTAATGACTCCCCCCCCCAGTGTTACAGTATAAGAATGTGGTATATTTTAAGGAGACTTTTAGTCTAGTTAAAGATAGTAAAACCAAACTTCACAATGCCTTAAGAAGTGTATCTGGGAAAGCCTCTATGATTCCATGAACATGACTATAATGACAGTATTTGAACAGAAAATAAAGAACTGAGATTACAGCTCTCAGCTAAAAAGCAGTGAATATCAAAGGCTGAAATGATCTATAGTACTTGTATATATATATATATATTAAAAATCTGGGATGGCTGGGATTTTAAAACACTGATTATTAAAATACTTAATTTACCCATATGAGGAAGTAGCTCTTCATAGGTGTCTTCTGTTCTGACATGTCTTGACAGCCTTTTGCTGCACTGTACATCAGAGATGCTGGTATAATCCAGAACCTTGGACACAGGTCCCTCAATAAGGTTCAGAGGGAAGGATTGGGTGGGGATCATGACTCCTTCTGGATAAACATTGGGAAGATTATTCATGTGGTCTCTTATAGAAGACTGGAGTTTCTACAGCTTGGAGGATTAATCTTAACATTGGAAACTGGTGGCAAAATCATTATTGTAATAAAAAATCTTGGAGATATTGGAGGCAAAAGCAAAAGAAGTAACTTTTAAGGTAACTGAATTTGTTAAATAAAAGCATAGACCCAAATAAAGAAATAAAGTAATGTCCTGGAAAAAAATTTACTATATTGAAGTACTGAGGCATAGAGTATTCATTCTTTCATGGTGGAAGTACAGAACAATAAGAAAGAGCCCCTGCTTGAAGAAATAATGCCTGAAAGTTTTCTTAACTGTGTGATTGCTCAGATTAAAACAGTTTATCAGGGAAAATGTCTAAAGAACTGATAAGAAGAAAGAACTTTCAGTTGTATAGAAGCATTAAAGTATTGTAAGGAGGTGTTAAAATAAAAACTCTGAACTGTGAAGAAAGAAGCGTTGAATTTTACAGTGTCCATTTTAATATTTATAGGTAAAAGATAATACAGAAGACACCATGAGGAAACGGAATCATGGCAACAAGTAGAGACCAGGTTTGAGAGATAAAATTATCATCACTATCAAAGGTCACATACTTAGTTGGCAAGGACAGAGCACAACATCAGACAAGTTATGGGAAGATAAAGGAAGATGCAGACATTCATGGACCAAGAGAACAACAAAGCAGAGTGTTTGAGAATGCATTAAACTATATTTACACTCACACACAAGTACACAAGCCTGCACACATATTCACACAAGCACACATGCAGCTATGTGCTGTCAAGCATAGACTATGTAGATTCTAAACAATCTGAAAAGTCTTCTTGATGTGGAATTCCCCTCTGTATGCTGTGAATATGGTTTATTACCATCGGTTAATAAAAAAGTGGTTTTGGCTGATGGCAAGGCAGAATAAAGCTAGACAGGAAAACTAAACTGAATGCAAGGAGAAAGAAGGCAGAGTCAGGCAGGGGCCGTGTAGGGAAAATGTATGATAAGACAAGCAGAGAGAGACAGTCAGGGAAGAGTGTGGAAACACCATGGGGCACACGATCAGCACTCAGCCTGTGCAGGCCAAGACTGTTTGTTTGTTTGTTTTAAGGTTAATTTGAAGTAATTTTACTTTAAAAAGAAGCCATTTATTCAGAGGCTCATTATTTAAAGCAGCAATTTTGATCAGGGCTTTTACACATGTTGTAATAACTTAGGAAAGCACAAAATAGGAAGAAAAAAAAGTCCAACCACAAAATCCTATATTTCTGGACTAGCTGCTAAGGACAGTCTGGGTAGGGGCAGTTCACTCAGTATCAAGAAACTTGAACTCCGTGTCCATCTGAGATGTGCACGTAGCACCATGTGCCCCATATATCTATGAACTAAGGACTACACAAAAGCAGCTGGCACCTGTGTTTAAGAAATATCACTTTCCACGGGTAATGGGTATCACGTGTAGTATCTGGTTATACAGAACTTCAGGTAACTCTGGATTCCCTGGTGGAATGTGCATGCGAAGACATGCTGTGTAGGTAAAAATACTTCCCACGATCCCATTGTACACCCCTTTCCCTGTCAAACACTGTGGGATTTACTGGTCATGAGCTGCCAGCATCGTTTATGCATTTCATTTTCTGTGTCCATTTTGTATCACTGTGAAATAGAAAAGGACCCATTATTATTATCATGGGAGAAGGTGTTTAGTTAACTTCAAAATCACATGTGAACACGTGAAAAATGTCTAATCTTGCTGGGGGTGGCATGGCTTTGTATCCATGGTGCAAAATCAATGTGGTTGGCTTTCTTTTGAGTTTAAGTCTATAATGGTCTCTGCCTTGCTGGGTACTGGCAGAAGCAGAGGAACAAAGATAGCAGTCTGTTGACAAATGGAGAGTATGTGTTAGCGTGCGTTCCATTGTTCTGTTATTATTTTAATGACTAGATTCTTGTGTATTATGCTTTATATTGTCAGACTTCTCTCTCTTCTCTTTATGGTTGATGGCAGTCTCACTTCGCAGTAGCAACCGACAAAAGACCTTTCCACTTACCCATCATTTCCATGGATTCTCTGGCATGTTCAGGTGTGATCTAGCTTTGTCCCTTCCACGTCTTTAGTGTTAGTAAAGTCTCATCTGGGTGTTGTAGTATGTCATCCTCACCTGCACTCACAGCCCCCACCAACAATTCTTACATATTCTACATCATATCTCAGGCTTTTTAGCTCACCGCCCCCACTCACCCAAATCTGGGACTCATGTCTTGGGCTAAGAAAACCTCAGAACTGCCACCTTGAGACTGTCACTAAAACTTCCCTACTGCCACCAAAGCCCTGTAGCCCCTGTGGTGTATTTATACAGCTTGAGCTAATGACTGAGTACCTCTCCGAAGCTTTGAGCTTTGCATAATATTTTCAGGCTTAGATCACTGGGGGCTCCCATATGAATTTGGGTGTTTAATGATTCCCATGTTAACAGTTTAATGATTTCAATCCTTTGATATTGATTTTCAGGAGGGATAAAAAATAGAACTCTTTCATCTGTTTGTGCTTTCTTTCCCTCATCCTCTCTGTCAACGAAAAGACTTTGCATTCCTGGTCCTGCACAACAGAAATCCGTTGCTTAGTTAATAAGTATTTCAGGTCTCTCTACCTTGAACATACAAGAAAGCCTTATAAACTATGTCAGAGGCTAGAATCCTTAGGTTAAGGAAAATGAAATGGAATAAGAAACACTTCATTCTTTATAACACTGGTTCTGAATAATTAGAAAGTGATAGTCTTCCTCTCTCCCTCCTGTTGTTCCCCCCTTCCATTTCTCCACCCTCACCTTGCCTTATCCACCCTCTCTTCCTGAGCATCATGGGAGTCTTTTGACCTTCCTTTCACATCTTCTTTTCTACTTTTGAAGCAGCCTGATGCTACCTGATCATCTTGCCCATGAAGTCATGCCATTTCATGTTTGCTCTTTGATAAATGAATAACTCAAGTAAATGGAACATGCTAGTTTGTGGTTGTTCTTAAATACATGACAGATTTTTTATTTATATTGGCAAAATTGAACTTTCTTTTATCTATATTTCTGTTGTTTGATCTACGTTTCTGTATGTTTTGCTTTTAGTGTTTTTTGGGGGGGTGGGTATGGGTGTTAGATACAGTGTTATTTAGTCCAGGTTGGCCTTGAACTTACAAACTTCCTGCTTCAACCTCCTGAAAATTGGAGTTACAGGCCTGAAACACTATATAAAACTCCACAGTATTTACTTACCCTTCCTACCTCTGTGTCACTTTCAAAAAAAGTAAACTTGGCACCTGTAATCATTCAAAATATTGATTGGCAAAATATTCATTAGGACCAATGGCCACCTATGAGAACTCTTCCTGAAGTTGAGTTTGGCCTCAGTCAGCCAACAGTGAATCTATAAGACAACGCCTAATAGAAAGTGCCTAATGTTCAAAGGTATTTGTACTTAATTTTTCTAATTTTATTACTTACTGACCACCTGGTCAATAATTGTCCTAAAAATGAATTAGATAAAGCCTTCATTGAATTAGGTACTTTGATTGATAGTTTACCCACAAAAGAATTATAGTGTGCCTCTGAGAAATTAAGTAGTCGTGCTGATGTCACAAGCCCAGAGAAGTGGAGAACTAGTTCAGACAGAGATACGATCAACTCAATTTAGCATCTTTAGTCTCTAGGTTGGCCTGTGCTCAAATTTACCTCAGTTGAACCACCATTTACAACACCTGTAGCAGGGGGTGGCAAACACCTAGGGAACTGTTCTCATCTTTCAGCTGGAGACTCTGTGCATCACAGCTCCTCCACTCTGCCTCAGTAGCTTACAAGTATCCCGGGAGCTATTTTTGTCTTTCAGTCACAGAATCCATCACAACTACTCCAGTCTACCTCCATGTCTCACAAGTGTCCCGAGAACTAATGTGAACATCTTGCTAAGATGCCTTGGAACCTTATGTGTAAACACAGGCAAAGAGCTGGCTTTGGCCCTGGGGTCATAGTTTGTTGGCCCATAAGCATGCTCCCATTCCTTTGTTTATCTAAGTCACATGGGTGTTGACAAATTCTTTAGCCACAAAATAGACTTAAGCACAGAAAAACTATTTAAAAATGCTACTGTTCCCCGTCAGAGATGAAAGAAACTATTCATCCATTTGTTGCACATCAACCCTGGTGATGTTTCAGGCTAAAACCTGCAGGCCCATTTCATGGAAAGAGCAGGAGATACCTCCGAGTTGGGGAGGGATATCCACTGAGCAGAGCAAACAGCGGAGTCTCCTGTCTGTTCTCAGGAAGTTTCAAGACAGAATGGTGTATCTGGAGTGATGAATGACTTGACAGGTCTTATTATCTAGTTTCTCTAAGTAGCCCTTACAATGAGTAGAGAGTAGAGCTGGTTTAAAAGGTTTCCAATTACTAGCGTAGGTTAAAGATAAACAATCATGAAAATGACAGAATAAACCTTGCACATGGCACAAAGTTTTTGCCAACCACATTATGAGGCAATGGATAAACAAATAATCAAATAAATAATCTAATCATATCTAACAGTAAATGCAGACTTTTGTTTAAATGACTATGTTTGAGATCTTACTAGTGATAGACAACGAGGTAATTTGTGAAATATCAAGCAAACATACATGTACTAATTTCTCCTGCCTCTTCAGTGTCGACAGCTGTGTAGCCAAAGACAGCTGTAGACAGTTTCCTCTTTCCTTCTGGATTCACTCATGCAAAGTCAGAATGGACCTCTCTCTCACATTACGTCCAGCCTGTAAGGTGGTCCATAAACGTCCCAGCTCCTATCACTCTCCTCATCCTCTCATTCCTTCAATATTTTACGTGTTGAATTTAGTTAGGCAAAAATGGTGGTGGGCTGTTTCTCAGGCAAGCTCAAAGCACAGACACTGGCTTCTAGCATTTCTTCCTCCCCAGTTCTTACCTCTGAATTTCCCCCTGCCCCCACCCCGTTCTTCTGGAGGGAGTTCGATACCATGTCACGAGGGCTTCTCAGCTGCTTGTGTGAGGTCCACGCAGCGATGAGCTAAGTAACACAAATGTGGGTGAGCTGAGCTTCCTTCCAAAGAGCCGCTAGCTGCCTGAAGCACTGACTACAGTCTGCGAAGAGGACCTAAGCCCAAACCATCCATCGACATTCTCCCCAAATCCCGACCCACACAAACTGTGAAATAACAATGTTCATTGCTCTTTAGCCACTAGGTTTAGCATAGACTGTTAGGCAACACAGAAAACTGTTATAATATTGTGATTTACAGCAAGACTAAACAAGCTATCAAAGTTAGTGGGTTGCAGACCAACTGTCTCCTTGACATTTCACTTACTATACCCCTTTTATCCAATACAGGAATCTTGGTCTCATTTAACGATGTACCAACATGCTGTACTCTTGATCAAAGTATATCCACAAAGCATTCCATAACGTTCCTCTGAATTCTTTCAAAGGTTTTCACTGTCACGTCACTTCTAAGAAGCTACACTATGGTCTTCTTTCTCATCTGTGGATCTGCTTCCCACACTGTTATTTTTCCATTTTGTTCAATAAATTGAAATGTAAGCATCCCAGGGCGATTGAAGTTCTGTCTCCAGGCTTTCACGTTTCTGCACTCTGCCTGGTGCTGATGCTAGACCAGAAGGGACAAAGCAGGGATATCACAGCAGAGTCTCTCTTTGACCTTCTGCTCTCTTATCTCATGCCTCTCCACCACTTCCGTCCCCCAGAGCAGGCCAAAGACATTATAATTCTTCTCCCTAATTAAAGTCATAGAAAACAGACCTTTCCCCAAACTCAGCCTTAAGACCTAAAATATTCTGTCTTTCTTTCTCTCTCTCTCCCTCTCTGTGAAATAACTGGACATGAGGAAATCCACTGTTCTGTCTTGATAGATTATACATTATAATGTCTTCATACCAGAAGGGATTCTCCATGCTATCTAAGAGGAAAAAATTCTTACAACTAAGTGACTAAGAAGAACCAGTACAGACAGAGTTTGTTGGGTCCCCCGTTGGGTCTTCCCCCACCCCCTGTTCCCCACGGTCAGTCTGTTACTGAGACTGAAACATTGTGTCCAATCACATTTCTATATGACTCTCCATATTTCATCCAACTTGAGTATTAAAATGGACAGGCCAGCCTAAGTCTTTCAGTGAGGTCTTTTGCGTCATGTAAAACAGTCTTGTATATTGACAAAGCTTTTCTCTTACTAAACTGTTTGCTTTTCAGAAGCGTTGACATGGCCTTTGTGGAAAGAGATCACCCCTCACTAAGTTACACAATAAAAGTCTGAGTTAGGAAGTCTTGGTTTTTGAGGTTTAGAGATAGTGAGTAATGTCTCCAAGTCTACACATGAACAAGCCTGCATTAGATCAAGAGATAAAACTTCTCCATCTAACCTTATTTCCAGAATTCCATTTTAGAACAAAAATAATTATGTTTGTATAACAGCTAATGAGCTGCAGAGCCGGGGCAGGGGACAGGGAGCAGACTGTACCTAAGTCTGTATTCTTCATGGAATCTTTTAAGCTCCATAACAATTCAATTCATGTTTATTATTTTTAACATGCCAAATATTCCATTTTAAGCAAGACCAGCTAGATTTAAACAAAAGTGAAAGGAAGGGAAAAGGAAAATACCAAGACCAGAGGAAGTTGAAGCCATGATTTATTTTAAGACCCATGCTTTAAACAGTGTCCCTCTTTTCCAGCTCGCTGTTTAGTTTTGTCCAGGAGAGCACTCCACCTGCCAGGCCTGTCCCCTGGACCCCAGCTGTGGGCATGCCTAACGATTCCCAGTTGTTCTCTCTGTCATGCATTTGGTTTTCCTGTGTGGTTTGTACCTAAGAGAAGGGACATGGAAGATGTGGAAACGTGCATGTTGAAATACTCTTAACACACACACACACACACACACGGGGATGCGCGTTTACATGCACATGGGCATGATTTCCTGAGAAAGACGTGAATCTTCATTGGTGGGATCAAACAGTTGCCCTCCTAAGGAGAATAGACACCCACAGACCTGGTGCGCTTCCTCATCTCACCTTGCTTGCATCTGATAGGGTTCCGCCCAACACTTTTTCTCTAAACTCAGTTTAGGTGGAGGGAGGTGTCTTTATAAAAGGCCTGGTCGATTTTGAGAAACAAAATGGAGATTGATTAAGGATCTGTCATTTGTGAATTAGGGACAGTTTCTAACTGAACTCCGGCCAGGCAGTGTAAAGAATAGGTACATAAAGAAATTCTAGATAACAAAAGGAATTGGTATACTAAATAGTAACCTATGAGCCCTGGTTAGAGAAAAAAATGCTGAACATTTGACACCAGAGATTTTCAAGCTATTTTTCCTTCCATTTCCACGTTAAAAATATTATATTCACATGAAATGTATTATAATATATATATTATATATAATACATTAATGTTGGTGTTAAATACCATACTTCCAGACTTAGAACCCCTATTGAAGACTATGTAGGAAGAGTATTGATATGGTGGCTACTCTTGGTTGTCAACTTGACTGCACCTGGAACTAACTAATAATCTAGCAGCTGGGTACACCTGTAAGAGATGTTTTTGTTTTTGTTTTTCTTCATTAAAGCCTTTAAAGCGGAAGACCCACTTTCAATACAGATGTTTTGAAGTGGGAAGACGACCCGCCTTTAGTCTAGCCACACCTTCTGCTGGCAGCCTGTAGGAAGGGCGTGGAAATGGAAGCTTTTGCTCTGTTTTTGCTTGCTCTCACTTGTTCTCACTTTCATGGGCAAGTCCATTCCTGCACTGACGCGAGAACTCGCTTTTTCAGGATTCCAGAAAACACAGAAGACCAGCCTTGTGGCATTCGTGAACTGTACATTTGTAGACAGTCACTGTTGAATTAACTGGACTACAGCCTAAAAGACATTCTAAAAAATTCCCTATATATACATAACACTACATTATTATTTATAATAATAAATATATATTCATTCTATATTTTTCCCCTAGTGAAGCCTGACTAATTAATTCAGTAGGGTTGGTTAGGACAGGATGTTAGCTCCATTCTCCAGCTATTTATTTCATCATTTCCTTTATGAATATGAATCCAAATGAAAACAATGCAATAAAATAATACTGGTTTAGAAAACTCTGCATTTGTTCTAATTTGAGAAACAACATCCTTTATGATCTTTTGTCCTTTAAGTATTAGTGATTATAAGTTGCACAAACCTTCACAGTTGACGATAACAGAGACATTATGCCATTGGTGAGAACTGTTTTCCAGTATGACTTTTAAAGAAATGATATTAGCTTATTACAGTGGAAACACCACGGTGGGCATTTGAGAATGAGAAACAATATTACATTGGTCACTCTTCTGAGAGCTGTTATTTAAGAAGACGCTTTCTTTCTCTTGTTCTAAATTGTAAGGAAAAATGAGACCCAAGTGATTAAGATATCAAATGTTAAATAATCTTTTACATGTACAGGAACTGTACTTGTGCTGACCTTCAGGGTATATCAGAAGGTAAAAGAGGGCACATCATTTGCAGAAAATAAGGTGTTTACCTAAAGAATTACAGGAATATGCATCAGGAGGTCACGGTCAATGCTGCTGTCCCAGCCAAGGGTTGTGGGAACACCTGCCCAGGGTGATGAAGACCACGCTCACCACACAGCCTTCCTGCCCACAGAACCACTGCACGTCCTGTATCTCTCTGTGAAAGTCCTTTCATGTACTGAGTTCCCAGACAGGTCATTTTAGGAGACAAATGTCCCCTGCCACCTTCTCAGGATGCTAGCCTTTGAATAAATATAATTTTCTTCCCTTCAATCCTCATTTTTCATGCTTCCAAGCTTACCCAAGGAATTAGCTAAGTTTACAGCCATGAGTAAGCCATAACTTTAGACCAAGAAAGAACGAATTAAAATATTGATAGAGATATAAAGTTTGGCAAATTTCTTAAATCTAAGCTTTTCTTTCTAAATAGAAAAAAAATAATCAAATCCTTGCCAGGAAAACTGGTGGTAATTTATAGAGCTCTTTGCAGGTTTTCATCCCTCATATCTATGTGTTCTGCATTATGGATTCAACCAATCATTGAATGAAAATATTGATGATGATTAGACCTATACCAAGCATAAGTGGATTTTAATCTTATTATTATCCCTAAACTACACAATAGAACAACTATTGACAGCATTTGCACTGTGACCTGGGATGATTTAAAATGACCAGAAGAACACCCTCGAGCTCTGTGGAAATATTTCACAACTTTATATGAGGGACTCCAGCTTTTGTGGGGTTTTGTATCCACAGGGTTATTACAGCCAATCCCCTGTGGACAGTAGGAGAAAATATTCTCTTTCAGAGAGACAGAGCTCTTCTCCCTGACATCTGGCTATTGTATGCTTCTGTTATATGATATTATAACATGTGACACGACAGTATGACTGTAGGACCTAAACCATGAAGTCCTAAATTCCACTTTTAAGTCCTCCCACCCCTCCCTGATTTCTGCAGAGACAAGAACAAAATCACAGAAGACTTACCAAATGAAAATTATGGACTTAAACTTTTGTACAAACCTTACTATCCTTCACCTTGATTACCTGGCCACCTCTGTCCCTGGCTTCCCCCATGCCCTTTGCGGTTGCAGCTGATGGTAGAGATAAGCTAGAGAGCTGGGACACTCATGATATTTACTCATGTCTCTGCTTAGCTCTCATACATATGATGTCCCTGTGAATAAGCTTGTTTGTATTCTTGCTGTGTGTCGTTTGTTGGAAGGACTACAACAGATGAATTAAAAAGATAAAGCAAAACTTTTTTTCTTCCCCTATACTCAGCACTAATTATTTAATAATTTTTATGTTTGTAATTTTTAAATTTTCATAGTAGTTGGAGAACTGAGAACTGTTGTGCTGAAAATCTCTTGTATCTAGAATTCTGGGTGAAATTTCTTCTGCTAGGGGTAACTACCAGCGAGGAATTAGAAGGCGGGACATGCTGAGCATGCTGCTCTGTAGCATTCAGAACAGGCCTTGGGAAGGAACACTTTTGGAGTGGTTGTCTTTGCTGCTCCCTGCAATGATCCGATATCACGTTGGCAACTGCAGAGGACTAACATTTATAGATTTTATAAATTGCCTTGATCATGGCATGCCTTTTATTGCTGTGAAGAAGTACCATGACCAAGGTGACTTATAAAATAAAAAATTTAATTTAGGGGCTTGCTTGCAGTTTCAGAGGGTGAGTCCATGGCCATTGTGTTGGGAGCAGAACAGCAAGAAGGTAAACCTCTTATCTGTGACTTGGTGTTGCATGAAGTGTCCTAATCTTGCATGGGAGCAGCACCTTCAGGAAGTCTGCAGCATAGCAGTCTAAGGCAAATGGGAACCTCTTTCTAGTGCTTGTGATAGCACTGGGGGAGTTCAGGATGTATTACCCATAAACCTGGCACTTGGGAAACAGCAAAAGCAGGAAGATCACTGTCAGCTTCTCCTCACTTTTCTCTCTTGAAGCAAATCATAAAACCTGGGAGCAGTTTTCTGACTTCTCCAGGATCCAGATCTTAAGATCCTCATTGTAGAAGTTCCTTCTACCCAGAGGAAAATGATGCCTTTATCTTTGAACAGATAGGGACACAGGCAATGGGCCTTGCTAAGTGTGATGATTTATGGTGAGAGTCAACTTGAAGGGATTCCCTAGAAAGAGAATCTCTAAAATGTCTAAGGGTCAGGAAGTCTGTCTGTCTGTCTTTCTTTCCTTTTCTTTCTTTGGGTTTGTTTTTTTCTAGACAAGGTTTCTCTGTGTAGCCCTGGCTATCCTGGAACTCATTCTGTAGACCAGGCTGGTCTTGAACTCATAGATCCACTTGCCTCTGCCACTCAAGTGCTGAGATTAAAGGTGCGTGCCACCAGTAGATGAACTGTGGGAGGAAGATGCACTCTAACGTGGGCATCACCGTGCCACGTGCTGCATATAGACTGAAATATAAGGATGAAAGGAACAGAGTGATAGCATCCTTCCGGCTCTGCTTCAAGAACACAGACGCCATGTGACCACTCACCCCAGATGCCCACCTCTAGAGCTTCTCTGCATGATGGACTCTACCCTGGAAACTTGCGCCCAACAAACCTTTTATCCGTCAAGATGCTTTTAATCTCAGCACCAGGAAAAGGACCAAATATAATAAGCCATTCCTTGATTATTTCCATCATGCCAGGCTTTCTGCTCTACCACACTGCTCCATGGTGATCCAGTTCTTCATCAATCATTGCACAAGAAATATACAAGTTTACTATCATCCTCAGGTCTTCAAAGGCTCCCAAATCACATAACATGTATTAAGCAAACCCGTGTGCTTTTCTTGTGTTAATCTGTCTTTGTCATATTTGCACTCAAACGCAGCCGGTCTCTATGAAGGCTGAGGAAAAAAATCCTTTCTCCACTTAGTTCTCTATATTAGATCACTCTGCACTTTGAACAGCTAGGGAATTTTTTACACTTAATTTCAAGTAATTTACCATATTAGATTTTGAAAATATTTTAGACACTGAGAAATTAAAGTGAAAAGGGGTTTATTTTATTTTTAACAATGTTAAGGCCTGGGCGTAAGCAAACCAATCAGAAAAAAAAATTAGTATCTTCATTCATTTGCAAGAAAAGCTACCTCTGTAGAGTATTATATCTTACACTAAGTGAGTAAGTGATTCAAAAGACTTAATTCTTTGTTTTTTTTTTTTTTCAGAAGTAGCTAAAGCTATCTTCTTGTGACTTACCAATAATAAGTACTGATTATACTAAAAGATACAAGTCAACAATGAAAATTCTCCACCACGTAACACTTGTGGAGCCAGTGTCTGCTTCTATAGGTCATATAGTTGACAGTTTGCATTCTATTAATGTTTAATAGTGGGGCTTAGTATAGATTTTTAAATAACTATATTATTGAAAGTCCTGAAAATCAGGTAATTTTAAAACAAACACTAGCAATGCCATTATAGCATAATACTTCGGCACCTAATCAGATTGAGTACCATTACAAGTGTGTTGCAGCATATAAGCCTGTGGGACCACTCTACTGCAAACCACCAGAAAGAGGGAGCATGAACACTTTGAGTTCACTGCTTGCTTTCCATCCCCTCTCTATCTCCCTGTTTTTTCTCCCATTGCTTATCTCTTTCCTCTTTTTCTTTTTAAAATACTTTTGAAAGACTTGTGTATGTATGAGCCAAAACTTGAGAGATAGAAACAAAGCAACAGGAGTCCAAGACAAGACTTGGCTATGTAGCAAGTTCAAAGCCAGCCAGAGCTACATGAAAGCATTTCTCAATATAAATAAAATGTAAGCCTTTGGTCATAGCTGCCAACTCTGCCATCTGTTCTTCTATGGAAACTCTTGTTAGTTATGTCTTTCTTCTAGCTTCTGTGCAAACCCCTATCAAGAAGCCATTTGCAAAGTAATTAATCTTAGATTTCTCTAAGAGTAAACAATATGAACGACCTGGGCCTCACTGGTTTACATAGAACACAAAGCATAGACTATGTCTGGATCCATTTGCAAGGCTCCTTGGAGACACGGACTGAGAATTTGTCTTGGGCAACATATGGGAATTAAGGAGAAAAAACTGCTATGCTTACTTAGTGACAACTGTTAGAATTCCAAGGTGCAATTCGGGGAGTCAGAAGCATCTACACTATGTACTTGCTGCCCCCTGAAACTGACTAATAGAGCCCTTAGAACGTCCTCAGGCCAGGCCTGCTCTTCCCCCATGAGTGGCAATGGGACAGGTGAGTATTGTCAGCAAGTTTCCAGCTCCAGCTGATACTCTGCAGAGCACGTTATAGGCATCCAGCGGGAAGATGCTTCACGTTATAGGCATCCAGCGGGAAGATGCTTGATTTCATTGAAATAAATGAAGTAACGGAATTTGGCTTCCCAGCCTATCCTTACAAGGGTCGGATAAACGCGTCAGACCAACATCAACCAGTCTTGAAGGTAATAGATGTGAGGCCAGTAGCCAAAGGTCAGCTATTGGGTAGAGAGGCACCAAGCCAAGATGAACATACTTAAAAGTATCAAGCCCTATTCCGTGTTTCTATTTTCTTTTTTTTAAAATATTTTATTTATTTATTTATTTATACAATATTCTGTCTGTGTGTATGCCTGCAGGCCAGAAAAGGGCACCAGACCTCTTTACAGATGGTTGTGAGCCACCATGTGGTTGCCGGGAATTGAACTCAGGACCTTTGGAAGAGCAGGCAATGCTCTTAACCACTGAGCCATCTCTCCAGCCCCCTGTGTTTCTATTTTCACGGATAGAAAACTTTTGGTGAAATCAGTTTTAAAATTTGAGTTCCATGAAACTATTTTTATTTTCTACTCCCATAACATTTGCTAATGGTATCCTAGCAGCCTTCTAGTCCTGCTCAAGAAACAGCAAAGGAAAGCCGCGTTCTCACCTGTGAGCAGGAGGACAGGGGCAGCATGCTGGGTCATGGCCACAGCAATGAAGTAGAGAAAACTTGGGTTAGTCAGAACCCGTGGTAGCCGCCAATGAAATATGAGCTGATCCTTAATGATCACTTGCTCATCAAGGAAATTGATTTTTCTATGCAATTTTGGAAGATGCTCCATGTTTTAATGAGGTGGGCATACATCTGGAAACATCTGACCATTCTGTGCGTTAATGAACAAAAAGCTTTAGTTATTTTTGTGTCCAGTCACTGAGGCTTGATATGGGAACAGCACAGAGAGAAATGAAAAATTGTACTCTTAGTTTCAAGTCTCTTGCCAACCCCAAGGTGGCTCCCTTAACTAAGAATTGTGCTTCCGTGCTCCCCTATCCAACCTTCCTTCATCCCAATCATCCTGTTTCCCCAAGTTTCCCCCATCCTCCCCTTTTCACTTTTCTCTCCCCATCCCACCCCATCCCCAAGATCCCAATTTTCTCCCCGGCAATTTTGTCTACTTCCCATAGCCAAGAGGATAATTATATGTTTTTCCTTGGGTTCACCTTCTTATTTAGCTTTTTTAGGTTCACCAATTATATACTCCGTGACCATTATTTATGGCTAGAAACCAATTATGAGTGAGTACATCCCATGTTTGTCTTTTAGGGTCTGGGTTACCTCACTCGGGATAGTGTTTTCTATTTCCATCCATTTGCATGCAAAATTCGAGAAGTCATTGTTTTTTACCGCTGAGTAGTACTCTAATGTGTATATATTCCACACTTTCTTCATCCATTCTTCCATTGAAGGGCATCTAGGTTGTTTCCAGGTTCTGGCTATTACAAATAATACTGCTATGAACATAGTTGAACAAATGCTTTTGTCATGTGATAGGGCATCTCTTGGGTATATTCCCAAGAGTGGTATTGCTGGGTCCAGGGGTAGGTTGATCCCGAATTTCCTGAGAAACCGAAACACTGATTTCCAAAGTGGTTGCACAAGATTGCATTCCCACCAGCAATGGATGAGGGTACCCCTTCCTCCACAGCCTCTCCAGCAAAGGCTATCATTGGCGTTTTTGATTTTAGCCATTCTGACAGGTGTAAGATGATATCTCAAAGTTGTTTTGATTTGCATTTCCCTGATTGCTAAGGAGGTTGAGCATGACCTTAAGTGTCTTTTGGCCATTTGAACTTCTTCTGTTGAGAATTAAGGCAATTTCCCCAGTTAGTTCCTTGGGCAGCTGAGGATAGGGAACCTGAAATGACCCTATCCTATAGCAATACTGACGAATATCTTGCATATCACCATAGAACCTTCATCTGGTGATAGATGGAGCTAAAGACAGAGACCCACACTGGAGCACTGGACTGAGCTCCCAAGGTCCCAATGAGGAGCAGAAGGAGGGAGAACATGAGCAAGGATGTCAGGACCACGAGGGGTGCACCCACCCACTGAGACAGTGGGGCTGATCTATTGGGAGCTCATCAAGGCGAGCTGGACAGTGATTGAAAAAGCATGGGATAAAACCGGACTCTCTGAACATGGTGAACAATGAGGGCTGATGAGAAGCCAAGGACAATGACAAGAGGTTTTGATCCTACTTCATGTTCTGGCTTTGTGGGAGCCTAGCCAGTTTGGATGTTCACCTTCCTAGACATGGACGGAGGCAGGAGGACCTTGGACTTTCCACAGGGCAGGGAACCCTGACTGCTCTTTGGACTGGAGAGGGAGGGGGAGAGGAGTTGGGGGAGGGGGAGAAGGGTGGGAGGAGGGGGAGGGAAATGGGAGGCTGTGAGGAGGCGGAAACTTTTTTTTTCATTTTCTCAATAAAAAAATATTGTACTCTTAGGGGCTATGGCCGTTTGTTGGCTTTTAACAGCACCATAATTAGAAAAGCAATAGATCAAATTTAGATTAGGCATGCAACTCTGCTGAATTTGCATTTACTAGTGTCATTCAAGTGTCTGCAACAGACAAAAGCCCGCTAATCAGTTCAATTCTTCAGGCTACTGATCAAAGTTGTATTTGCATATCACATCACATCAATGACAAGTCTCTCTCTCTCTCTCTCTCTCTCTCTCTCTCTCTCTCTCTCCTTTCTCTCCTCTCTCCCTCCCTCTGCCCTTGGTCTTACTTACAAGTAAGCCAACAAGGAAAGCTGTCTGTACTGGCCACCATGTCCAAGTTTTCTCTATTCGTTGCTAGAATCATCATTTGTGTCAGCCCTCTGATGTCAAGGACCCAGAATCCCATGCCAGAAGAGCAATTACAGCAGCTTAGGATTCATCTCTGCCAGTCAGTTGAGAAATATCTAATGTTAAACAGGCATAACCAGGAGCCCTGATGCTTCCTTAATAGGCTCCTTACATCTGACACTAAGAGGAGACAATTGAGAGTGTATCTCGACACTGTAAACAGTGTTTAGCCACTCGCAAGATTTCAAACCCTTTGCTTTGTGTGTCTTTAATATTTTTAAAACCTTTAAGTCTCAAGTAAAATTTAAAATTAGAATAACCTAGTAAACGAACCTTTCTTCCTCTCTCCTTCCTTTACCCACCCCTTTTCTTTTCACTTCTAAAGTTATTTGTCAGCTGATTATAGATGCAATCTCACCGTGCCCATGTTGGAAAACAAAATGGAAAATAATGTAACATCATACAGCCAATGGCGGACGCCTCTTAAACTGTTCACCTCATAAGATGATCACATTGCCGCATGCTTTCCTCAATATTTATATGCTAATATTTTCTTTACATTTCACAAAAGTTTAAATAAAAGCTTTCAGAAATGTTATTTTTTAATTATTCCCTTCTTGTAAAGACATACTGTGCAGCACTTTCAATCTATAAGGCAGGTTTCTATTTAACAGCCTGTGTCAGGGGTTCCCGGTGTGGGGCTTCCTGAGGCTCTGAAAACTGCAAATCAAAAGCATTAGCACCCTCTGGTGGTGGACCAGATTTATAGCACACAGAAGTCAATTTGCTTCCATTTTCTCCTCCATCCCACTTTAACAGTTTTATAAAGTCAATCTGTAACGTGCAATTTAAAAGACATTTTGGTTATTTGCGTGTGTGAATGGATAAGAAAATGACTCAAAATGTACAAAGTGATACACTGGTTTATAGAGATTTTAATACTCTGTCATCCTGTTAGAGCACTCTGCTGTTCTCCTTACAGTGTTAATATAAGTTTAAATCACCATAACTAGTAATAATTATTCTGGGTTTTATTACTGAGGCTTTTAAACTTAGGTTCTGTCTACGGAGCTCTGTCTGGTCTGGAATTCACTATGTAGCCCAGGCTGTCCTAGAATTTATCTCCTGCTTTCTGAACTCTGCAGTTGCAGACAGATACCATACACCCAGCTGTAAATGGACCTCTGAAACTAGATGATCAGTTTGACGTTTGCATTTGGGAACTGTTCAAATCAGCTGTGGTTCTGGTAAATTGAAAATGACGCTTTACTAAGTGTGTGTGGGGCCGCAAAGTCTATGCCCGAGGCTGCTGATATTGGCAGATCTAAGGAGCTTACTGATGAGTAAGCATCATTTCATAGTGAAGCATTTAAAATTTTATATAAAGAAATGTGGGCATTTATACATATTTCATATGATAGCTTAAATAATAGAAAAGATGTATTATTTTAGGTTAATAATTCTTTTCTGAGACAAGGTCTCATTGTGTTGTCTAGAACAGCCTGAAACACGGGGTTTCTTGCCTCAGTGTCCTGAAAACTGGGATTAGAGTCAGGCTGTGCCACAATTCCTGTAAAGTCACTGTATTTTAATAAAGAAAAACACCTTAAGAAATGAATAGCTTTATGTACATCTTCAAGTATTTTTGATAAGTTCACGGAAAATGTCCAATTTACATAAGCTTTCTTATTTTTCCCAAATACTGAAACAAAAAACTATTCTGACATATATTTACCTCTAAGTGTTTTCTACCTGATGAATTTTTTTACAGCAATTATTACTTGACTGAAAATTCACAAGATGAGTTTTGACCACAGGGATTTTGTCAGCACCAGACACCAAAAGAATAATGTTTTTAGTCCAGTGGTTGGTGTGCAATCTGAACTCTGTAAACTTCAGTTTACTTGACTATTAGTGTGTCAATGCACCAAATGCAATATTTATGCAACACTTCCAATTGTTTCAGAATTATTAATGAAGTTTTACAGATTTCATGTAAAGAATGGCGACTAAGGAAGATTCAGAAGGGGTTCCATCTTTCTGTTAATGACCCGCCACATTCAATGGACGTTTGAATGTATTCGTTGTATGTGTGGGCAAGCATGCCACTATATGTGTGCAAATGACCCACAGGGTTTGCTTGTCTCATTTGACCATTTGGTTCCCAGGAATCAAACTCGGGTCATTGGATTTGGCGGCAGGTGCTCTTACCCACTGACCCGTCAGCCAGTGCTTAAGGAAACATTTTAAACACTCTTAGTTTCAAAAATTTCCATGTCTAAGTCTATACCATATTTTAAAAAAACATTGAATGTTAAAAAGATATGTATTTTTGTTTGGAGTTTAGCCTTTGTCACAGCGTATAAGTATCCTTAAACCTTTGGCAAAATGTTTCTATTTCTTTTAAAACTATGTATGATTGCAATGCTATTGTAATAATAACCATTTCTAGAGGAGGAGGTGGACAATGTAAAAATGTGTATGAGTATGTCACTATAAAAATAACATTTATTAGTACAAAGTAAATGACATTGTATCTTGAGTAATTGGATACAAATAAAAGTAATTATTGCAAAGGTCCTAGGAAACTTCAGGTATGATAACTATTTTATCATAAAATAACACAATTTCATGTATAAAAAATAGAAAAGAAAAAAATTTATTCATATAGTGTTGGCCTGATCTTGTACCCAAAGAAAGCAAGCATTGTTTTTCAAAGAGTTCAAATGCTGAAATCAAAATGGAAAAAGTTCAACAACTGATCTTGGAACTAGGAATCAATTATAAAGCAGAATTAAGCCCCACAAAGTGATGGAACCCGTTAACTTTTCAAAGCATGTAGATCTTTGAAGGTCACAAAATGTGAAAGTTGTGTTCGCTTATCTATTCTTCACATGGGACTCAACTCGAAGATGGCCATTGGGTACTGTCCCTATGGGTGAGCGCTGCAGCCCCCAACACAGGCTTGCGTCATCATTCACAGGCGCTCTTGGAATCACACACCTCTATTTGGACAAAAATATCATTTTGTTTCCCACTTCGACCGTCTCATAAAGTGAAAAAGATGCCTTCTCTAGTGCCCAATGTGTAGCACCACAGCCTGCAGCATAAATAGTGTCGGAACCATATGCAGACAGAAACCATAACACGGTACTTGAGAAAACGACAGCATGAGAGATTAGAAAATGACCGTGTTTGTGATGACAGAAGGAGCTGTTTAAGCTGAGGATCAGCTGCCTGACAGGAACTGTGACTGGGGAGCGACGGCTACAAATTACTTTTCGCTGTACATGTTTACTTTGTGCTGACTTAGGTGTTTCACTGCTTTGCTGGTATTATAATGTCATTCAGCAGGAACAAGAACACCTCATGTTAGCATTTAAAACTAAGGACTATTCATAAGTGAAAAACTGCAAACGCACGCTGCAGTTGGTGCCTTTCTCCTAATGATATTTCCCACTCGGAGTGGTGTGTGTTTCTTCATTTCTGGCGTAATGATAGCTAATACACGCATGCCATTTTGAGTTTAGATTTTCTATAAACTTATTATTATATTTAAAATAGCTTCCAGCTGCCAAGTTAATAAATATTAAAATTTTTATACAGACATATTTCGCTGAGGAAACTCTAACAAGCCCAGAAAAATCTCCCAACGCTGGCTCATTTGGAACATTTTCTACTTTTGAATAAATGGTCACTGTTAGGTTTTTGACAAGTAAAATGATGAAATCTGGGACTGGGGGTGCAGCCTAGGGGTAAATATATTTGCCTAGTATTCATAAAGGCCTGGGTTTCATCCCTGGTGCTAGGAAAAAATTAAAACAAGTACACGAAATGGAGAAGAGTTGCAAATCGGATCTCCCAGCAGGTAGAATGGTAGCCTCTAACGCATGTGTTTTGAGTTTCAATGAAATGAGAGACAAATGCCTGTGTTCTGTTCTTACATGTAAAACAAAACAGTAACTTATGTGCTGTTGCCATGACTTCTGCTGCCAGCAGGCTGCCTAGCTGACTTCAGATGATCTTCACACTGGATCTCCACTGCAAAAATTACCATGACCAAATCCATGTCCAATGGGAGAAGCTTTGTTCTGATACACGGTTTCAAGGATTTCAGGCCACGTTCTGGGGGCTAGAGCCAAGCAGTGCATCATGTCAGTCAGTATGCGGTGGAGAAAAGCTCTGAAGACTAGAGACGAGGCCAGGGTGCCAATGTCTCCACCCAAGTCATGCTCTGATGACTTCTGACTCCCTTCTGCAAGGCTTCCCTCCTAAGTGTTCCACCAGTGTCACCATTAACCGGGGACAAATCCTCAATGCATCGGCCTTTGAGAGACAATAAAAAATCAAACTATAATTATCTTTAAAAGCATAATCTGAAAGACCTTTTCCCAACCCTTTACTCTGAGTAGATGCAAATCTATCAATGTAATCCACCATATAAATAAACTGAAAGAAAAAAACCATATGATCATTTCATTAGATGCTGAAAAAGCATTCGACAAAATTCAACACCCCTTTATGATAAAGGTATTGGAGAGACTAGGGATACAAGGGTCATACCTAAATATAATAAAAGCTATTTACAGCAAGCCGACAGCTAACATTAAATTAAACGGAGAAAAACTCAAAGCCATCCCACTAAAATCAGGAACACGACAAGGATGTCCACTCTCTCCATACCTCTTCAATATAATGCTTGAAGTTCTAGCAATAGCAATAAGACAACATAAGGGGATCAAGGGGATTCGTATTGGAAAGGAAGAAGTTAAGCTGTCGTTATTTGCAGATGATATGATAGTATACATAAGCGACCCCAAAAACTCTACCAAAGAACTCCTACAGCTGATAAACACCTTTAGTAATGTGGCAGGATACAAGATCAACTCCAAAAAATCAGTTGCCTTCCTATACACTAAGGATAAAGAAACCGAGAGGGAAATCAGAGAAGCATCACCTTTCACGATAGCCACAAAGAGCATAAAATATCTTGGGGTAAACCTGACCAAGGAAGTGAAAGATCTATTTGACAAGAACTTTAAGTCTTTGAAGAAAGAAATAGAAGAGGACACCAGAAAATGGAAGGATCTCCCTTGCTCTTGGATTGGGAGGATCAACATAGTAAAAATGGCAATTCTACCAAAAGCAATCTATAGATTCAATGCAATCCCCATCAAAATCCCATCAAAATTCGTCACAGATCTGAAGAAGACAATAATCAACTTTATATGGAAAAACAAAAAACCCAGGATAGCCAAAACAATCTTATACAATAAAGGAACGTCTGGAGGCATTACCATCCCTGACTTCAAACTCTATTACAGAGCTACAGTATTGAAAACAGCTTGGTATTGGCATAAAAACAGAGAAGTCGACCAGTGGAATCGAATAGAAGACCCTGACTTTAACCCACAAACCTATGAGCACCTGATTTTCGATAAAGGAGCTAAAAGTATACAATGGAAAAAAGAGAGCATCTTCAACAAATTGTGCTGGCAAAACTGGATGTCAATCTGTAGAAGAATGAAAATAGATCCATATATATCACCATGCACAAAACTCAAGTCCAGTGGATTAAAGACCTCAATATCAGTCCGAACACACTGAATCTGATAGAAGAGAAAGTGGGAAGTACTCTACAACACGTGGGCACAGGAGACCACTTCCTACGTATAACCCCAGCAGCACAGACAGTAAGTGCCTCATTGAATAAATGGGACCTCCTGAGACTGAGAAGCTTCTGTAAAGCAAAGGACACTGTCGCTGAGACAGAAAGGCAACCCACTGACTGGGAGAAAATATTCACCAACCCCACAACTGACAAAGGTCTGATCTCCAAAATATATAAAGAACTCAAGAAACTAGACCGTAAAAGGCTAATCAACCCAATTATAAAATGGGGCACTAAGCTGAACAGAGATCTCTCAACAGAAGAAGTTCAAATGGCCAAAAGACACCTAAGGTCATGCTCAACTTCCTTGGCGATCAGGGAAATGCAAATCAAGACAACTTTAAGATATCATCTTACACCTGTCAGAATGGCTAAAATCAAAAACACCAATGATAGCCTTTGCTGGAGAGGTTGTGGAGAAAGGGGTACACTCATCCATTGCTGGTGGGAATGCAAACTTGTGCAACCACTTTGGAAAGCCAACTGGAAGAGTGGAGGATGAATGATATGTCAGATGGGTGAATAATTTCTGATTGAACAATAATAGACGGTATTATATAATGAGGAAAGATAATGAGCTATGGTAGGATTTTTATTAGTTTGTCATGATACCACTTTCTACTACTTTTCCCATTTTCTTGGATAAATATATGCTTGACTTACATATTTATGCAAATGTGGAAATAGCTGGTAATATGGGAAAATTGAATTAACATATTAAAAATATTATGAACTATGGCTAACAAGTCACCAAACACATTAAGAAGAATATCAGTTCATGGAATGTTAATGGCATTACTAAAATATAATCCAGTGGTCAAATAAACACGAGAAATTACTGGATAATGATGTTTACTTTGGTTTAGTAATTGTAGACCCTCTCAGAACTTTGGATTTCATAATGTTTATTGAAAATCTGCTAGACATGAACATCATATTAAGAGTTCTGAATCCTTGTTTGATGACAGGCTTATTTTTCCCTTAAGGCACATCATGCCCAGTTGTTTCCTAAGATGAAATTTCTATACTCTAATACGAATAGCAAAATAATAAACTTTGGATTAGTTGGGATCATTGCAAAGCTGCACATTTATAGTATGTTTGAAAGATCACTGAAGTGAACAGTGAATGACAGAGAGGTCTTCCGAGGAGATTCTATGAGAGCCAAGAACTTTGAGAAACTGAAAGGGGAGGCAAGGGTAAAGCAGTAGTAAGTGATATGAAAGTGGATGCTCACAACCCTGCTGTACCCAGCGCTTCGAGGAGCCACCGCACATGTCATCACTGCCTATGTAGGACCAGGGTCAGTGGCATAGTGTAATCTAGGATTCCGTGCTACTTCGTCCTACTTGTCCAAAACCAAGAGGGGACACATTCTATCAGTCAGGTCTCCACATTTTGTTTAGTGTAACATGAGGGCCTGCTCGTTGGGGTTTCTGTCCTGCCTGATACCCCATAGCCAGCAAGCCCCAAAGAAAATCACACAGAGGACTCCATAAGATTATAAACTGATTGGCCCATTAGGTCAGGCTTCTTATTAGCTCTTGTAACTTATATTAACCCATTATTCTTATCTATGTTAGCCACAAGGCTCAGTACCTTTCACAGCTGGGCAGCTTACATCTTGCCTCTTTGGTGGTTTGGTCAGAACTGCAGAGGGAGCATCCTGCTTCCCAGAATACTCCTGTTCTCATTGCCCCACCTCTACTTCCTGTCTGGTTGACCCATCTATACTTCCTGCCTGGCCAATCAGCGTTTATTTAAAGCATGATTGACAGAATACAGACAACTCTCCTGCACCACTCTAGGATTCTACATTAGAGAATGTAACCATCTGCAAATGCATTGAGCAGCTACTAAATGTCATCTATAGATGCCAATATCTTTTCATATTCCTGCAACTAGTTTGGAACAACTATGCCAATTCTAAATAGTCACTGAGTGGAACCTGCTTCTTAGCTGGAGATTAGATCTGGGCTAATTCTAGGCACTTCTCACTATTTTTAGATAAACAATTATCCAGTGTACATTCTGCCTATAAGAATGAAGAAACACAAGGCAGAAGTGTTAACATGGTGGCTTCTGCTGACCTCATTACAGCAAGCACAAGTCATTTCCATCCACTTTTCTTCTACTAAGGCTAATGATGAACACGGTATACACCCAGGAGTTGGAGAGAGCAGTATACATTCTGCATATAGTAGGAGGAGATGAACTATATAATATGCAGCTCAGTGTATGGGCAGAGAAGAGAGGAATAGCTGACTTCAATATGAAAGTGCATTTAACTAGAGTCAGTCATGAAAAGTGGCTTGGGTCACATGAGTCCCATGAATCAGGGCATTGCTGAGCAGTTGCAGACTATGAGAACTTCTGGCAGATAGAAAGAAGGCTTGGGGGAGCCTCCATCACTGCACTCAATTATCTGAGGGGCTTGGAGGAAAGAGAGCCATGAAGTATGAAGGGTTGCCTGAGGACACCTAAACAATAGAAAATGCTCTGTAAAAACAATCAGGCAATGCAGGGTCATTATCCACATTGTTTTTTAACACATAACGTCTGTCAGATGTTGAGCGGCAGCCATCATAGTGCAATTCTGCAGAGCTGAGTGCATTCAGAACCCAAACAGCAGGCATACAACCCAGCTATACTGTGTAGAGTGGGCTCCAATATGGTAACCAGGTTTTGAACAATAAGAGTAAAATACTTTAAAAAAATCCTGCTTGGGATGGCTTCAGAAGATGCAATTTCTCTGAGCTAATAATTTATCACACACAGTGATCAAAATGTAGGTCAATGAAGTGGAGTTTGCTTCTGGATCATGGATCTCAGGATTATAGATTTTTTTTCTATAACTTACATTCTGAATAGTTTTAAAAGGCATATTCTCTCTCTCTCTCACACACACACACACACTTACATATGTATGTATGTATGTGTACATATGTGTGTGTATGTATGCATCCCCTTCTCTGTATGTATGTTTCCAGAAATAGTGATTATAGTTACATTGTAACACAAAGGCCAAAAACCTTTTGCATTTATGGGGTGAAAATGTGATATGCACACTATAACCTGCAGATCTGGTACTATTTTAATGACATCAACTAAAAACACTTAGGTACATCAATTACTATGAAAATATTTAATAATTTGTTTGAAACAATATATATGTATGTGTGTAGCAATATATATCCAAAACTCCATACATTTGTTTTCATATCAGATAGAAACCTTAGTAATATATGTATGTTCTTAAATCTATGTGAGCAACAAGAGTGAGCATCTCACTGTCCTTAGGATTAGAGTATTGAAAAGAACAGTAGGCAATTTCCCTATGCTTCTTCCTGTTGGGTAAGTGTTAGTTAGTTAGTAGCTATGATATATGAGCCTGCATAGAGCAAATATCTTTCTTTTCTCTTTGTCCTTGAGTGTATGTATCTGTATGCATGTACCCCCCTGCACACACGACATATGCATGTATGTAACATGTGAGGAACATGCCCACCCATGTGTGGACATGCAGAAGCTATGGGCCCACAGTGAGTGTCCTATCCTATTGCTCTCCACTTTATTTTAGAAACAGGGTCCTTCACCATTTCCTCAAGTATGGGTGGCTGGGAGCCCACAGGGGTCCTCCTGTCCCTGGTTTCCCAGGGTTGAAGTTACAGTTGCGTATTGTTGTGCCTGGCTTGTGGATCCTGGGAATCCAAACTCAGACTCTCATGCCAGTGTAGCAAGCACTGTACTCACTGAGATCTTTCCTAAGCAACTCTTACCCTTTTAAAAATATCCATCTCAGGCAAAGGACATCTGCCCACATTGAGCCCATCCACCACCAATGCAATAAGCACCAAGGCCCATGAATGGCTGTTAGAGTGACTGACAGTATCATGTGATCAATACCCACCTGTAGTTGAGACAACATATAGCATTTTCACTGTGCTCTTCAGCTTCAGGACAAGAAAATAGGAATGGAAGGATCCTTGACTTAAGGGTTCTTGTGAGTAGATTGAGTATAATGCTGTAAGGAGAGGGCCAACAAACAAATCTGGTCATGGGGCTGAGAGGTCTATGTCTAGGCAAGGCCGCAGGCTCTTGCTTTACACTGAGATTGAGTCTAACTGATGCAGTATGCTTGCCACTAAGTCTGAGGACTGAGTTTGATCCTGAGACTCCACACGGTGGAGGGAAAGAACCCTCTCCTGAAACCTGTTCTCAGATCACCACATGTACTCTGTGGCACATGTGCACTCTTTGATAAAATAAATGTAAAAATAGTTTGCAAAAACATCTGGAATAATGGGCGTTTACTACTAACCTTTGAGAAAGAAAAGGCTTATTGTTAAATTTCCTTAAGTAAATTTGGTTGAGTTATGCATGCTCTCGATGCTTTTTCCCCCCCAAGAACAGACAAAATCCTTCCTCCAAAGTTCATGGCCGCTTGATAGACATCACAAGCAGGCTGCATGCCATTCTGTTTGATAAAAGGAACTCTTGCCTGAAGATCTGAACCCAGATATTTAGCACACACCTTCTCACTTAATACTTTCAGCCACAGGATATCACATTACAATTTTCAATTTAAAGAGAACATCAAAAAAGTTAAATGGCCGTTCTGATACCTTGCTCTGCACACAGGTAGCAAAAGTATTTTCTTTAAACAAAGGCTATGATCAAGCAGGTGTGGCAAGAATCAGAGAGACCACTTGCCAGCTCCCCACTGGTGGCTATGTGGCTGGCATAAAGACGCCCTTTGTGTAGTAAGAGATTAATGCCATATTATCATATTATCAGTATTATGTTAGCAGGGCCAAATAAGATATAAATGTTGGTTTGGAGATATGTGCTGTTTTCTTTCCCTCCCGAGAGAAGACATTAGAAAGTCAACTTTAGGGCAGAAATGGATAATAGTGTTGGAAGCTTCAGTCATGGTTGGCTGATCCATTGACTTTTCATCTGTGTCTACACAGAGACATCATGGTGAGCGGGCATGACAGAGAAAGGCTGCTCGTTTGGTGACAGTCAGGAAAGAGAGATGGAAAGACAGGGAGAGTCCAGGGATGAGGTACCCTTGAAACGTATACCCTCACCTACTTCAGTCCACCATCTAGATCCTACTTCCTAATATCTCCCTTGTCTACTGGCTCATCTGTAGATTAACCAAAATGTTAACATCTTTCTGTTGTTAGTGCTCTCATGATCCAATATCTTCCGGTAATGCCAACAGCTGGAAACTAAACTTTCAATCCTGGAACCTTTCAGAATAACACCCACTCTCTGCCTCATGTATTACATTAGCAGGACAAAATAAGAAGCAAATGCTAGTTTTGGAACCTGCAGTTTTACTGCAAAATGTGCAGCATGAGGCAAGAGAAATAAAACTGATATCAAATCCAACTCAGACATTCACAATGAACTTGGTTTGCATTGTTCTGTTTCATGGCGACTGCATGTCTAACCTGTAGAGGACACGGAGAAGGTGTTACTAAGCGCTGATAGTCACTGAACTAACTCTTTGGGTGGGGCACACATCTTCTTTTATTGACCCTGTGGTTGAGTACATCATGCTTAGATTCAACAGCATGGCTAGGCATATGCATTTGATGAGGAACTTTTTAAAGATGAACAGGAGCCAGAAGATGCAAGAAAAGAAATGAAGAAACTAAGGTAAAACACAAAGTTTAGCCTCCAACTTATACTTTCTTAACTGGATTCATCTTCACAACTGTATCTGTTGACCATACCCAAGTGATCTCATGTTGATGTTTGTCTTCTACCTATGCTCCTGCTTGCTCCAAGGAGAAAAATGTCTTTGATAGAAAGAAGTTTAGGTTTCCAGACAATTATTTTGAGACTTTCAGAACCGTGAGAAAAGGATCAGGGGGAATGAGCAGTGAGAGGAGACAGTCAGAGGAGGCTGAAATGAAAGCCCCTTGGACGCACTGGTGTTAGCAGCATCATTGACACCTCCACTCTTCTTCAAGGAGTTTCATTTAGTTATTCAGACTGGCTGCACGTGAGGAGGGAGCATAGCTGTTCTACAGAAGCAGCTTCCAGACATTACAGTCAGCAGTTCTGTCCTCCACCTATTTTAGGAGCTGAAGCAGAGGGAGCATGTTTAACCTTTAACTATAACTTCCATTGTCTTCGAGATTCTTTGAGAGCCATTGAATTCAGCTACAGAGTTGCTATTGCAGCCACCCAGCTGAGTGCAGGTTTCCCTCCCACATTCCCTTCTTGTAGAGATCAAAGTTATAAAGGATAGAAAAGACCTCTGCAAGGGTTCTGGGAAAAGTCACTGAAGCAGTGGACATGATGTTCCTGCCAGGAGATCAGGAAGCTTCAGTTCCCAAAGCCTTGAGAGTTCTTGTCTGATGCCTTATTTTGGGCATCCCTGCATTATCAGAAATGGGTGGGGCTCCAGCGCATCTTTGTGAGTTCTTGTTTGCCTTTGCCCTCTCTTTGGTGTATCTTTCTTCCTTCTGTTCTTATTTGAGAACTTTAGCCCAGTAGGTGTGGAAGGAGCAGTTTCAAGGATGGCTTCACCTCCACCTGTGTGTAGTCAAAGGCTATGTTTAATCCTATGTTCTATCTATCAAAGGACTTTTGCTCCTTCCAGAACGTAAGTAGGACAGACTTTTCTTCTTCAATAAGGCCAAGCAGACCAAGACTAAATGATTTGATGTAGAACTTGAATATAATTTTTAAGAGTCAATAAACCTGTGCTTATGTATCTGCAAAGATAACTGGTCAATCTAGAATACATCCTTAGTCAATGAACCCCTAAGTCATCAAATTCTACTCTTATCATTAATCTTATAGTCTCTCCTAGCAAATTCAATATTTAACATTTGGGAATGTCTGACTACTAACTAAAGTTTAATGTACCAAACATTAAAATACTATACAAAAATAAAATGTTAAATAATATATACAAAAATATTAAAAAGAGGAAAAGCAAACTACCTACAAATGAACTTGACAATGAAAGTCTTTGCCCACTATCTGTTTTTTAAAATAATTTTATTGGGACACAGTCATGCTTAAATGCTGGGCTTTTATCTATTACTATTTCCCCCTGCAGTGACAGAATTAAATGTTAGCTAGTTCGTTAGGAAAAAAATCCTTTTCCTATGCTTTATTCTGGAACTTATATAGTTACTTTTTAAAGATGGATCTAATAGTAATGTATTATTTGTTTCAACTTTAAGAAGTCATTTTAGAATATCCTATATGAAATTAGGGCACAAATAACCAATGAGCTTCTAGAAAATTTCTCACATATCTTGTGATAGTTAGAATGTAATTGGCCCCCATAATCTCACAGGGAGTAGCACTACCAAGAGGTATGACCTTATTAGAGGAAATACATCACTGTGAGAGTGGGCTTTGAGGTTTCTTACATTCAGGCTATGCCCAGTGACACAATTGACTTCCCGCTGCCTTCTGGTGAAGATGTAGCCAGCACCACTTCAGCCTGCTCCATGTCATGGTGATAATGGACTGAACCTCTGAAACTGTAAGTGAGCCACCTCAATTAAATGTTCTCTGTATAAGTGATGCCATGGTCATAGTGTCTTTTCACAGCAATAGAAATCCAAATTAAGATCTACCTCTAGTGTAAATCTCCTTGTACCAATGATAAACTTGATAGTAATATAAAATTGATAGTATATACTATGTAATGCAAATAATTACTTCAGATTTAAATGTACTAATACTAATTCATTTTACTGAAAAAAACCATAAAAATTTAAAACCATCAAATTTCCATTATCACACAACTAAGGTGTCCAAACCAAAATTAAAATCCACACTCTAAGGCAATGCCAATAACCCTAGTAACCTGGAGTCTGAACTAGGAGATTCATCATGAGTTCAAGACCAGTCTCTTTTGTATAATGTAGAACTAAAAATGGAACCTCAAAAATAAGTAACTGTGCATAAAAGGTTTAAAAGGTCTTGAAAAGTCTTACAGAAAATTTAAATCTAAATTGAAGTCAGTTTTTTCCAACATACTATGTTTAATAATGATCTTGAGTAAGACTCCTACTTAGACCACTTTAATCATGTTTATTCACGTGCATTTGAACTTTCTCCTAAGCTATTCTCTGCCCAATTTTACCCCTCCTCTCTTACCCCCTCTCACTTCCCTCTCACTTCACCATTTCTTCTCTCTTAGAGGCAAAACTGAAGACCTGTTTTAAAGGGAATGTTCAGAAGCTCTGGAAAATGAAAACAATGCTTTCTTTTGCTTTTAATCTGATGTCTAAGCCACTGGACAAGGAGCCTTATCATTGACAGGTTTGATTTGCTTTAGGAAATGTAACTGACTGGGCGGTGGTGGCGCATGCCTTTCATCCCAGCACTCGGGAGACAGAGGCAGGCGGATCTTTGTGAATTCGAGGCCAGCCTGGTCTACAAGAGCTAGCTCCAGGACAGGCTTCAAAGCTACAGAGAAACCCTACCTCTAAAACAAAACAAAACAAAAAAAAAAAAGAAAAGAAAAGAAAAAAAGAAAGAAAGAAAGAAAAAAATGTAACTGAATCAAACTCTGAAAGCACTGTGACCATACGCTAGAGAAAGTCAAAAGGATGTCCATACTGTGGCCACATGGCAGGCAAGGACACAATAGTAAAGAGAATAGTACAGGGCAAAGAAAATAATTAAAACACATTAAAGAGAAGAGAAGAACAGGAAAATGATGAAATGATGTTCTGTGTGCATTTCTTAACTGCTCTTACCACACTAAAAAAAAGAAGGGATCCATGCTTTACTGGGAGTGTTCTTTGTGTCTGGTGTGAGAAACAGGCAGCCAAGAGGAAGGCCACAGAGACAGCTCTTATTATCCTATTTCTGTGGACCAATTTGGTAGAACTCTTCCACAAAGCAGCAGTGTGAACTAGATGACTTGTCTGTGTAAACCAACTTGACTTCTGTGATTTATTCTTATTGGGGTACAAGGATTGGGATGAGACATTCACAGAAGAAAGGTAGCTGCCCAACCCCTCATTGTCTATGTCTATGTACCTCAGTATTCAAGAGAGAAAAATATTACTCAGAAATCCTTGCCAGTGCAAATCAACTTCTATTCAGAAGCTCCACCCCCCAACCTTGCCCCTACTAAACAGGTCAATCGGATTGCAGGAAACTTAAAATAGTGAAAAACATGCCAAGGAAAAATCTTTCTAAAATACAATCTATTTTTAAATTATCTAGCTACTTTAATTTTTAAGAAGGTTTACTGTTAATTTTTATTCATGTGTATATGTATATGTCTGTGTGCTTTTATATTCACGATTTGAGTGCAGGTTTGAGGATGGAGGCCAGACTGTGTTAGATCCCCTGGAACTGGACTTAGAGGTAGCTGTGAGGCACCTGATGTGGGTGCTGTCAAGTGAACACAGATCCTTCTAGAAGACCAGCAATGGCTCTTAAACACTGAGCAAGCATTCTAGCTTTTACATATTTTAAATTTTAGAGAAAAATCTGCTGTGACTTGACTTTAAAACAACTCATTTTAAGTAATCTTTGTCCTGTATCATCATTACTCTGATAACAAGATCTTTACCCTACAAGGGTTGTTGTCTCACTTTAGAGAGAGAAGGAACCCAAAACTCCTAAGAAGAGATGACTTGTCTGAGGACAAGTTGAGCAATCAGCTGAACACGAGCATACTGGCCAATCTTCATACTGTACTCCCCTCCACCCCCACTTTTAATCCCATTTTAGTCTATACCCTTTCCACAGTTAGAGATATCCTATAAAACACACGCAACAGGTGGTATGTGTTTATTTGTCTTACAAACCTACTGCATTTCCCAGGGTGAATTCTGAGTCAGTTGATTTTACAACCACTTTAGGAATAGTTTTTCGTTTCAGTTGTATTGTCTTTGAGTGGGAAGCTGAAAATGTATGTGATTAAACTGTCATTTTTCAATGGCTGGAGTTTTGATGATCAAGCATATTTTATTTCATTTTTGTTCTTTTGAATTGACATAGTCTTTTTTTTAAAAAAAATGTTGCTAGCAAATACTTTTTTCAAAGTTTATAAAATCTAGCTGTTTTGCTCATTTTTAAAGGTTAAAAACTGTTATAAATGAGAAATATTTACATATGGTCTTAGTAGAGCTAGGCAGGAAAACTAAATTGAATGCTGGGAGAAAGAAAGCGAAGTCAGTGAGAAGCCATGTAGTCACCATAGGAGAAAAGACTTGAACTGCCAGCTAGTTTTACTAGCTTTACTTTGTGGTAAAATATAAAATAATGGAAATGGGTTAATTTAAGATATTCAGAAATGTGCTTAAGCTATTGGCCAAAGATTATTGCAAATAATACAGTTTCTGGGTGATTATTTTGGGTCTAAAGAGCCGGGAATGAATGAGTGGCTTCACCAACAGGTCTTTATACTAACAAAGCATAGAGTACAAAGCTGAAAAATCATCCACAGTGAGCTAGCCTAGCTAAGAAAACACACACTTACTTTTTATACCCTTTTTTATTCGAGAATTTAAATGAAGTATGATATTTCTCTACAGACACCATCTTCTCTTAGACAATGCTAAACATGGCACAACGGTCCCTTTCGGATTTTGGGACTCTACATATCTTCATCTTTTCTTCTTGTACCTGTGTTTTTCCTAATAATATTGTTGGCTCCTTCCTCAAAGCCTCCTAAAGGTTTGTCCACATTTTTGTTGTATCTTTCATCAGTAACATTATTATTCAAGCAAATATCAATCTCCTCATTCATCTGAGATGGTTTTATAAACTAGAACATGTTTTTCTTAAGTACAAGTGAAACAGTATATAACATCAGACACATACTGAGCATAGGCAATGCCTTTTTTCCAACTCCAATTTTAACCCTCTCAAGCAAATAATTCAAAACAAGAAACCCAAGCCCTCTAAAATCTCTTAGCTGGATTTCATTTGACTTCTCTTTATCCCACTGGGGCCTACAGTCTATCCTATTTAAAGAAACAAGAAAAGATATTTTAAAATTCCTATGACTTGCACTTGTACTTTCAACTTCCACAGATTTTAAATATGGTTGAGATGAGCGTTTTACAGTAGTGTTAATAAACAGCTTTAAAATAAACACACACGCACACACACACATACACACACACACACACACACACATATATATGCATACACTTTTATTTTCATCTTATAAACCTGTATCTTCTCTCTAATTACAGTCGGGTATATTTAGAGATATTACAGAAATATACAGAGTTTTTTCAAACTATACAGAGCTATCTACAGTTACAAGTATTGCTTTGTATAGCTTTGCATATAGATTTGGAGTGTAAATTGCATCATAATTGTTTCTTGTTTTCTAAACATTGCTTGGTTACTGACCAGATTAGATGGCCTTCCTAAAACTTGGTGAATTAATGAAAGTATAAAAGATGAGGCTTGTATTAGTACTAAAGCAATAGTGTTGGGATGAGTAAGTATTCCTATAGACTTGTTGGTGGTCCCCTTCAAAAAATAAATTTATACATCATTGAAAGTTATTATTTTGCTTATACAGTAATGGGGACTCGAAATGTAAAATGACATTCAGGATATTTACTTTTTAAAAGTTATAGTCATTAGTAATACTATAGTAATTAGCTTTTTGTTACTGTTATAAAATACCATGACCAAAGTCAACTTAAGGAAGAAAATTTATTCTGGTTTAAGTTTACAGAGGGGTACAATCTGTCACAGTGTTGTCATGACAGTGTGACATGGAAGGGGTTGCATGGCAACAGGAACAGGGAGCAGACAGACCACAGTTCATCTGCACACAGGAACACACAGCAAGAACATGAATCCTTAAAGACTGACCCGAATGGCATGTGTGCCTCAGTGTGGTCCCACCTCCTAAGGACTCCATAACCTCCCAAACAGCTCTACAAGTTGAGGACCAACTGTTCAAATCAATGAACCTACGAGGGTCATTTCTCAGTACAACCACCTTAATAATATATCACATTTGGATGTTCGGTTTGCAATCATGAGTAGCTATGAAGGTTGGGATATGATAGGAATCCAAATTTTCTCGGAAATTATTCATGCTTTAACATTCCACAGATCTCTAGCATGCCAGCACTGTTCCAAATTTCATGCTGAGTAATTGAGTATAAAGACAGAAAAAACCCAAGTCTTAGCCCTCTGGTTCCAATTTGTTGAAAGAACCACACACAGGAGCAGGTTCCACAGACACTGGTCTATATAAAACATGTTCACAGGCTTCTCTGTCAGCTTCATGTGATAAAGCTTTCCACAGGAAGCCACACTTGTGTATAGCTACTCATTTAGCATCTATGATGCTATATATATGTACTTCTCTCAGTGTTCTCTATTGCCTGGAAGCCTTCAAAGTAAACATGTATATTAAATTACTCACATTTTCCTTTTAACTTCCAAATAATCAGAGATTCAGAAAGTGATGTTATCTGCCTTCATCTCTTCCATAGAGTAAGATGGTAGAAATGACTAACTAAATGTTGGGTGGAAACAAATGTCTTTGCTGGTTTACAGGATCAGTAGAGGCCTGAGTAATAGCCCGAGAACAGGGTCTGTCCAAGTGGTTGGCTCATTCTTTTTCCTAATGTTTAGTGAAGACAATCTGTTGTCTTAATTTTGACCCTTATCTCAGAGCTACAAGTAACAGGAGATAATGGGAGGTAAATATTTGAGTAAATGTTCACAACATGAAACTGTAAAACTTGATGTCTTAATAATTAAACTCAAATATTGAATATAATGGCCAGAAATAAAACTTCCTATTTCCACCCCTTAGGGCTCCTGTAAAGTTTTTCATGCATTTGCCTGTACATTTTTCTCTTTTTCTTGTCATAATATTGTATACTATGTATTATATTACATATAATACACTGTCACCATATTGTACCACATATGAACAAAACAAAACAAGAGACATTATATCTCCCTTGCTATCATAGCCCTCTCTGCCTGCAGAAGAAAATTTAAGTCATTTAGTGGGGATTGCAAAGACTTCTCTCTGACCTCTGTCAACCTGTTGAGGGTCCATCATTTTCTGGGATTTTCTTCATACAGAATGAACCCCTTGATGAGAACGGTTCTATGATTTCTATTGGCCTCAGAGAAATCCGGATTTCTGCTGTGTACCTCTTCACTTGCTCAGAATTTCCACGAATTTCTCTACCCACAGCTACTGCAGCCACATGGAACAATCCACAGACTCTTAAACAGTCTACTCCAGTCTTCCATGTGCCATGCCGCTCTTTGTATTTCAATTACTCATTGAGCTCATTCCTTTATGACAGCCATGATGCTTCTGCATGCATGGCTATTACATGCCTATCTCATACTCAGATTTAATTTTTGAATTTGAGGCATCCATAGATACCTCAGATTATAAAACTGGTCTAGCTAATCATTTCACATAGATGGGGCTTCTGTGTTGACATAGATCCTATGTTCTTATAACAACAAAGAAGAGCAAACAATTTTTTACCGTGTGACTAATATACCATTTCCAAGTTCCTGCACGTATCTCTTTAGTATTTTTCATACTCTCTAGATAGTTTTAATCAGCAGAACCAAATTTCCCATCCTATACTCTTTACCAATCCCAACCTAACTTACAGACTTAAATGCATTATAATTTACAGGATACATCAATATGCCTTCTAACTATATCAATGTGAAATTCTCATTACAAGACTGGAATTTCCCTTTCTCCCTCTATTCCTTTTCTGTGTCGATGACACTCCCTCCACACAGACATATGGAAATCATCTTAGTCTCCACCAGGTCCCTCACCTTGCTGGTATCATCTGGTTCCATCTGGATTCCTGCACTTTCATGTTTGACCTCCAGCTCTAAAGATGATCTGCATCTCTACAGCGAAGCAACCAGCAGAAATATTTCAGAATGCAATCTTATCACATTTGTTTGTAATTAGTGCCCGTTCTCATTGCGTCCACACTCAGTCTTCTCGTAAGACAACTCCAATCCATCACTTAGTGCCATGTGAAGCTGCCCCCCACTTTTTCTAAGATGTGCATCCTCTCCTCCGGGTGCCTGATCAGTCCTAATATCGCTGTGCCATATGGATCTGTATCTGCTTGACTTTTGTTTTACTTTCTACTCTATTTTCTTTTTACTCTGGTTTCCACATTGTGGCATTCCTATGCATAAGCTTGGTACTGCATCATTTGGTTCTATATTTGACTATCTAGCATAAAATTTAGCATAACCAGTCAGAAACTGGATATAAGAGCAAAATCCTCCAATGATACTATTATATAATTATAATTGTATTTAGTGGGTAAAGGCATTTTGCTTAAATACTAACAATTCCTTACTTAACCAGTGCTTTTCCATTCCCCTCTCTTTCCATCCATGGCTCTTATCAGAGCCTTATCACTCATCTTTCTAACAATTATGAAAATGGTCAAGTAATTAAATTCCCCATAATGGCACATTTTATGATGAGACAAAAAGGGGAAATATAAGATAAGTAGTTTTCTTTTCCATTCATTTGGTGGAAATTTAAATATATAATATAATGATAGATATTAGTTTTGCAAAAAAAATGAATGCAACATATTTGCTTTCTAAGACTTAAAGGAAAATATTAAATTAGTTATATTTAGAACTAATTTATATATTTGAAGACCCTAATAACATGAAGAATAAGCAATCATCTAATTCCACCTAAGTCGGGAAGTACATGACCTCTGAAGAGACAGCTTCATTTTGGTCTGTGTTGACTCAGAACAAGAGTATGCAGGGTTAGTGCAGCATCCCCCTCTTCTTTTTACAGTACTAGTATTCAGAATTCATGAAAGATGACAAAGATGGCCGCCAGCATCACAGAGGACTAATTTCTGACCCATGAGATTTTAAGCATCAGTTTATGTTTCATGTAAAAATTTTCCGCTTAACTCTTTCTCTAGTTATGTGGTCATTTTTATTCAGCTGGCCAAAATATCAAGGCTGGGGTATTTTTAAAATATTTCATTACCATCTGTTCTCAATTCTGTCTTTCATCTCTCTTGCCAAATGCCATGCTTGTCTATTTCCGGGCTGTTTATGCCATGGGTACCTGGTTGAAAAGCTCCAACATTCAAATCCCATAGCACAATGCAGCATATCAGGAGAAAAGGGATGTCTGCTACTGTGGGCTGAAAACTAAGTAGAAATGATAAGGGTGAAAGTCGCAATGTTCTCAGAATGCCGGGGCCTCTGAGCTTCTCTTTGGGAAGCTGATTGCTGAAGTCACACCTTTGTCCAGAGCTTGTTGGGGGGCAGACGACATGTGAGGAAACTTAACGCATTCTAACAGCCTCGAAAGCAGGGTGGGGTGCTCCACTTACCTGCAGCATCCGGGCAGGCATACAGCAAGAAGCACAAAAGAAAAACGAAACAAAACAAAAAACACACAGCAACAGCCCTGTCCTGATAAAAACACCTATTTTCTGGGATAAGCAATTTCATTACTGTGTCTGATGCACAGTAATCTGGATATAGGAACATTATGAAATGGTCTGTAAGTCATTTCTTTAAAATGCAGAGAATTTGGTTAAAGTTTCGGGTATCAATATTAGAGTTGGCTTTTTCAAGGAATCAACTAATTAGGCAATTTAATTTACAAGAAAATAATTCATGCATAAAAAAGGTAAATAGATTTTTTCACTATAAAGTTATATGCCTAAAACTGTGCTTCCTAAGAAAATCCAAATATAAATAGGTAGCAAGATAATTAGAAAAAACAAAAACTAGCAAAATTTATTTTACAATTTAGGGCAAAAAAGTACTTTCAGAAGTAAAACTCAGGCATTACATAGATCCAAGACACCCTCTCCCACCATGAATTTATTAATGCAGTGGAATTCAATAAAATAAGCACTTTCTCATTCATATTTACACATTTTAAGATGCAGAGATCACTTATAAGCACAATCAAAAATAAATTTAACAACTTGGGTTTGTGAAAATTTATTACAATCATTCTTACTTTATGAGAAACCAAGCATGACTTCTGATCAACTGATAGGAATGGGCTTCTGTAGAAGGGAGTGTGTGCTGATAGAGTCAGAGCGACAGAGATAGAGGAGGATGGCTGGCACCAGGGAAGCTTGTTTTAGCCATGGCACAGAAATTCAATTGACTTCCATGGGTCATTTGGAGACAGAATGCATTGTACCTAATGAATTACATTAGAAAATGTGTTTGGTTAAAGAATCCACAGAATTTGTGGTTCTCTACAGAAAATTTCAATGTAAGATTGACCAACATGGAGAACAGAAGTAGCTGACCAACGACTGTCTTCATCCATGGAGCCTTGTGGTCACGGTGGAGCATGTGGAGCATGTGTGGTCCTCATCTTTAGCGAGCTTCAGAGATGCTGCATGTTCTCTCCCATCCCACCACATGCTCCTGCGCGGGATCCTGGAATCTCCAAAGCACGTTATGCTTCTTCCTTTGATTCATATGCTACATGCAGTCTTAACAACAAGTTCACAAAAGGTCCTTTCCAACTCACCAAGTTTGCACTGTTAATAAATTTCAAGATGATAATCAAGGAAATTATAGAATAATTTCTCATAAAATTATCAGTAGTTCTCATTATATTTTTCTCATTAAAACTTGCTTGTGTATAAAATCAAACAATGATGACCCATGTACAATAGAAAATGATCACCAGATGTCGTAGCTCACATCTTTAATCTCAGGCCTCACAAGGCAAAGGCAAGTGGATTCCTTGAGTTTGAGGTCATACTGGGCTACATGGAGAGCTCCTGGAAAGCATGGGTTACATAGAGAGATCTTGTCTCAAAACAGAAGCAAGAAGAAAAAAGTTAAAGATCATTCATGGTACTGTGGAAGGGAGTGTATGCTGATAGGATTGGAGAGGATGATGGCTAGTACAACTGAACCTGGTAGTAACTGCTGGAGGAAATTCACTTGACCTTTAGACGTCATTTGAGGATGAATCCAATTTTGTTATGATACATGTTTAAGGACTAGATCAAGTGCTTAAATAGAAAAACAAGAGGATATCCATAAGCCAGAATGGAAGAATGAAAAATAGGAAGGAAATAGCAACAGAAAAATTTGAATACAAATGTTGCATGTGACTAGACATTAAAGCAAAGCCCTTGTATTAAAAGTACCAATGGACAATATAACTACATATCAAAGTTGTAGGAAGACCCCAGAATGGAATGGGATCTTTTAATAAAGAATTATCAAATTGACAATTTTTATTTTTTTTAAAAATACGCTGTTATCATCATGCAGAGTCAAAGTTATAGGAAGACAACAGCTATCATCCACTGTGGCATCAGGTAAATCAGTCCAATTACTCTAAAGAACCATGGCAATTTGAACCATATATAAGATGTTTAAGCTACATGAGTCAGAAAATTCACATCTCTGTGTATCTCTTTAGGAATGTGTGCTATGGAAGCTGAAGAGACTGCCCATCAGTTAGCAGCACTTAGTGCTTTTGCAGAGAACCCAGGTTTAATTTCCAACATCCACATGACAGTTGACAGCCATTTTTAACTCCAATTCGACAGTATTCAAAGCCCTCTTCTGGTCTCCACAGACTGTACATACTTGGTGTACATGCATACACAATGGAAAAACATCCAAACACAGAAAAGAAAAATAATAAATATTTAAACAAAATAGAATGTGTGCCTCAAGAAATATCACTTACAATTTAAATAGGAATTTTTTAAAAGCCTAGAATTATTTTGCACCATATAGAGTATTTAAAATCCTTGGCACTTGCATAATAAAAACCAGTAGCAATCCTAGATGACTTTTTTTTGTCAAATAAAGATACTGTCACATATTTATAGGCCCTGGATTGGACAATACATCTCCTGGTTAAAAAAAAACTTATACAGTAATCAAAGTATGAAGATGGAATTGGATAAATATATTTTATAATATTCTTTCTATAAAATGCAGAACATCAGTCATTCTGGTTGTACTCAGTGTACAATTATATGTACAGCACATACATTTCATTGTAGAAGAAACTACTGTAACACTATGTATTACAGTATGATGCTGTCTGTGCAGATCTTTTTAAAGTGTGCATTGTTATCACCCTCCACGCCTGATATAATGGAATAAAAGAATAAAAGCCAACTTGGTGTTGTCACCATATCCAAAGAGACCCGGAGTGAGGAACTGGAATTAGAGGGAGGAGAGAACTGGCTGAGATTTTTCTTTCTTAAAAATTTCTTAAAAATTATTTTAAAAATTTTTGACATTTATAAATCTGCCAATGAGTTCATTAGACCTGGTTGACGGTTTTTCTACAACCTTGCCTGTGTGTGAACTATTTAATGATGGCGTTTTCTTTAAATGCATTTGACCAGGCTATGAAGACACAGTGATATGTCAGAGGGAAGAGAAATCACATGGAGAATCTTGTCTCACACGGTTCTTTGAACTAATGTCTCCTAGTTGCTGATGAGAAGTGACTACCTTCCTGGAACCATGGTACTAACTGGTGTTAGCTGAGAATGAGTGGGGGTTGGTAAGGAGTCCAATGGGAGAAATTATTGAAGTAGATTTTTGAGAAGTCATCAAAATGAATCCAGAAGAAAGACATGTAATAGAAAAGCAATTTTTGTACCATGTCAGTTAGAAGGGTATGTTAGTAAATCCTAAGAAACTCTGATCTAAAATACTAGGTCAAATTAAAATTATAGAAAGCAAACAAGCAAAATGGAATTGACTGGAGAGTGGAGTAAAAAGTGTTTAAAATGTCATTCTTATTAAGAAGAAGGCTAGAAGTAGGGGTCAAGTGAACTTTGCTAAGTTATGTTAAAAGTTAAAGACTACAAGTTAAATACATGAATTCTACACAGTGAAATGTTTAAGGGGGAAAAAAGGAAGAAAATAACAAGCGTTCACTAAAGTTTCCCTGGTACCACGCACCAAGTACTGCTCCATGCATCTTTACTCTTTCAGCCAGCACAATGGTTCTCTGAAGGGGTTAATATGTTGTAGATGAGGTGAATAGATTATACCTGCACATGTGTGTCTGTGTGGGTGCACAGTACTATGGCCTGTTACATAGATTGTCGTATAGCTTGTATGCTTGTAGAATCTATGCAGCAAGAATACAATGGTACTGTATAACAGCACTGTAAAATACTGTTGTCCTCCAGAATCTTAGCAATGTGTGTGTGTAAGCATGCACACTACTACACTATGCTAGATACATGGATTATACCTGTGCATGTGTATCTGGTGCACACACAGTTCCATGATGTGTTTGTTATACAACATTTGGGTAACAAGGGCTATGACCTTTTTCAAATCATTAGATCTCTCTGAGCCTCTACTGCAATAGAGTGAGGTCACTTACTATAAATGAGTATTGTAAAAATTAATTTAATCACTCATGTAACCATTAAGTACAGTAGCCAACCTTTATTTAAATATGCAAATTTTATCAATTTATATATATATTTTATTTTCAACAGAATTATAAAATCTCTAATGTAATAGCTTTTAAATGGGGGATTGTAAATTTATGTGTATGCATGAGTAACAGTCTTTGTGTGTGTGTATGTATGTCCACATGTATGTAGGTGCCTGTAGGTGAGGAAGAGGGTACCAGATTCTCTGGAGTTATAGGCAATTGTGATGTGACAGACATGGGCTCTGAGAATCAAACTCGAAATTCTGTAAGAACAGCAAACACTCTTAACCACTAAGCATCTCTCCGGCGCTGAAGCATTAACATATACTTTACAGGTCTGTAGATATTTTCTTGTGTTTTTTTTTTATATTCTTTAGCTCTTTTATGAAGCGCAGAGAAAACATAATAACTAATTTAGTCAAACAGAAAAGGTTCTGTAAAAATAATAAGCATAATATATTAATATTTAATATAGTATTTAATTTTAATATAATATCATATACCTCTTAGCTAGCCTGACCAAGAAAAAAATGTTTGAGAAATTTTTAAATATTAAATTGAGAAATGGGAGATGACAACGTGGTTCAGCCAGAATGAGGGCTTGTCACTAAGTCTGAGGCCTGAGTTTGATTCTGAGACTCCACACGGTGGAGGGAAAGAACCCTCTCCTGAAACCTGTTCTCAGACCATCAGACCATCACATGTGCTCTGTGGCACATGTGCACTCTCTGATAAAACAAATGTAGAAATAGTTTGCAAAAACATCAGGAATAATGGGCTTTTACTACTAACCTTTGAGAAACAAAAGGCTTATTGGAAGGACTACCCAGAATGACCACATGATGGGGGGAGAACATAACTCTAAAGAGCTGACACATTTATAATGAAACACCAGTCATCAAAATTAACGCATGAAGAAACAAACAAATGGATCTACAAACAAATGGATCTACAAACAAATAAATTAAGCTAGGAATTTAGTATTCTATGTACATCAAATGGCTTTACTGAAGAATTCTGCCAAATATTAAATAATAAATATCGATGTTTCACAAACTCCCAAAAAATAAAATGGAGGAAATGTTTGCTAAATCATACGATAAAACAACAATGCAAATGAAGACATTAAAAGAATATAAAAGTGGTATCTGTTTTAGATACAGACACAAAAATCCATCATCAAAATGATGGCAAATGTATTTCAGCAACATATACAAGATTTTAGACTCATCAAATATGTATTTATCCCAGGAAGACAGAGTTGATATAGCAGATAAATATCAGTGCATATTCCAAGGTAATAATATAACAATTAAAATCACATGCTCATCTCAATATCTGCAGAAAACATCAAACCTTAACATATTTCATAACAAAAACAAAACTTGTAAAACAAATTATGAAAGAAGAATACAGTGAGAATAAATTTTCAAAAGAACAGTGTTGGAGGACTCACACCTTCCAAACTGAGATCTTAGCATAAAAAAAGGATGAAATCAAGACAGTGTGGTACTAGCATGAGAAAAACATCCAAAGTCTATGCATCTCAAGGAACTCCAGAAAGCATAGTCATTGTGAAGATGTGAAGTATCACATTAGATCTTACATTTCATATTGACTTTGGCTCTGGTGAATTGTGTTGTGTGTGATTGTGTGAAACTTCTTTACCATAAAATTTTAATTAAAAAAAAGAGAATGAAAACCTCTAGATCAAAAAGTAAAACTGAATTTTCAGAAATAAATCTGTATATTTAGGGTAAATTGACATTCAGCAAAAATTCCACGAGTTCAATAGAAAGAAAATATGTCTTTTTTAACAAATGGTGCTGGAACCACTCGATCTCCACAGCAGAGAAAGGAATAGAACAGATATGGCATACACAGCAGGTTTGACATGGAACAGACAGAGTCTTATATGAGACATGAGACCACCAAGAGAAATACTGATAAGAGTTTATCTTTAGATATGCTGTCCTATCTAAGCTTGGTTGTGTGAACAGCACTTCAGAGGTTCAAGGTCAAGAAGCACAGGGTTGCTGAAAGAGGGAGCCTCAAGCTCAGAACTGCAAAACACTGCTAGCTCCTGATATCTTATTTAGCTCTGCATTCTGGAAGTCTTATCTACCACAGTTCACTTTATCTAGTATATCGTGTCTGTCTGTGGAAAGCAATTATGAAGCAACTGAAAGACAATGAAACAAAAGCAAAACCACCAATTTCAAGACTGTAAGAATCACAATCAGATTCTGATATGGCAGGATGGTGGGCTACCGACTATATTTTTAAATCTGTGATTATTACCCTAAAGACTCTAATAGACAATTTAGTCACAGTGCAAGTATAGGTGGCTGGTATAACCACGGAATTGTTGGCTACCATACACATAGGAAGAAAAATGGAAAAGAATCCTGATGGTTTCATTAATAGACTGAGCAGGGAGTGGGGCTGGAGAACAGGTCTTCAAGATGCAGAATTTATCAATAAAAGCTTACAAAACAGAAGAGCATGGAAGGAAAAAGAATGGAAAAAAAGATTAGAATGCCCAAGAACTGTGGAGCAACTGCAAGAGAGAGAGAGAGAGAGAGAGAGAGAGAGAGAGAGAGAGAGAGAAATGGAAATGCCAATGGAAGGAAAATGGGAAGGACAAAGGAGGGAGGAAGAGAAAAGAAGGAAGGAACAAAGGGAGGAACAAAGGAAGGAAGGAACAGAAATGATATTTGAAACAGTAATGATTTAAAATTTCCCCCAAGTTAATGTAAGACAGATCTGAGAGTCTCAGAGACCACTAGACAGTCTGAATACCCACAGCATTATAGCTAGGCATATTGTATGCAAAGTGCAAAAAGCCAAACTAAACTGTGAAGGAAACTAGAAGAAAAACATAATATTACACTCAACTTGTCAGAAATTGTGTACACATCAAGAACAAGAAGCGAGATATTTAAAGCTCTGAAGTGGGAATGAAACAACTCCTCCAGACCATAATTCCATAATATATAGAATTGATTTGTAATAAAAGTTCTAAGAGAATAAATATAATAGGAAATAAATGGAAACTATAAATAAAAGTAAATAAATAATTAGAAGGAAAGAAGTCTCAAATAAAAATGAAGGAAATTTATTATCAATGGACATACTTTTTGATAAATGTCAGAAATTCTTCTAGGACACAGAAAATGATGTATATCAGAAACTTCATTTATTAATATGTAAAGAAAGGAAACGTAGTGGAAAATAATGGAGTGGAAGAAAAATGAAGCCACACACTTTTGTTAATATAGCAGATAAATTGTTCAAAATAATAGTAGCAATGTGCTTATGTGTGTCTATACACACATATGTGCATATATACAATGAATGATGGAAGAGGCAGAAATGAAGAATTACGGTTATTTTTGTATCATAAAGTACTAAGTTTACCAAGAATACAGTATAGTATAAATTAAAGGTGACTTAACTTATAATAGGAGATTGTAAACTGCTCTAAATCCTAAGAAAGAAAAAGACTACAGATTCAATAAGAAAGGGGAGAAATTGAATCTCAAATGTTCATTTGAGAGCAAAGGACTGGGACAGGAGAGATCAGCCTCATTTAATAACACTTGCTGCTCTGCCAGACGACATGGGTTCACTTCCCAGCACCCACATGGTGGCTCACAGGTATCGGCAACTCCAGTTCCAGTGGATCCGATAGATTGCTCTGGCATCTGTGCATACAAGGCAAGAACACAGTACACATACACACATGATGCAAACAAACCATAATGCACATAAAATAGATAAATATTTGACAAAAACGAAAAGCAGGAGACAAGCAGAGTATATGTGAACAAGACTATGTAAACTCAGCACTTGGGCAAATGAGACAGGATTGAGAGATGGAGGGGAGCTTGAGCTACATTGAAAGTTTCAGGTCAGCTAGGTTGCATAGAGAGACCCTGACTCAAAATGCCCCTTCCCCAACTCCACTCCCCCAAAACCCATCAACAATGAAAAGAAAACACATAAAACTAAAAGCAAGCAAACAAAAGCAAATAGAAAACCCAAGAGGTGGAAGAAAAGTTGAAGGCAATAAGAATAAAAACTAAATATAATTCATATTTAATAAGCCAGAATGGTGGCTAGTAATAAATCACATCCATCATTACTTCAAATCTCAGGATCCTAAATTACACCTAATTAAAGACCAACATTGTCAGAGTTATCATAATATTCTCATGTTTGAATAAAAATAGATACACAATGCATTATTATTAATATACATGAATACAGAAAGACAACCCATACTGACCCTGATGACAAGAGAGATGGAACAGCGATATTACAGGCTGATCAAACGTCAGAATAGCACAGAGGAGATTTAATAATGATGAAAGTGTTGATGTTTCACAAGGATATAATCACCCTTAATATTTATGCACCTTACAACCAGCATTAAAATGTGTGAGGTAAAATTGGATTGAATTCCAAAAAGTAGAAATGAATCCACCCATAATCAGAAACTTAAAATCATAACTTCACTTCAGAAATGTCAAATGTCCAGTTTAATTTTGGCTCTCTATATTATGCTATCATGGTTTATTCCAAGTAAGAATTAGTGCTTTTTAGAAGTGCAATGTGTGATGAAATATAAAGAAAATATATGGACAGTTTTGTGAGTTGGACACATCTATGCATTGAGGTATAAAATATTTCCATCACCTAGGAGGTTTCCTTGTACCAATATCCAGTCAGTCCCTCGTACTCTACCATTCTGATATATTGACCATTAAATTTACCTGTTCATGAATGTATTATTATTAACTTAATTGAAAGTCTAATCACTGGTTTCATTTGCTCAACAGTGTTAGTAAATGCTTTGGGTGACTCACAGTTTTAGAGGCTTAAGTATCCAGGATCAGCATACAGTTTGCACATACTCACTGTCTATGTGAATATCGTACCCTTCATGTGTACATGGAGATTGTTAGAGAAACTTTTCTGATAATATATGTTAATCTTATCTATTTAGCACACACCACATATGAGTCTGTTTAAAGTTGATTATTTCCTAAGAGAGTCACATCTCAGGTTGCAATAACATTGAACTAGGCTATTAATAACATAGAGGTGCCTGGGGACAGAACTGAGTTGATGGTAATGAAGATCATCCATATTCTTGGATGCATTGATATTTCCACTTCTTATTGCTGACTATGCCACAGCTGTTGATGGGAGCACCAAGTGACTGGCACTTGGATGATATTCTACCGAGATCATTTTCAATAGTTTATTTTTTGACACAGTACAGCTGTGAGAACAAGTTTTCTTTCCCCTCGAAACCTGCAGGGAATTTTAGATCATTGGGAAAGAACGTATTCAGCTGTATAAAGAAACCATCCAGACATGTTCTCTAAAGACTTCTCAGCAGTGCTTAAGAGAATTGATCACTTCATTCTTGAGTGTTTGCTGTTTGGTCTTTAACTTTAGCCTACCTAACTGGAAAGATGTGGTGCTTTGTGTTTTAAATCATATTTCGCTGGTGGATAATGATGTTGCGACATTCCTTGCATGTTTCTTACGCATTTGTCTATTCTGCTTTGTTAAGCTTTACTTATTTTTCTTAGGTTTTTTTGTCCTATTACAAAATTCATTTGTGTTGGTGCTGTGTTTTCTGGGTGCAAGCTTTGACAGCTGTGTTGTTGGGATTGCTCCTGGCTACAGAGTGGAAAGCCTTCAACACTCTTTTCTCTTACTTTGTGGGAAGAAAGTCACAATTTTAATGAGTCACAGTTTGTCAAGTTTTTTATTTTCTCCCTAGTAAATTTTGTGATCTCCAGGTAAGTTTTACATAGAACAATATTATGAATTCTAAACTTTATTTGAGAAGCTTAAAAGTCTGCTTTTATAATTGGGACTCATATTTATCTAAAAGTCATTTTTAATGTCATAAAGTAGTTTTGAATTCATTTATTTTTGTCACTTTTCTCTTCCAGCAGAAATATTTTGAAATTGCTTTCTTCCTTTCTCAAACCACCTTCACTAAAAGCTAATAGGTCATATAAAGGTGGAGGTTTCCTCCTTTTCCTCCAAGCCCCAACGTACCCATTAATCTGTTTTTACACCAGTGCCTAACCGTCCTACTTGTTGTAACCTGATGGTAATCTTGACACCAGATGCTATAATTACATAATTACATCCATATTCTTCTTTACTTTTTATTATTTTGGCCACTATAGATCATTATTTACATATAATACACATATACCACACATACTACACACAAGCATGAACACACACACACGCATACATACAGACAGTCTCAGTAGACATCCCAGGCTGGTCAAAACTGCAATCCTCCTTCCTCAGCCTTCTGAGTACTGGGCTACAAGACCAGCTTCTTTCATTTTATATGCTAGAAATACCAAGTGTTGTAACCTTTCTTTCTACAAAACACTGTTTTCTCTAAGGCATTATTTTGGCTTTTTCCTTATCATTGTGTACTATTGGTTTGTTCCTATTTACCTTGGATGGCTTTTTGTTCTTGATTGTTTATTTCCCTTTGATATTGTCCCCTGTTTATGATGAAAAAGTTGAATTCAATTTCCAATACTTTTCTAGACAACATAGCTTTTTACTCAGAAAGGGAAAGAGAAAGGGAGAATAGAGGTAAGGAGGGGATGGGAAAAGAGAAGAACTAAGAATATTAATATCAGAAGTGGTACAAGAGCAATAATGAACAAGTACAAATTTTCTCATCATGTCTTCTTTATTTTATAACCAAGAACTTACTTAAATCTTTGGATACTAAATAAATAAACACCATTAAATTAGATAATAAACACAAATACTTGTATTATAACACCATTAAGTTTTATAATAAGAACTCCTGTTTTAAGCATTTCTATAGGAGAATACAAGTGTCCATGTATACTAATAAAGGAATATTGCTCTTTTGATTTTGACTTTTGCTTTTAAATGTATGCTCTTAGAGCTCTCTCTGTGTCTGTCTCTTTGTCTCCATCTCTCCATCTCTCTGTCTTTCTGTTAAAAGCTTTTGTGTGGGACAGTAACCCCTCTCCCATTTTCAATTTCTCTTATCAAAACAAAAATGAAGTTGCTCAGAGTTTGTCTGGTCCTCTTATACTACACAATGCTACACAAATAGAGACATAGTCTTCATCTTAAACTACAAAACACACTTTAACTCAGCTTCCAAGATAAAGGACTCAGAGGGTACTTCAATGTTATCAATGCTATTTGAGAAGTTTCAGGTCATAAATGTCAAAAGGAAGATAACGGTATCTATTTAAATCTTGGGCAGGAAAAAGAATCTCCTCTTATTCTTTCTCTCTCCTCTCTCTCTCTCGCTCATGCACACACAGACACAGAGTGGGGGGAGAGGTTTAATATATTTTATAGGATGCTGATTCTCTATTGAGAGAATTATAAAACATTGTGCAATCTGAAACGGGGTACAGCTTGGAAAGTTTTGGAAACAACTGAGTTCTCTAAGCTAGTCTCTCAAAGCCAGATCTCCCATTCTCATCATAAGGTGAGGTCCCTGAAGAATCTGTGGTCTGTAGGTCCACACCCCAGATGCTGTCTTTCCCTGATATAGAACTGCCAGTGACCACGACTATAAATAATGGAAGCAGACGACCTGGCAATAAAACCTAAAACAAATAAAGAAAATCATACCAAGATTTTTAGCTTTGGGTATTTTTTAAAATAGCATGAATATTCACATTGCTGAAAAGAATTGCTCAAATTATCAGAAGAATTTGAACATAGTCCTGCTCTTTTATAATAATGGTATTACATTTATTGCTAGGATTTGATCAAAAGCAGCAGGAAAAATGAGCTTCTTATGTTATGACTTCAGAAAGTTGTCAGTATCCATTTAAAACGTATTAGAAGACCAACATCAAGATGACAGAACTTGTAGAAATATTTCCTTAATATATGGAGCAGACCTAGGTATTCCTGCAGCCTCTCTCTCTTTCTGTGTGTGTGTGTGTGTGTGTGTGCCTCTCTTTTTTTGTTCTAACACAAACTCAATTTCATGCATTAAAAGGGAAGAAGAAAAAAGAACTCACTTGAGAAATTACATGAATTTTCTAGTTTGTCTGTTGGTTGAGAACTTTCTCATGAATTATTTTGCTTAGGCTGTACAAAACCTTAGCGCACATTTTTATTAATTCCGTTTTTCTAGCAACAAATCTGCGGGATGCTCCTGTTTTCAGATTCTACTATCTGGAACATTGGCCAAGTGATAAACAAGGCTGTCTGTACACAGAGCGCACACTGTTCCTGCTAACTCCATACTCCGTGCCGCTCCTGAAAGTTGATTCCCTAAGCTTCACGTGAATTTCGTGTTACCCCACTAAACCATCCTGTGTTAATACTTTGAACCACACAGTCTCTAAATGTCAGTAGTTAAAATAGCCCATTGAACCCCCTACTGGTGATGCTTGGGAAAGTGAGCTTTAAAGACATTAAAACTAAGTAAAATCTAAGATTTCTAATATGGGCAAAGTCACCCACATCAAGAGAGACATTCAGCTCATTTTGTAGAAAGAAGCTAGGTTAAAAAAAAAAGTAATAAAAATGATTAATCTTCATGAATCCCCGTCAGAGTACCTTCATATCCTTTCTATATACTTCTTAGTGATCTTTTACTTAAAATCTTTACACAGTGGGGTATTTATTGTTGTTAAGGATATTTTTCTTTTGAAACTTCAGAAACTATTATATTTGAAAAAATATTATAATAATTTCAAAAGAAATTTACTTATAAGAACACTTTAAATACTTGGGATTCCCAAAAATATACATATAACATAGTTGTTAATGGTTTTTGAAGAAAGTTTTATTTAACAAGAGCAACTGTCTGGGCAAATATTTGGCAAGTTTTGTGAACATTATTTTCAGCTTTCTATGTCACTTGAGGATTCTGTTCGAAAATGACAAGACACATTGCTGGGCATATCATGATATAGAAATTTCTGGACAGATTCTGTTAGCTATAAAACCAGGTTTGAAGAAATCAGAAGAATTACAACATGTTTTTAATAAACTTTGTGATATTAAACTTCAAGCAAATGCTAAATTATTTATAATTCATTTGTATCAACTAATAAAATTATAACAAATTGTGATTCAGTGGATTTTCAAATGAGTCTCATATAAAGTAAAAAGCTCAAATTGCTAGTACATGAAAATAATTACCATGACTGAACAAATCATCTTGGAATACCACATCACCATATTGAAGTATTTGGAAAAGGAATAATATTTAACACTAGGATGAAATTTGGTTGATTTTTCTCATTAATACAGAACCAAAATTGTTCAAATATTTTCATATTTATTAACATAACTTGAAAGCAGTATTAACATTTGTGTATTTTAACAACTTCATTACTTGATCTGTGAAGAAACATGAATTACAATTCTAGATTTTCTGTTTTTTTAAAAATATTTATTTACTTTTATGTGTATTGATGTTTTGCCTGCATGTATGTCTGTGCCAGGATGCTGGATCCTCTGGAACTGGAGTTACAGACAGTTGTGATTTGCCATGTAAATGCTGGAAACTGAACCCAAATCTTCTGGAAGAGCAGCCAGTGCTCTTAACCATAGAGCCATCTCTCCAGCCTCAGTTACAGACTGAATTTGCTACTGAATCCATTTTCTATTCTTTCCCATGCTTTGTCTTTATTAGTATGAACCTCTGCATATGCACAAAATAATTTTGTTTTCCTCCTATAAACCATGCATTATAGGAAAAAATAAATCTAGCAATCTCCTCTGCGTTCTAAACAAGTATCAGACATCACCACCTCTGCTTAGCAGATGGCAGGCTTGTGTGAGGTCACCTGTTTGGCCTCTGTGCCCTTTCTTTCTGAGCATTTCATTGGCCCTGAGAGCTCCGTGTCTTCCTGTGGGTAGGCATTGCTGCCTCGTTAGAGAAAGCACAGATTTTCTTTTGCCTCCAGTCACATAAAACAGACAGGGGTTAAAAAAGAGAGCTAGGTTTGGGAGAAGAGTTTTGTACATAAATCCATGTCCTTTTTTTCAGTATCCCTGTCATCTCCGATGGAAGAGGAATGTGTCACTTTCTGAGAATATCTTGCTACCCCATGTCTTTGCCTGTGGAGTAGGGAGGGTATGTGGTGTCAGCAGCATTCTAAAACTAATTGCTAGTAACTTGGAAATTAGTATAAGATTAAAGATCAACATAAAAGCAAAAATGACAAAACTGGCAAAAGGCAGCCTGAAAAATGATTTGGTCTTTAGAAGTAGCACACAGGTCTCTAACCACATCACCTACAGCACACCGTACGGTGGCTCACACACACCTCACAAAACGTCTAGTGAAAAGTCACAGCACACGTATGAAAAACACATTAAATGCCGTCATTAGTAGGTAACAAACCATGCATGTTTTAGTCTAAGCAATCAATGTATATATTAAGCAAAACTACACACAAATAACTGGAAACAGTTTTCCCTTATTCAGAAATTTTCACCTGAGGTGAAATCAACACTGTGAACAATTTGTCTATGGGTTTAGAATTTGTTGGCAAACTACTAACTTTCTTCTCCTGGATCAATGTGTTTTGTTAAGTAACTGTTTCTCACAGGCAGAAAGTGCAGCATTTCTTCTCACATGCCATGCAAGTGCTATCAGGCAGTATATGTATATGTTTTGTGGCATCTTGTATTATATTTATTTAAAGAGCAATCTCCACCTACAATATCCATCGCTATTAGCAAAAACTGATGTCTCCGAAAAGAAAGAAAAACCCGAAAAATGAAGAGAATGAAGCGTGCATAGAATTTCAAACACAAGACAAATTAATCTAGACAGCAAAGAAGGAGGGGAGTAGTACTTAATGAAAGAAATAATCTTACGTTTTAATTTAATAAAGTAGAATCCGAAAGCAATCATTTTTTGGGGGGGTTATGCAGGAATAAGCACAGTTACTCTCAAGTCAAAGTATTCACACTTCCAGTATTTCTGTACGGTGAACAGGAAGCAAGGCAGGAGATACAATACCAACAACTGTGGGAGCAAAAGCTTGTTAGCAAGACCTCTGTTTCCAGAAGTCACTTTAAATGAGTGTGGGTGACTCAGAAAGCTTTCTCATGAATGATCGACTCTCCTAACTTACTGTTCATAACTTTTCTATTAAGGGTCTTAGGAGTTCGACCGATTGCTTGCAGTGGAATCTACTGAAGTATTGGGGAAGGTATTTTTACTGAGTAAAACCTGCATTCATGAGCCGTATTCAAATCTAATGAACAAAATCCTGGGTGTGGGGAAGACTGCCATCTTGTTTAAAGGTGGAACCATGGATTCACAGGCAAACCAAATCATGAAAATCAGCACCCGTAATCTAGACTTGTCTATTTGTTCAAATTTGAGGTATTGCAAACACTCTGGAAGCGATAAATACACATTTAAGAACTAAACCTGTGAAAACCGAATGAATGGCTTGAGAGACAGAGCATGCCCATCCACTTTCCCACAATATCCGCCCTCATCTCTAAACTCTAAAGATCAAATAACTTTTTAAAGTTAAATATAATATAAGGTAACGTTCCTCATGCTGTTTGTTATTCTCACCCTGCAGCAGCACAGTTTGCCTTGTGGAAGCATGTGCTGGAAGATGTTCTAAAATGGATTAAAGCTGAAGGAGTTAAGCACAGTATTAAAGTTCTTGGTCCACACAGTGGCTGTCTGCTACAGCATTGGCACAGGCAATGATAACATGGAAGCCATTTGAAGTTCCAATTCAGAAGTGTGGATACCAACACAAAAGCAGAGGCATTCTACAGGGGAAATATTTAGCTTGTGGCAGATAGCTCACACAACTTTAGGATGTCTTAGGTTTCCAGTTGCACTGGTTGACTTAGTGAAATTATAAAAATCTATTTGCAGTTCTTCTATAAGGTTTAGTTAATTGTGGTGATCAGCTGCAAAATAATTAATGGAGTTTGTTGGAATATCACATATATATATAAAGATAAAACCTACTTGAATTAAGAACATTTTATTCAATATATTCAATACTAACCTTCTGAGTGTTTTTAAAGTACTATATCTTATAATGTATTTTCTCTATAATGGGCACTAATTTACATTAATTTACTTTTGTACTATACTGAATGAATTAATATTTTTAAGCAATCTTCAGTGTTATATTGAAACACCCAGTAGTTTAATGCATGAAAGTCTTCATAATTTTTATAAAGAATCACTTTTATAAAGATACTGGTATATCTTAAAGTAACAACTTAGCTGTTATTGTGACTCATCAAATAATCAACTCTATAAGGAAACAAAACTTGAGAGAGGTGTGTTGATTGTCCCTTCTGTTTCTGACTGGCTTGCAGATGTCATTAAAATACAAGCATGTAGGTAAGAAATTTGTAAAAGACATTTGGGGGCTTTCTTTTAATTCTCATGCCTCATGATGAGCGTCTATCTCTCATCAGATGCAATGCCCCATTCTTGTCTTATAGCAAATTTCTGATGGAAGAAAGACTCCAGTTTAACCAAGCACATGAGAGTGAATACGTATCTTTCCAAAACCTCATCGCAGTGCAGGAGAATTGGCTGAAAGAGCACCACACCTTAATGAGTCCCTCTAGTAAATTCATTTTACATCTCACTAACGGGTTCATCTAGTCAGTAGGATATTATAACCCTAGAAACTGCATTCAGCAAGGACTGCCACTCCAGTTGTACTTAATTATTGATCTTAAGCAAGTAAAATATGTTTATAACAACCATGTTTATTTGAGGCAGTGGAGAGTTGATTTAAATTAAATTTTAAATTTATATAATCCTAAGCTAAGGCCAAAAAGTATAACTAAGTATGATTAATGGTTTTAGCATTTCTGCAATTCGAATTTTAGATATTTCCCTCTGTATCAAATCTAAGAAGGCCCAAAATATTTTATAAGTAATAGTCCAAACTAAAGTGTATAATAAAGAAGTTGTAACTTCTTTAAATTCTAGTTTTGTTTTTTTTTTTAAATGAATATAAGTTGGCATAAACTACATAGAAAATGATCAAACAAGTATTACTGTTACAGTTCAAACATGATGATAAAAATATGTAGCTTAGGGGAAATGGGATGGTATTCGCACAGCTAATGTCCTTCAGTAGCTCCTTAAGTTCCCTTTGAGGATAAAGGAAGAGAACCTACAGAAGCTTTAAGGAACTCGTCTGGTCTTACACCTTTTTTGAAAAACTCTTGATTTTAGCACATGTTTAGGGAGTGTGATCTCTGTTCACTTTAATTATCATGTGCCAATATAATCACCAAAATAATTGAGAATGTCTTATGTTTATGGTTGAAAACGTCATCATTTGAGGTGAGCATGAGGATGTTTTTCATCTGCATTTTGTATATCTAGAGTCACTTTCAGAAATACTTAAAATTGGTATCTCTTTAAAACTCAGAGTTCAGATACTTCATTCTCTGATAGATAATATTAACTTAATGAGGAGTTATTTATCCACTAAGAATTTATAAGTAGGATTTAAAGTAGTCTGGTATAAATTAACATAAAATGGATCTTAAAATACATTTTCACATGCCTAATAGATTTGCAGAATAAATGTACAGACATACAATTAAACAGCTGTGAATATATAATCAGCATATATCAACAACACTACATTTCAATAAAGACAACAACAATAATTAGTTTTTATTTATATCTACTACTTTCACTAAAAGATTTCCCCCTTAAGCCACCAATTTTATTAATGGGTAATTCACTTATATATTGATATTGGCTAAGAACCATATTTTTACTTATCAGTTCACATTTACAGATAACTTCCCATGCTTGTTACATTTTCAGCTAATTTTATCATGGCATAGATAGTGACAAACTAAACCCTTAAAAACACATTATATCAAACTCAATCTACAACATATTGCAGACTCTCAAAAGATATTTTAACCACCAGTATCTTACATCTTAATAATAATTCTATGCACTAAATTTTGATTTCACATAAAATTTCAAGGTATTAACATTTGTGTTTTCTTCAGGTGTATGCAAGCACAATTTTCTCTGGAATCATTTCTCAAAACAAAGCAACTGCCCACGGCGTTATTGAAGGCTAATGCTGTGTGCTTGAACATTTCCTGCTATCATAGGAGCTGTCATCACTTAGAGAGTGGTGTTGCCACCAGCCGCCGGGCCAGAGCTGTGTAAGACCCCATAGTAAAAGCTTTCACTGTTCTTTACCATTAAACCTGGTCAGAACACAGGTTAAATATCTGCAGTGAGAAGTTGAATGAATGAGAGCCGGTTGCTAATGGCTTATCACGAGGGAGACATCTAGACCCAACCCTCTGGTCTTAATCTTAGAAAGCTGGACATTTGTGAGGAGAGCAGGGGAAGTCTAGAGACAATCAGCATGCAGTGAGCCTCCTTAGAGTTCCTTGATCAATTCTTTTGCTGTCATTGACCAGCAGGAAATCCACTTACAGGTACAGTCACCAAAGGTCCATTGCCTATGTGAACAAGCCCCCAGCAGTCTGCCCACCCTCCCCTTCTCAAGCTTATACCTCCTTGCTCTCCTTGACTAAGCAGAGGAACCAGCTTTTTCAATCAAGCTTGCCGTGATCCCTGCCCCCACTTCTGCACTAAGAGTCACCACTAAAGACAGCTGTGATAACACAGGTAGAGAACAAGGTGGAAATGATGAGTTTATGTTTTTGACCTGACTGCAAAATTCCTACAAACAGAAATGATTTCAATTTATGACCTAAGATCAAAGTCTGTGTAGCGAATGAAGGAAGGAGGAAAGTGTCATGGTAAGATCGAGAGGCTCTTCCACATGCATGATTTGTAAGTGGGCAAATAAGACTTAATTGCTTAAAAGAAAACAAAGCCCAATAGTATCTAATGAAAAGTGTCATGATATAGTCTCCTTAATTCTAGACTCAAGGTAGGTATGAGACCATTAGAAAAGATCTTCAACCATGCCACCAACAACTGAATGACACCTTTGCAGTTTTATGCATGAAGACCTAAAATCTCTTATAGAAAATAATTTACTGCCATCAGCATTAATTCCTAGAAATATGGCCTAGAATTTTAAATAAAGTAATTTTCCTGTGCATTCATATCTGTATGTAAAAACATTATTTCTTCTCTTTTCAGTTTAAATATAATGGTATGTTGTCATAAAAGCATTTCCAAATTGTCCTAACTAATTCTATATAAAAGAATAAATAGTACCACTCAAATAAAAACACACCATTTACATTTGGATTACTTGCAAAGAAAATTTCATGTTCCTCTTATGTAAAACTGATTTTCCAGTCAGGCATGACAGTGCACTCCTTTAATTCCAGTACTTGGAAGGCAGAGGCAGGTGGATCTCTGAGTTCCAGGCCAGCCTGGTCTACAGAGTGAGTTTCAAGACAGCCAGAGCCACACAAGGAATCTTGTTCCCCTTCCCCAAAAAAGTTATTTCTCAAAATGAGTTTCAATTAATTAACAATTTTTCTGAACAAATTTCTATTGGAACAAGATTACATACTTGAACCACCAAAAAAAAAAAAAAAGAAAAAAAGAAAAAAAACCTACAAAAAGAAAACTAGACCTACCACATGAATGAAGTTTTGTGAAGGTACTGAGTCTCTGAAGACATTAAAATCTATGTAGAACTTCCTATCGGTTATGAAAAACATCAACCATCAATTTACTGCCAACGTCTTTCAATTTTAAGATATTTTTCTAAAGCAACCTTACAATCAGAGGGACTTGTTGGGAAGAGGGTGTATTTTAAAGACAACAGGTGTAATAAAAAAAACGAAACAGACAGATTTGCATTTGATCACAATTGCACACGGAATAAAGTTGGATGAAGTCAGAGTGTGGAGCGCCGCATACACGGAGCACATAGTAGAGTCTAGGGAGTATTACACATGCGTCCAGGGATTCAGTTTGCTTCTTACATGCAACTTTATAAAGGTTTAATGGAAAGAAAGTGTACTCTCAAGGGCTCCCTTTGCCTTAGACGAAACTACTCAAAAACGTTTAAAATCCCTCAATTCCTGCACACCTTTACAATGCCAGAAAAGAGGAGAGAGAGAAATGATTAATTTTTAAAATTACCCAGCAACTCCATTGCATCGTCTTCATTGTCAATATCATCTTCTATTACAGATGGCGTGGGACTGTGGACAGACTCGAAGGAATCCTGGGAAAGCATTGCAGCCAGAAGTTTCTTATGCTGCTGCTGCTGCTGTTTTAACCCTTTCGTCTTGGGCTCCATCTTTAAGCTGAAGAAATATTGATGTGTTAGCCTTGGCCGGTAATGAAAATCTACTGAACTAATGCATTCTCATTCCACTACTGTATCACATAAGCGTATCGCACATTGCTTGTTTTCCCCCAGGATAAAGAAAATAGCATGTTTCTGACGCATCCCTTAGTACTCAGTTCATCCCCCAGTGTGGAGATGCAAGCGTTTGCCCTCCCAGCAGGAAGTGTTTCTTCTGATTGCTGCCCCATGACTCAGACTCATACTTATCAGCCTTTTTGATCTTGCAGGAGCTAGAACATCTAAATCATTCCCTGATTTCAGCAAGTGTATGTCATGTAAGCCACAAGTGTTAGAATACTGGTGGCATCTTGTTTTATTCATTATAATCAAAACCTACTACTTACAGTCATAGCTTCCTCCCTCCTGCTGCTCCGTGACTCCCTACAGTCACCTCCTCTGTTTTCATTCCCTCTCACCTTAGGGGAACTTTTGCTGGACCCAGTTTCACTAGACTTATGGTCCATAGCACTTTTGGTGCTTCCCTTTGCTCTCATATTTTAGATGAAAATCTTTTCCTATTCTAATGATTGTTCCCATACAGGCAGCTTGATATTTACCTCTGCCTGCCTCTCAAATTTCTTCTTTCAGAGCAGATCAAATGCCATAGCAGTTAAGAATATTTGCTGCTCCTACAGAGAAGCAGTATTCAGTTCCCAGTATTCCCATGACAGCTCACAAGTTTCAACACCTTCTTTATAAGCACCACACACACACACACACACACACACACACGGTGCACAGATAAACATGCAGGCAAGCACTCACACATGAAAAACAAAAGTTACACTTTTGTCGAAAAAGATTCCTTCTTTGATGCTGCTTTCTAGACGCTTACTTAAGTTGTTCTTCTGTGTAAAATGTCTGTGGATTATCCCGCCTTGTGTTCCAGTTTCTAGCTGTTCAGTAAGTTTTCAGCTATCACTCCCATTCCTTTCCAACCTATCCACTTTCCCTTTTTTTCTTGGCACTTGATAAGAGTTTCAGTCCTGAGTTCCTTGCTCATGCTCTCTCTCCTTCTACTCCTGATTTGGACCTTGAGATTTCTGTCCAGTGCTCAGGACTTCGAGGGGTGCACCCACACACTGAGACAATGGGGATGTTCTATCGGGAACTCACCAAGGCCAGCTGGCCTGGGTCTGAAAAAGCCTGGGATAAAACCGGACTCGCTGAACATAGTGGACAATGAGGACTACTGAGAACTCAAGAACAATAGCAATGGGTTTTTGATTTTACTGCACGTACTGGCTTTGTGGGAGCCTAGGCAGTTTGGATGCTCACCTTACTAGACCTGGATGGAGGTGGGTGGTCCTTGGACTTCCCACAGGGCAGGGAACCCTGATTGCTCTTTGGGCTGACGAGGGAGGGGGAGTTGATTTGGGGGAGGGGGAGGGAAATGGGAGGCGGTGGAGGGGAAGAGACAGAAATCTTTAATAAATAAATAAATTTAAAAAAAAAGAGTTTCAGTCCTTTCCTTATTTACCCACAGGACACTGAAGCTGTATCATATGTATGTGTGTGTGTGTGCTGAGTGCATATCTAGGCAACACATGCATGCAGAAGCCAGAAGCTGGCGTTGGTTCCCCTGAAACTTGAGGCTCAGGTGGTTGTGAGCAGCCTGATGTGAGAACGGAGCCCAGGTCCCCTATAAGAGTAGCAAATGCTCTAAACCTCTGAGCAATACCTCCAGACTCCATACCATCTTTTCTCTTCAATCTGTTTTCTCTCAGTTGTTCAGAACAGGCCAATTTAATAGATCTGCTACCGTAGTCTCTAATTCTATTGTCTATCAAGTCTGCCCTACCACCAGGATTGCACTCTTTTTATTTCTGTGAATTCTTGTCAGTGCTATAATTTTCATGACACTTCTATAATTTGTGTTTCATATTATTATTTAGCATGTTCATTTATTACCAGTAATCTGCAGTTACTCATGAAAGCATTTTTATAATGACTGTTTCCCCTCATTTTCAGGTAATTCTACCACCTGTGTTACCTCAGGCAGACATCGATTGACTTTCAGTACTAGGGCTGTGGTTATTATGATTTTGGGAATGAATGGTATTTTATAAAATTGTGTCCTCTATGATTTGGCTATTATGTTAGGACTCTGTGTGTCCTATGCAATTCTCATAATTTATAAGGCACCCATTATAAATGGTCAGGAAATGGGAGCTGGTCTCAGTGATGGGCTGTGACAGAGCTAGTTAAAGGGAAGAAATGAGAAGCAGGATGAATGAGAAGCAAACAGTGCGCTCTGAATTTTAGTTTCAGTTGGGTACCAGAGAGAATGATAGAGAAGGAGACAATGAGGAGTGGTGAAGTACCTGAGATGATATTATGATTCCAGAAAATGATGACAAGATCTAAGAAATTATAGAGGGAGGGAGTGGGTGAAAGGGTAAAACTCAAAAACAGTTAGAAAGGAAGTGAGAGGCTAGGTTTGGGGCAGAGCTACTTATGCTGCCTGTTTCATCAAGACAGGCAGAGTGCTAAGAAATGATATGTTCCCAGGGAGACTGGCATGAGGATTGGCTAAATTGTTGTTATGAGAAAATGTTGGAGAGATGTAGAGAGTATGAAGAATGTGATTTATGGGATTCCTAAGTCATGTTTGGAAGACATATATACTATGAAAAAAGAAAAGCAGATTGTTTAAGAGAGAAGGCAATGGGCAAGGATTATCGGTAGAGATCACACCTCCTTTTCCTCCAGCATCACAGCCTAAGAACAGAGGAGGTGGAAAGAAGGCCATGATGCAGGCAGTCAGGAAGTGCAGAGTGGTGGGTGGGATGAGAAGAAAGAATGGGTGGGTCTTCTAAGGATGCTTCAGGTTCTGCACGCATTCAACCTCTTCCTAAGATCACTGGGGATTATGTATGCATTCGCCCTCTTTCTAAAAACACTAGAGGCTCTGCACATTCCTGAAATAGATGCCTGGAAAGAGGGACATTTTGGGGTCAGGAAGAAACCCGATGAAAGGGAAACTCCCAAGAATCCACAAGAATGACCCTAGCAATAGCAGATATGTAACCTGAACTATTATCTCCTATAGTCAGGTTAGTGACTGCCCTAATTGTCACCACCGAGTCTTCATCAATAGTTAATGGAAACAAAAATAGAGACCCACAGCCAATATTGGGCTAAGCTCTGGGAAACCTGCTGAAGAAAGGAAGGAAGAATTATAGGAGCAAGAGGAGTCAAGGATATCACAACAAAATCCACAGAGATAACCTGCTTCATAGAAGCTCACAGAGACTGAACTGGCAACCAGGGGCCCTGCATGGGACTGACCTAGGCATTCTGCATGTATGTGATAGTTGTGTAGCTTTGTCTTCTTGTTGGACTACTAACAATGGGAGCAAGGGCTGTCTCTTAACACCTTGGCTGTCTCTTTTTGGAACCTATTTCTCATACAGCATTGCCTTGCCCAGCCTGAGTAAGTAGGGGATGCTTAGTTTAAGGCAACTTGATATTCTATGCTTTATTGCTACCCATGGGAGGCCTGTCTCCTTCTGAACAGAAACAGAGAAGTGGATGGGGGTGCAGATGGAGGTAGTGGGAAGCAAGGAGGGATGAGAAAATGTGGTCAGGATCTAAAATAAATAAAATTTTAAAAAGCTCTAAATGTCAGTGGGTTTATATGCTTTCCTAATAACTAGCTAGGCAAGCTTTAGAATCAGGGAGCTATGAACAAACAAAAAAGTCTTCATTCATTCCCCTTAACCCCCCCACTTCTGTCCTTATTAGGTTGTTTTCATGTCTTGAGCTCTCTTAATTCTTAATTTAAGAATTCAATAAAGTAGAGTCAGGGACATCCCTTTCATCATATTAATACACCATTTTGAATGTAACAGCGAAAGGTCCATGATCTTAACACTGTGTCTCAAGGTTATTCTATTAATTTGTCTGTCTGTCCTTACAATTGCCTTAACTGTAACCTGTTGTAGGAATTTAGCAGAATCCCTGTATCAGAGTAGATATTAGAACAAACAGCCGTTTTTTAGAATTACTTTAACCTTGAAGTATCATTGTGGAAAACGGTGATTGCTTTTCGTGATCTGTAGAATTGTTCTGTTGAACGGGCATTGCAACTATCCCATGTGACTTTGGTCACAAGGCACCTCAGGCACACTTGTGACTCTTGCATTATTGTGTATTGCACATGATACATAATGAAGGACTAGAATCATGTAGGCCTGTGAAGTTTTCCTTCAGTAAGACACGTAAATTAGATTAGGGACCTTGGTATGAGGAAATACTTCCAAGATTTGGTTTGCCATTAGTTTAATTCTCCAGTCTAGTGGTGAATGTCCAGTTTATATTTGTTGTTTAGCATAAAAGGGAAATTGTCTATGTGCTGAGTATTACAATAATGGCCACTCAGATATGACTTTTTTTCTTTACTTTTCTATAGGACAGGCCAAGTTAGAGCAATGGACCAAAAATAACTGACTGTCGACAATTTTTCTTGTGAATAAGCTCTATTTACCATGAGCCTCATGATAGCCCACACCTCCCACACTCATGTAACAGATATTTATTGAAAAATAGCTATGTGCCAGCCTTTGTGAGAAAAGAAAAATAGATCAAATAAAGCTTGAAAATCAAATTTTCTTTGAGCTGTTTGGAATAACATTATTCTTAAAATCTCAATGTGTAAGATTGTTAAGTTATAGCATGTGTATTACTATTTAATGACAATGGCTAATTCTATAATTACATACTAGAACCTTTAAAACTTTATATCCAGCATTTCTTATTTTATACAGTTTAAACTCAGGAATCTTGCTTTGAAATTGAAGACAGAAGAAATACAGTTTGTAACCTGAGCTATCCCTTTTTTCACATGTGATTTTTACAAACATGTAACGTTTCTGAAGTAATTGGGATTTAGCCAGGACTTTGTTACCTTTTCAATCCACAAGTGATATTTTACCTCTTATTTTAAAGACAGAGTTAATTGAGACTGAGATGACGTTTTAGGACACAAGAACAAATATTTGAGAAAATACCTCATGGACTGAGCAAGAGATACAGCAAAGATTGAGAATCTCAGGGGAATAAGAGCTCACTGAAGTGAGGGAGAAAACAGAATTTTAGTAAAACTAATGCTTGCACTAAACAGCTCTGGATAGATTTATGAATCAATGAGAGCAAGATGAAAGTTGACAATTCTCTGTTTTGCATTTCAGAATTAAAGCTCTACCAGTGAATAAGGATAAAGGTCTATTGAGTTTCATAGGCCTGGCATTAGGAAGGAAACGACCCTCATTGACAGGTGAAATTGATCTGGCATTTCCCAGAAGAGAAATGAACTTTCAGAAATGACCTGCTTCTCCTTTCAGGGTACTTCAACTATTTCAATAATTTAAGGCTATTTCTCATGGAAACGGAATCAATTTTCTCTAAACTTGAAGCACATTAATGAGTATTCTGAACTTCTTTCCCTTAAGCCAAGTGGTAAGTGAGAGCCAAGCAACCTTGAAAGCTTTTACATTAAAGAAAGCACAATTTTCTCTCTTTGAGGAAAAAAAAAAGCTATTGGTTGACGGTAAGTTTAATACATGAAATACAAAGTTCCCGTCGTTATGAGGTGCAGAGAAAAAGCCTATGGTGGAGACCAACTAATAGTAGTCACAGGGACTTATGGCCCTGCCCCCTTTTCATTCATAGATATTTAAATGCATTTATCTGTCTTTCATAATTCCTGCCTCTCATAATTATTTGCACCCCAGTTTCCTTGGCTCGCCCATTTTCTGTTTTGATTTGTACCTCTTAGGGTGGAATGACACCAGAAAGGTAATGATGAGCATGCTTTATCTAATAGACATGATCTCACATCTCCAAGGTGCCCTGTCTCAGCACGAGGATGCTTATGGCAGATGCCCCATCACCATTCTAGGTACCAGAGTCTGAGTCAAATGAGAGTTACACATAAGGGCGCTTTGAATAAGATGCCCCATAAGCTCAGATAGTTGAATGTCTGGCTCCTACTTGACATACTGTTTGGGAAAGATTAGGAGGTGTGGCCTTAAGAGTGGGTATGCTACAGGAGTGAGCTTTGACGATTCCAAAGCCCACCATGCCCAGTTTGGTTTTCCCCCCACCTGCTGCGTGCTGCCTGCTGCCTGCAGACCACCATTTATGTTTTTAAGCTACTGCTCCAACACCAGATCTGCCTGCCACCATGATCACTACCATGATGGTCATGGACTAACACTCTGAAACTGTAAGCAAGCCACCAATTAAATCAGTGATTCTCGACCGGTGGGCCTCAACCATTGGAAAAACACACATTTCCAATGGTTTGAAGAAACCAACCATAAATTACTTTTCATTGCTACTTCATAACTAATTTTGCTCCTGAGCAATGTCTCTGTTGCAAAGATCATCAGAAACTGTCTTTTCTCATGGTCGTGACCCACAGGTTAAGCACCAGTGAATTAAATGCTTCTACCTAAAAGCTGCTGTGGTAATGGTGTCCCTTCACAGCAATAGAGAAGTAATAAAAAACATATGTACTTTTAAGTTCCTAAAACATTATAGCTTATAAATTAAACCCAAGAAAGCATAATAATTATATTTACCATCTGTAAGCTGAAGTGAGTGTAAGAAAGACTTTTCTCCGTAGTCCACCTTAACTGTCCCTCCTAATTCTTACCCACTCCATGGTTCCCTTGTTCACTCATGATTTCATCTTTCTAGCACTGCTGAGTCTCCCTCATCCAACTCCTATCCCACTGTTCAACGTTATTGCAGGTGTTTGCTTACAGCTCAAAACCTTGGAGCTATTTCTCCTCTTGGTGTTAGTAGCAAAGAAACAGAGCTCACCAAAGAAAGAAAAAAATCAAGACACAAACCCAGGTAGGATACTCAGAGGCAGAGTGCTTGCTTAGCATTTGTATAAAGTCCTAGTTCAGAGCTGCCCAAGTGAGGAGAGCATACTTTAAGAACATAATCTAAATAACAGTATTGTTTTTTAGAGTTTTTACTACAATTTTTTTGTTTAGTTAACTGAGCGCATGTGTGTTTCCGTGTGGTTGCACTTGAATTCTCATGCTCTTTTCACGTGTACATGGATGTCAGAGGACAATCGGTTGGGTTTTTCCCTCCTCTTGTGTGGTCCCTAGGAGGGTCGAACTCAGATTGTCAGACTGGGCAAGCATCCTTACTCTATTCAGTTGCCTTAAGTTCTAAACAGAGTAAACCATTAAATTTTTAAAATGAGTCTAATTATGTATTTTAGGAAACATTATGGAATCAAAATCTAGTTCTTTTTTTTTTTTTTTTTTTTTTTTTGGTTTTTCGAGACAAGGTTTCTCTGTGGCTTTGGAGCCTGTCCTGGAACTAGCTCTGTAGACCAGGCTGGTCTCGAACTCACAGAGATCCGCCTGCCTCTGCCTCCAGAGTACTGGGATTAAAGGCGTGCGCCACCATCGCCCGGCTTTTATTTTATCATATGCAAAGTCTAACAGTTTGATGAGAAGAATGAACTTGTGTACTTAGGTTTAGTTGCCTTTCTCGTTTAATGAGTACTAATACAGATTCATCAAGGAAGTCCACCTCACCTTCCTGAGGGGCTAGGGCTGCTCTCTTCACTTTCCCATGGGTCATTCTTACTCCGTGGAACCGGGGGCTGCAGCATCTCAGCCGCGAGAGGATCAGCGTCATTTTCTGCTCTGCCAATCCACTCCCCAATCACGCGGGGCCTCAGAAGAGAAGAATTGAAAGCCACTGTTTCCTGCAAGAATAAAAATAAAAAGCGCTGCTTTAGATGGCCTATTCTTCTTAACAGATAACAGGAAAATAGCGTCGTCCAGGTGTTTGGGTTCACTGGAACCAAAATGTCCTTTTGTTTCTTGCCTTTTCTACTCAATGCCTCCTTCTGTGATTTAGGCTAATTCCTGGAGATCATTGTCATTACATATCTAGGAGTGAAATCTTGGATTTAGATCCCCAGGGTTACAAGAATTCCCAGAAAGAAAGCGTGGGACCGGCTTTTTTGGTGGAGGGAAGAGAGGCTGCAAGGCCTGCAGTGTGCAAGGGTGTCGCAAGAAATGAGCTGCAGCCAGAAGACACAGCCATGAGGATGCAGGGTGGGAAGGATGCATTTCTCCCACTGTGATGCATCCGGGACTTTCAGGTCAACAGTAGAAACAGGAAACAGGAAACTACCCATGACAAGTAGATTGGGTTAGCTGAAAACATGTTGGTCTCTTTTTATATATTTGAAATGAGGCAAGTCATTCAATTTGCCAGTTTTGCTATGATGTAGCCAAGAAAATATTAATGGAGAATATGAATATATGTGACAACGAGATATACCTTAAGCGAAAAAGTCATTATAAAGAAATATCTATATAATCAAATTTCATCTGAAGCCTCATGTGGACTTATAGTCACCATTTGATTCATAATTCACTCATCTGTTAATTCACTAGTTTTTACTAAGTCTTAGTATGTAATAAGAGCTACCTGATGTTCTGGGAAAGCAATAACAATAAGGAGCAGATTTTAGTAATGGTATGATTTAAAAGAGAGATTGTAGGTGATTTTAACATCTTGGCTTGGCATTTCCTTATCTTTTCAATATTCCATGACAAATATGTACTGTATAGCACACGAAATGTCCCGATTTGAGAAACAGTCTTCTTAAATCTCTTTTACTGAAAACTTTCACTATTAGGAGAATTTTGAACAAGTCTTCAAAAATTCAGACCTGATGTTCTGTGCCTTTGTAATTCATATATAGTATGCAAATGTATTGTAGAATATAATAAATACAATGTCTAAATATACAGATGTAATAAAAACACAATATTTAAAACAACACATAATAGTTTAGATACTAACTTAAAAATCAAGACCACACAAAATGTGACTTACAATATACTTAATTGACATTTCTCTGAGTTACAGGGAAAAGGCTGGGCATTGACTAAATATTAATAATTAATTTTATTTATATAGTGGGATAAAATAGAAACAGATTGTCATTGCTATCAGCTCACAGGAGCATAAGAACTGGTAATAAAAGAAAGTTACAAGTGGCTTCAGGAACAGTAAATAAAAAGATGACATAGGACTTAAGATTTGGCAAGATAAAAAACGCCGAGAACAGCAGAGATTCAGAAGTAACCCTTTGGTTGCTTGCTGGGAAGTTAAATGAAGTGCTAGACATCACTGCTATTGGAAAGTGGAACATGCAGAGGGTATAAATGGCTTGATATTTGGGATGGTTAACTCCAGCTGGCACAGAAATTTAGTGAGAAATAGCTGGGCAATTGAGAGAGATTCACACAGGTCAGGGCAGTTGGGAAGCTACTATTTTACTGTATTAAAAATAGGACTTGATGACTTGTACTTTTCTGAATGCATCAAGATCTTTCTTTGGTGATATTGTCAAAAAGATGGAAGAAACAAGTACCTCTATTTAATTGAAAATTGTTAAACTTAGTCTGTTCACGTGCAATAGATCGAACAGATGTTTTTGTATTTTGTTTGGATTGGATTAAGCCCAGCAAACATATTTCTGTGTATATATCGTTCTAAAAATGTTTTAATGAATCAAACTATTTTTAAAAGTACACAATCACATAACATTAAATAAAATTTAAATATATTTAAGCAAACACACAGAGACAGAGAGCGGAAGTGTGTATGGCTGTGTAGTCTTGGCTCGCGGAGAACTCAGGTTGGCCTGCGCTCACAGAGGTTTGCCTGCCTCTACTTCACACATGCCGAGATTATAGGCATGAACCACCACATCCGATTAAAATTAAAATAGTTTTAGGACAGGCTCCAAAGCTGCAGAGAAACCCTGTCTCGGAAAACCAAAAAGGAGAGAAAAAAAGTAGGAATTATTGGAGCTTCAAAGTGGATATAAAAAAAGATTAATTCTGTCACTGTAAATGTTATAACAAAAACAACAAAACCCCAAAAACTTCCACTAAAACTAGTATTTAGATAAAGTGGCTTTTTTTGTGAATTAGAGATTCTTTGGAGGGGAAAGCTTTGACTCGATGCTGATATAAAGAGAAGTAATGCCGTGGGAAGTAGCAGAGGAGGCATTAACGGCTTTTGTTGTTCCCATTTGATATAAAATGGAAAGGGGATGAATCATTAGGCTATGGGAAGTGGAGTTCGATGGTAGAGCTTTGGATAACCAAGATAAGAGGAGCGGTAGGAAAGTGGGAACAACAATTCCGGGCACTGTAAAACCTCAGGGTTTAGTCCAGTCTGTGTGTTGAAGGCTGACACGGAGGGTTCTTGCCACACAATTTCAGGGCGGCTGAACCCTGGGCAATAACCAGGAACAGAATGAGAGTACACGAAAACCCACTAAATGTTTGACTTGATCACAATCTAAAACACCCATGCATGATGAGCTAATTCAGATATAGCCTGAGTTAGAACATATTGTCACCACAAAGCTAATAGAATTTTCCCCACTAGCTTTTATTCTCCCTGCTGCCTCAGCAGAGAAAAGTTAAAACACCTTGGTTCGGTCCTTAGTGGAATTTTCTATACACTCACACACTTTTTTTCTCTAAAACTTGGCCACAGTCGCTGAAGGAAAAAACTTAGAGCATGCTGTGTTTTACTAGTCACCCTGGTAAGCCATCACATGAATAATACAAAGAAAATCACTATTATTGTCTGGTTCAGAACACATTTACTAAGATGCTCTTGCTGTCAAGCTTTGTTACTACATTTAGCTCCTCTGTTTGCAAGTAGTTTTTATAGCATCAATTATAAATGGAATACAAGTACTCATAATGGCTGTAGGCCATGCACAGTAAGAGGCTTCACTCTGGGGAGTTATTTGAAAACAAACATGCCCCTCTTTCTGGTTTCCTTTGGTTCACATTTATAGGTTACCAGCAGCCATGCCTTCCTGAGTATAATTACACAAAGCAACTGGAGAAGGAAAGGAAAAGGAAAAGTTTGAAGGTCAACAGTATAATGGGTAAGAGTGGGGATCAATTCCCAGAACACAGATTCTATCCCTTACACAACTGGCTTACAAACAGTTTGCAAAGACTAGAACTATGTGGTCATGTACACCTAGCATTTGCACATGTGTACAATATACAGCCATCTCGATGGCAACTTCCCTAATCTCAGTCATTTCCAGTCCGTTCCCCTCTGTTCATTTTGCTTGTTTACAGCATTTACTACCTCCTTATTTCTACTTATTCATATCTATCTATCCGTCCGTCGTCCATCCATCCGTCTGTCTGTCTGTTTAATGTGGCCCTGTCTCACTGCAAGCTCTGGCTTGCCTGGAACTTGCTATGTATATCAGGCTGGCCTCAAACTCCTAGAGCTGCTTCTGCCTCTGCCTCTGGAGTGTTTGACTTAAAAGCATGACCACTATAATAAGCTAACCTGCCTTTTTAAAGGGATTTTATTTTTTTTTAATTTTTTATTGAGAAAAAGAAAAAAAAAGTTTCCGCCTCCTCCCAGCTTCCCATTTCCCTCCCCCTCCTCCCACCCTTCTCCCCCTCCCCCCACTCCTCTCTCCCTCCCTCTCCAGTCCAAAGAGCAGTCAGGGTTCCCTGCCCTGTGAAAAGTCCAAGGTCCTCCCCCCTCCGTCCATGTCTAGGAAGGTGAACATCCAAACTGGCTAGGCTCCCACAAAGCCAGAACTTGAAGTAGGATCAAAACCCAGGGCCATTGTCCTTGGCTTCTCATCAGCCCCCATTGTTCGCCATGTTCAGAGAGCCCAGTTTTATCCCATGCTTTTTCTATTGGGATTTTATTTTATAAATTTTTACTTATTTTTTGGATGAACTTTGGCTTTTTTGAATGTCTTTTGTTATAGTTTCTGTTTGATCAACAAATGCCCTAACGCTAGCTAGATGAATACCTATTACAGCAGTGGAACACATTTCTATATTATATTTATCCACATAGACTGGGTTTTCTGAAAACATCCCATTTTCCAATGGTCCAAAAATACTAGACACAATGGAATAAGATGTTTTAAATGCAAAGTTCGGAGAAAGGAACTCTGAGAAAGGATGGGAATGTTTTCCAAAGGAAAGTCCCTGTCCATGAAGTCGACTGGGAGCTGATAGAGCATCTGCCGTAGACCCTTCAAAAGCTGCCAAGAAACGGGTAACCTTAGACTTTAAGGGTCATTAGTGTGTGGGACCAGTTTGAATAACCCCAATCTTTAGTCTCCCTGTGTCCATATTTCTTATCATGTGACTTGAGTATCTCAAAATATAAAATATTTTTGGGTATGATATATTTTCTTCCACCTATGATTTGTTTAGACTAATGGTGAGGACAGAAAAGATCCTATCAGATACAAGTAAGCCTCGCCCTCCAGAGACCTTCCCTGTCACATTTGCTCTCCTGCATGTCTGCCATCTCCACCAGAAAGACTTGCCTATAATAACCTCTCCAGGTTCTTAGGAGATAGGTGACCAGCTCTGACTCACCTCAGACCAACCCACCGGATAGAACTTGACAGGCACATGAGCCACCTTCCAGACACATGAAAGAGTTCAATTATAATTCCCGGAGCAATTCCATTCAGAAACCAACACAACTCAGCTTAATCCCAAAGAAGCAAGAGAGATAAATATGTTATTAATCCACCAAGTTATGGTAAAACTGTTACCTACAGTCAACTGAGAGGTAGCATTATTAAATAAAAGATTACCTTAATTGATATTGGACTATATAGTAGCAGGTGGAGACTTTGAAATGGTAAGAACATTTTAAGAAGCTGAGAAAATGGACACCAGTGTTGCATGGTGTTCAAATGTTTGGTGAAATTATGACCTTACAAGACAGAATTATATCTAACAGACTCCCAAAATTGAGAATGGAAATCTTTAGAGAAAATATTGTAATCACCATCAGTTTATGCCTAATTCCTTGCAAGTTGTTTTCAGAAGATGGGCAGAAAAAATAATCGACCAATTTGTAAGATAAATTCCAAGAAAATGTTGAATGTGGCCAAGTATATCACCACTAATTTTTCCAGATGTGCGAAGGTCCTATAGGAATTGAAGTTCTCACCAAATGTTAAACTTAGGTCTTTTCATATAAACAAAGCCAGAGAGTAAAGAAATGCCAAGGGTATGACTATAAGTCCCTCTCTGCAAATTAAAACAATGTTAACTAAAGGTGATGTCTCAAAACACCTAATAAAGTACTGGTCATTAGATCAATAATAAACCATGAAAGATTTGCAGATATAAATATGGCACAAGGAAGGACATGGATAAGATATGGGGAACCATCTATTTGGCATAAATGAAATGTTTGGAACAAAAGAGACAGATTATTTAGAGTGTAAACTGTTGACCCGTTTTCGAGCAGTCAGGGAGCAAGTAGAGAGAGTTGCTCAGTAGATTCTTTTTCTACCTTCTCCTAAGGTTGATAAGAAAAGAAGAAAATCCTGCACAGTGAAAACAAGAACCATAAACAGTAGGTTGGGACTACCATGAAATCCAGTTCTCACCACCTGGGCACAGTTAAAGAGCTCACATCCCAATGTGGGCTTTTTATTGTGATACACCTCATTTTACCTTTTCCCTACTAGGAATGGTAATCAGGTTATCCCCACACCAGCCCTATCATGAAATGGAAACAAAGAAATAAAACCGTCCTCATTCATATATGTTTATTTTGTATGGAAAAAAAACAAGAAATTTCAGAAATAAATGTAAGTTAACATATGGCTTTCCTACAAGCTGATCAAATGTCAGCTAAATTGATGAAGAGATGTTCATGGGTGACTCAGATGTGAAGATGCCAATTCTCCCACACACACCTAAGTAAAGCACGCGCTGAGCCAAACCCACTCTGGTAACAGAAAACTGGCAGAGAGGGCAATGGAACCAAGCAGAGGGTCCAGATGTGGTCTGCTCAATGATTCTAGGAAAGTTTTTCTCCATATGGGGGAAAATATATCTCAGATTTTTGTTACACTGAACAATAATAATTTGGGTGGATCAAATACCTATTTGTGATTAAAAAATACTTGAATAGGAGACTTTTAAGACTATTGTTTTAATGATTCCCTGTGAGAATGGATTTCTTAGCAAAATGTCAATATTTCAGAAAATAGTCATTTTTCCGTTAACAGTAAACACAATTTAGAACATGATGGCATTGCTTAAAATAAAAGAGTGTACATGAGAAACACGTAACACACAGAAGCCAACATCTAGAATGTATAATAAACTCATAGGGAAAAAAACATGTAAAAAAAGTAGGCAAAAATACTATATGGCACTGGACTTTGTTAAATGTGGTAAGATTGTCAGTCAAGTCTATGAGAATTTTTTTATTATAATGTTGGATAGCAGATGGTTCAGAAGAAGAGTATTATACTGAACTGTTGGTAGAAGTATAAACAAAATCAAACACTTATTAATAAAAGAATACCGCCCATATAATGAAGGCGAAAAGGCACAGGAGATACAGGCTATGCTTCCCTGAGAGTCTGTCTCTTATTCTGTGCCGAAGGGATACCATGGGCAAAAAAAAAAAAAAAAAATAGAAACACTCGTGGCCACGATATCATCTTTTTTCAAAGAGAAAATTGAAAAAAGTAGATGTTTGGAATAAAACACCATTTATGAAAATTGTAAACCTTAGATAAGCAGAAAATATGTTAGAAAGGTGTATGGGACCTGGCATAGTGGTTCATACTTTTAATGCCAGCATTCAGGAGGCAGAGATAGTTCTCTGTGAGTTTGGACCAGCCTGGTCTACTTATATAGTACCAGGATCACCAGAGCTACATAGAGAGATCCCTTAAAGAGAAACAATAAACAAAGATGTGGGAAAATAATGGGGGAGGGAAGGAGAGAAAAGCAAGAGAATAAAATTGCATTTGAGGACAACGTAAAGCAGTTGCACAGGACTATCTCCTGTCTCAGAAGAGATTTGCTCTTTGGGTATATATTACACACCTAGGTATTTACAACAATTCCTCTTCATGCTTTGTACTGTATGTCATGTCTGATTTTTATTTAGTTATTTATTTTTGTAAAAAGGCAGCACATGCTCACTGATGTATAGTTTTGACATTTTTCCTTTGGTTCCCACATTCTTGATTCCTCTGATAACTTCCATGCCTGTTAGTCACCTGGTACTGCTCCCATGTCAGCTGGACAGTGAGGTGCTAGGGAAAAGGTGGTCCGCTTCCCAGCACAACTCCCCCAGCTACCACAGTATTCGACCTGTTGTTTCTTTAAGATATTAAATGAATGTCGGATGAGTGCAAGAGTGACCTTTATTTGGGTAATAATGCTCAATAATACATTATCAACACTAATTATCAGGGATATCAAATAAAAACAACAATAAATAACATGATACAACAAAACTCCATCATCATAAGGATGGCTTTGATATCATAGACAAAACAGTGTATGATGGAGACTACACAGAGAAAACGGAGCCAGTCCACTTCCTAGCGGTGAGGTAAAATGGTCCCACTGGAAACAATTCCACAAAAGTTTCAGGATGGATGACTGTGTGGCCCAGCACTCATGAACATGAGTGTTCATAAAACACCATTTGAAGTTACTGGAGAGGAGAACCTCAGATGTTCAATAACGTATAAATGAATAAGTAGAATGTGGTATCTTCATTCCACGGAATATTATTCGGTAAGAAAACAAATGAAATCTTGATATTTCTACAACACGACTGAACCTTGAAGACGCTGTGCTAACAGAAGGAAGACAGTCACAATAGACTACCTATTATATGATTTGTGCTACGTTTACAGAACAAGAAAATCTATTACAGATGCTAAATAGATTCGTTGTGATCTAGAGCTGAAAGGTAAGACAGATTTGGAGGTAACTTCTCATAAATACAGGGATTTCTCTGGGAACTATAAAACATATTCTGTACTTAAATTATAATGATAGCTGCAGATTTTTTGAAGAAAATATAAACCACTAAGTTATGCTCTTTTTAAAAGATAAATTTTTGTGAATTAAATATCAATAGTGGTATTAAAATAACGCATTTAAGTGTTTTTTCAGAATTCCTCACATTGTAATGAAGAATATGCCTGGATTTGGGGTCAGTTTTGAGAGGCCAGGAGCTGGTGTCTAGTTCAGGTTTATCAAGTCCCAGCTTGGAGATACAGAACAAATCACTTGACCATCCCAACCTTCATTTCCCATTTATCTTGCAGACATACACAATCACTTCACTAGGCTCTGGAGAGCCATCGGAATGGTACACCCAACAGCTGCTGGGTGTATCCTCTACTTCCCTACCCCTATTTTCTGCCTTTATACATAACAAAAAACATTTTACTCCCAATTACAGGCATTTTCACACCAGTTCAAACCTAACAGACATAAGCGTCTTAATACTCACACACCTTCTCATCAATCATCAACCTACTGCAGAGTCAGTCCTCCTCCTCGTCTCCCACACCTTTTACATTCTCCTTTTTTGCAAGCCTCGTATGTAATATTCTAGTATCCAAATTACACAATGACTGTTTTGTAAATAGACTCCATTATCTTATTTAACATAAGTGAACAATTATTATTTAATACCCTTCAATATTTAGTTTTAAAATCTCCCAGATGGTTTTAGGGAAGTTATCTGAATGTTGAAGGCAGGATCTCAGCAATCTCCATATATTACAAAAGTCTTTTATGTTGCTATTAATTAGAATTCTCTTACTCCGGTTAATTATTTTTTCTTATAATATTGCTATTGCTTGAAAACTCTGAAGTGCTAAGATTTTCCTGTGAGTACTACACATGCTATATTATTCTCTTTTGAACTCTACAGTGTGGCTTGAGATGTTCCTTCTCCATTGTGGTTTGGCAGATTTACAGTTAGATCTAGATAAAAACATGTTGTAAATAAATTCCATTATCTTACTTAAGCTAACAATAATTCTTTAATACTAGTCAATATTTATTTTCAAAATTTCCCAGATGCTCTTAGGGAAGTTATTTCTCTCTGCTCATGTGGCTTAGAGAGAATGGGTCTGTTTTCATCACAAGACACATGACCACCCAAGTTCATCAGTGAGGCAGGCAGTTCTGAGCATTTTGCTTAGATCCATTAATTCATCAGCATAATAACATAAATAACCAATTGTGATTTTCTAATTTTGTAATTCTATATATATTTATTGGAGTACTTCTATAAAGAGGAGAAATATTTCCAGCAGATGCTGATTACCCTGAAGAGACAATTTGTAGCTTTATTCTTTCACTTTGCTCCAGCTCGCCTTTAAAAATAACAATTGTGCATCTCTGATGTCCTCAAAGATGATTATGGAAACTTTGAAGAAAATATGGGTTTTGTAAGCTCTGGCTTCACTCACATCATCTCAGTTATTATTCTTACTCATGTATCAATTACTCACCTTTCCCCAGCAGCAGACAATTCTAGTTATCTCCTGAGCCAATCCTAGTCATTATTAGTAGTTTGTCCATCTTAGTGAGGCTCAATACAGTTTCTTTTGTATAGCCTCTGCCCAAGACCTGGAAGCAGCCACTCCTTTGAGGTGCTTCACTTACTAGTAATATTCACAGGCTAGAACCTCTGCACTAGAGGTACTAGTGGCTATTGAGTTAGAATAGTTGATAAAACTAACAAATACGCTTTCCAAGAATTTTTCCCTGTCAGGATTAGTGGTACATTCTTTTAATACCAGCACTAAGGAAGAAGCAGGCAGATCTATAAGTCTGAGGTCATCCTGGTCTACATACAGTGCTACATAGTTGAGATCCTGTCTCAAAAAAAAAAAGTCTTCTCAGGACTCAGACTTCCTGGGAGAAGAAAGCTTAAAGAGACCCTTTCTACTACTCATCAGGATTGCCCAAGTGTCACTTAATTTAACAACAGTGTTGTATGAATCTCTCAATTGCTATTTTGCCTGTCATTTGATAATTGCTTTATCATTATACATATATTGTATAATGTTTATGGATATAAAATATATATGGTTTATATTATAAAATGTTCCTAGAACTATTTCTGATTTGATGCTTTTTTCCCTAAGGACTTTCAAGCATAAAACATTTTCTAACATGGCTGCCACATGACATTCAAAACTACTAATTAATAATTGGTAATTTCCAACTTAATTATTTGAATTAACTGAATAAGATTACTCAATACAAATGAAAATTCTAGGTCATCTGTGGAATTCAAACACACCTTTTTAAATTTCCTTTTGTTTTTTAACAGGTTTCAGTGTCTCTGATTCTTGTAACCTCCACATTATTTTAAGAATTAAAATATATTATTTTTGGAAAATATTCCAGGTAGTGTTTTTCAGATGTTCCCCTATATTCCAACTCAAGTCATGCATTCTTTAGAACAATAATAGCAAATTAATGCATGCTAGCCACATCGAAAAGCATATGATGTTGGTCTTGCTTTCCCATCATTGGCTGCACTGATGGCCATTACTAGTGTGAGGCAGTATCTTCTATTTCCTCCAAACTGAACTTAAGGCTTTTCTCTCATCAGTAATTATCTTCTGGGACAAACAGCTGGAGACTATATTGATTTTCTGGAAACATAAACATTTCACCCATTACCTTTAGCATCTTTTGCTCAAGTTGACCTGTATCAATTGATGCAATGTCTACTGACTTTCAATTTTCTAATTGCATCCAATATTTAACTCATCATAATATATCTTCTACTTAAAATTGAGATTATAGAAATTTTATCTAAATGGATGTATATATGTATTTTCTTTACTCATGCCCCAAATTAAAGTTCTTTAATAGGCCAAGATGATAAGTTCTTTGGCATAGATTACAAAACATACGATGAAAATCCCATTGTAATCCCATGAATGCTATCGTGAACGATGGGATCATTAAAAACAGTCTAAAACTGTATTGCTGTGTCGTCTGTCCTTAGAGCATGTTCCATGTGAAGAAATATGGTGGCTAGCTCTGAATACATGGTCTCATTAATTTCTGAGCCTTTATTCACAACCTGAAATACAATTATGTTCATTAACCTTAGAATATAAGCATATATAAGATACAAGTATTAAAGTTGCTTTAAAATTATACAAAATACTCAGTGGTTCTAAGTTTTATTTATTAATTATGTATACAGCGTTCTGTCTGCACACCAGAAGAGGGCACCAGATCTCATTACAGATGGTTGTGAGCCACCATGTGGTTGCTGAAAATTGAACTCAGGACCTCTAGAAGAATAGTCAGTGCTCTTAACCTCTGAACCATCTCTCCAGCCCCTACTCAGTGGTTCTAAAGTGAAGTTTTTTAAATCCTGTAGATCAACTGCATCTCTGCCCTCTCCTTATCCATGCTCATCATGTACTTTCTCTTATTCTACAGGCAACACATATAATAACTTCAGGTGCATGCGTATGCACCTGTCTTAGTGTATAAGAGGTCTTGGCATCTACACTTTGGTATGATAATGTGCAAATGTGCATGCAGTCTTTCATTGCATGTACTTAATGTACTTAATACCATACTGTCAACACACTTCACCTCCTTGACTTCTTCATTCATTTAACAAGATAGCTGGGGATCACTTTATATTTTATTTTCATTCTTATGGTCATGTAATCCTGTGCTAAATCAATGTTCTAAATTTTATTCAGTACTATTTTTATTGGATTCACTCCAGCTTCTAAAGTAATATGACAGATTATAATCATGTGGATAAGTCTCTTCACATGTTGCCAGCTTGTCCTTTAAATAGGCTGGTGATTTGAATGAGAATGGCCCCCATAGACTCCTATGTTTGAATATTTGGTCCCTGGTTGGTGGAACTCTTTGGGAAGGATTGGGTTGTGTGGCCTTGTTGGAAGAGGCATGTCAGTGGCTTCAAAATACTTGTGCCATTTTGAGTATGCCATCTATCTCTCTCTAGCTTCTGATTTCAATCAAGATGTGAGCTCCCATCTGTTTTAGCTGCCTTGCCTTTGCTCCTCTGTCATGGACTCTAACCCTCTGAAACCAAAAGGTTAATGAAATAATTTCCTTTATACGTTGCAAGGTGTTTTGTCAAAGCAATAAAATAGTAAATAGTAACTCACCATGAGTAGGACAACTTGGTCAACAACTGCACACCAAATGTTTAAGATGTTGCAACATTTTCCTTCCTTGTGTTTGGACCACTTCATATTCTTACTAGCCATGTGTTCATATGCCCGTTTCTCAGAGCCTGATTTAAGCGCATTTTTGCAGACTTTGGAGAACTTTGTAAGTCTGTTAGATATGCATTGGTATTTATATTGTAACATGACTAATCATTGTCTCACAGAGCTAACAAAAATATTTTTCTGTCAGCAAGCTCCTCATATGCTTCACTTATAGTAGAATTTATAAAGCTTAGTTTGTTTAATTTGTTTATTGAGATTTGTGTGTGCATGTGTTTGTGTGAGTATATACACAACTGTGCACAGAGGCCTAAGTAGGATATAAGATCCCTTGGGACTGGAGTTACTGGCAGCTGTGGAGTGTTTATGGCTTGTTACTTGGATACTGGGTTCTGAATTCTTGTCCTCGTGATTATACATCCAGAAGTCCTTCTATATTTTAGAAAAGTTAAGCTTTGATTATAACTTAAATATAAACTGATTTTTTTCTTTGAAAATTGTTTCTTTATTTCATTCATTTTTGAGATACAAGAAAAAAGTGCAAGAACCGTACTAGAAAACATGCAATAAAATATACATCAATATTTCCCCTAATATTATTACATTCATGTGTTAAAAAATCAAAAATGTACCACCATAGCACATAAAGGAGTCTATGATTTTTTTCTTTACTGCCCCTAATGTCCCACAATATATAAGTGGATACGAGATTCTGGGACATGGAAGAGAAGCAGGACAAATGATTGTAGCAATTTATCTACTTATTAAAAGTTTATTTACTTTTATCTTATGTGTTTGTATGAGTGCTTACATGTATGTTTGTGTACCATGTGTGTACCTGGTGGCTACAGAGGCCAGAGGAGGGCATGAGATGCCATGAACCTGGAGTTACAGGCAGTTATGAGCATTAGGTGAGTGGCTAGGAACTAAACCTGGGTCTCCTGCAAGAGCAGCCCATACTCTCAAATAATGAGTCATCTCTCTAGCTCCGGGTCATAACAATTGATGTATGCCCTGCTGTACCAGAATACTGAGAAAATTCTCTCCAAATAGGGACAAAATAAGCCACAAAATTCTAAATTTGCTTTCCAGGGGGGGAAATTAGCAGAAAGTCATCTGGTAAAGAGATATCCACATTCCTAAGACGATATCTCTCTTACACTGCACATGTACAGAAGCCCTTCAGTGGCTTTTGGTGTACTCTGTTAGTGACAGTGTTTGATTCTTATTATCCACTTATTCAGTATGAAATAATTAGCTTTTGAAGAAGGCAAGACGATACAGTAAGTAAAAAATATGGCTTTGGAGTTAAGTGATATTCCAATCTGAATTTGCAGTGATATTTCCACGTTTGTGAATCTTATCAAGTTGACAGACTCCTAACTATGTGTGTTGGATACCAGCAGATCCATCAGGGCTGTTGGGAGTGTGAAAGATTGTGCTTTAAGGAGTTAACACAGTGCTCATCTCCCTCCATACTTTTTAAAGATCGTATTGAATATGTATGTGTTGTGGGTACGCACAAGAGACAATAGGTACCCATGTAGACCAGAGACTTTGGATACCGGCATGAATGGTGATCTGGAAGAGCAGTACAAGCTTTTTCTTTTTTCCACTGAGTTATCTCCCTATAGCCCCATCTCCACTAGGGGCTATGTATACATATTTAATTTGCCCCATTAAAACATTATTTGTGAGACACCATGTGTGCCAGTTAGTTAGTTAGTTTGTTTTTGTCAACTTGATATTAGCAAACGCCCCCCTGGGAAAAAGATACATAAGCTGACAAAATGCCCCCATCCGGTTGACCTATAAGCAAGACTGCGGGACATTTTCTTGGTTGACTATTAGTGTAGGAGGGCCCAATGTGTTATGAGCAGCGTCACCCAGGGGAGGCAGTCCTGAGTTGTGTAATAAAGTGGGCTGAACAAGAGGAGCAAATCAGTAGGCACCGTTTCTCCATGGCCTCTGCATCAGTTCCTGCGTCCAAGTTTTCACCCAGTCTTCTCCTAGTGATGGGCTTGATGGATCCAGAATAGCAACCAGGAAGTTGCTATTGGTCATGATATTTCCACAGCGATAGAAATCTAGTTAGAACACAATGCTCTCATGGTTCCCACTCCATAAGTACAGATGAGAATCATTACTACCATAAAATAGCTGAAGTAAGATGTGTTGATCACGAGAAGCATGAGAAAATGTTGCAGAATGAACTTTAAATATGACAAATAACTGCTTGATAAGCTTTGGATAGCTATGTATTTAGTAATCATTTACCAAGGCTTAGTTAATGTTAAGTCTACAAAAGTGAGCACAAGGAGGAAACCGTTTCTACTAATAAGATAGTTACTAATTTTGAGTGATTACTTTGCCCCAGGCAATGGTGGGAGCCCCAGGCTGGGCTCACTGCAGAGGCTGTCCACATGGGCTCCAGGAGAGATGCTGAAGTTTTCAGCTCTATGGGAGATAAAATTTTAAGATACCCCAAAATTGCATCTCTTACACTGATACAAATTCAGATCTCAAAAGCATGATATAATAGTTATAATTGGGACTGGAAAGATGGCTCAGTGGTTAAGAGCTTTGACGGTTCTTCCAGAGGTCCATGAGTTCAATTCCCAGCAACCACCTGTGATAAGATCTGGTGCCAACTTCTGTCTGCAGGGACACATGCAGGCAGACCATTGTATACATAATAAATAAATAAATAAAAATTAAAATTAGAAAAATAAAAACTCTAGAAGAAAGTGTCCTGCTCTGTGCCCCACCCCTGCTCTGTGCTCTGCTGTGGTTCACAAAATTATACAGCAAGAATACAGCTGACAAAATCACTCAGTTAACCTGCAGGGACCACATTCCAGTGCAGGACACCCAAATTGCAGGGCATTGGGAATATTTGCCTTTTGAATTTCTGTAAAAACCTCGAGAAGCTATAGCACTCCCCTTTCCATAGTGGGATTCATCCCAAAAACTTCTGTGGTGTATTAATTAATTATTGGGCATAACTCCCTCATGTACTGTTATACTGGTTGACTTTTCATTTGTCTGTATAACCTTGATATATAGAATATGTACTGGGTACCTTGGATTCTCAAATAAAAAAAAAACTCAGAAGAAAGGAAATTCTTCCCACTTGGGTGTTAGCGGGAAGCTGTCATTTGGCCTGGAGGCTGGAAATACCAGCTCCAGATTTTACACTCCCACAGTTAGTTTCCCTTTGATCTAGCCACCTTCGATGTCATCTCTAGGGCTAAGAGATTCTCTTTAATCAACTAAAATTTGGTGAAAATACTCATTAAAATCAAGGACCAACCCCTTTCCTCCCACTGATTTTGCTCGTTGCCATAGTTACCACAAATGCTGTGTTCCCAGCCATGACTAGACGGAAGTGCTTAGAGACTGCACAGCAATGCTGTGTTTTTCTTCCCTCTTCTTCTATATTTATCGATTACAAATGTCAAGCTTAGATAACCACACAAATGTAATTAATACACAAACTCCCTCTCCCCCTCTTAGAAATCATAGTCCCTTCCTTTATTTACCCTTTCAGATATGCCCAGGTGCTTAAAAGCCACGCCACCTCCAGGACATAAGTAAGATAACAGGCACCCAACTTTGTCAGCCTTATCTGTTTTCTTAGCCCTGAAAAATGCATGCCTAGTATTCTTGCTATTGCCAGAGAATTGTTAATTGTGTCTGTGTGGGTAAACTGGAAACCTTGTGGAATTGAAAGAAAACGTTTTTTGAAAAATACAGAGACACGAAAAGTAAATGTGTATGAGCTGATTTGTTCACCCTCACACTTGTTGCAAGTGTCTCTGCTCTGTGTCCCACCCTCGCTTGTGCCCCACCCCTGCTCTGGGTCCAACCCCTACTCTGTGCCTCACCCCTGCTCTTTGTCTACATCTTGGGCTTTCTGGGCATGCAGCCTCTAGTGCGTCAGTTTTTCACCTGCAAAAGATGGATAGCATCTCATTTCATAGTTAAAGAGTGTTAAATGGGATGATACAAGTAGATAATTTAGAACCTCCTGTGGTGTGTACCAAGTGAGCCATGTGACATGGCATCACCTATGTGAAGTGCTGAACCAACAGCTAGCATATAGCAGTCATTAGCTAGGACATTACTATCTATTATATTCTTTATCATGACTATTCATCTACTTAAATATTCATGGATGAGGGATTCAAGTCCAGCATGTAGAAGACAGTGGTAATTCTGATGACATTTCTGAAAGTCATGTAGTCGCCACCATAAAGTCCCTTTCTTGAGTGAGAGCATAGGGAGGCCCATCCTCTACTTTCTTGTTAAGATACCCAGTGGATTCAATTTGCCAGTATTTTATTTAGTATTTTTGCATCAATGTTCATGAGTGAGATTGGTCTGTATTTCTCTTTCTTAGTATGGTCTTTCTGTGGTTTGGGTATCAGGATAATTGTAGCCTCATGAAAAGAGTTTGGCAATGTTCTTCTGTTTCTATTGTGTGGAATAATTCAAAGAGTATTGGTATTAGTTCTTTGAAAGTCTTATAGAATTCTGAGCTGAAACCATCTGGTCCTGGGCTTTTTTTGGTTGGGAGACTTTTGATGACTGTTTCTATTTCTTCAGCAGTTATAGGTCTGTTTAATTTGCTTATCTGGTCTTGATTTAATTTTGGTAAGTGATATTTATCCAGGAAGCTGTTCATTTCCTTTAAGTTTTCCAATTTTGTGGAGTATAGGTTTTCAAAATATGACCTGATAATTCTCTGGATTTCCTTCGTGTCTGTTGTTATGTCCCCCTTTTCATTTCTGATTTTGTTAATTTGGATATTCTCTCTCTGCCTTTTAGTTAGTATGGATAGAGGTTTGTTTATTATGTTGATTTTCTCGAAGAACCAACTCTTTGTCTCATTGATTCTTTGTATTGTTTTCTTTGTTTCTATTTTCTTGATTTCAGCTCTCAATTCATTATTTCCTGCCATCTAGTTTTCTTAGGTGAGTTTGCTTCTTTTTGTTCTAAAGTTTTCAAATGTTTTGTTAATTCACTAGTGTGGGATTTTTCCAGCTTCTTTATGTAGACATTTAGTGCTATGAACTTCTCTCTTAACACTGCTTTCATTGTGTCCCATAAATTTGAGTATGTTGTGTGGTCATTTTCATTGAATTTTAGAAAGACTTTACTTTCTCCCTTGACCCATTGATGATTCAGGTGAGCGTTGTTTAATTTCCATGTATTTATGGGTTTTCTGGAATTAGCATTGCTGTTGACTTCTAGTTTTAAACCATGGTGATCTGATAAGGTACACTGTGTTATTAAGACCCGAATATTAATCCACATACCTTCAAACACTTAATTTTTGACAAAGAAGCAAAAAATATCAAATGGAAAAAAGAAAGCATATTTAACAAATGGTGCTGGCATAACTGGATATGAACATGTAGAAGAATGAAAATAGACCTATATCTATCACCATACACAAAACTCAAGTCCAAATGGATCAAAGACCTCAACATTTACATGTAAATGTAAATGGTACATTTACACAATGGAGTACTACACAGCAGAAAAAAATAACGACATCTTGAATTTTGCAGGAAAATGGATGGAGCTAGAAAACATTATTTTGAGTAAGGTAACCCAGACCCAGAAAGGCAATTATCACATGTACTCACTCATAGGTGGTTTTTAAACACAAAGCAAAGAAACCAAGCCTACAAACCACAATCCCAGAGGATTTAGACAACAATGAGGACACTAAGAGAGACTTACATAGATCTAATCTACATGGGAAGTAGAAAAGGACAAGATCTGAATATATTGGGGGAGGGTTGAAGTGGGGAGGGGAGAGGCAGAGAAGGTAGCAGAGAAAAATGTAGACCTCAATAAAAATCAATAAAACAAAAGATTTCCAGTGGAAATATTCTGACTGAAGGTTGCTTGTGTCTCATGGCACATCTGGGTTTGTGCACACTTTTCTGAGAATTACTATGAAGATAATGATGTTACAGTGGAAAGGCTAGTACAGTACATGAAGCTAACACCTTGGCCACGCTTGTGGCACCGTTCAATTGTGTTGAATACGGTCATTATTGTGATGCCCATCTCTATATAAGCAAAGTTTATGAAGAGCTTTTTTATATTGTCAAGCCAAGTCTATACTTGTTCAGGAGCTCCCCATCTCTCCAGAACCTAGTCCTTGACAACTGCCATTGTACTTCTGTTTCTAGATATGGGAATGCCAAATACACACAGGGGAATCAATGTAACACTTGTCTTCTGTGCCTGGCTTATTTCCCTTAGCACAAGTGCCTCAAAGTTCAATGACACTATACACGTCACAGTACGTCATTCTTTTGTTGGCTGACTATGTGCCACTGTGTGTACTTCCCCACTGGTGAGCATTTGTGTTGCTCTCATGTCCTGGTGAACAATGCCACTGGGAACAGGATATGGAAGTGCCTGCTACAGATCTTGCCTTACTTCTTTTAGATGGGTATTTATAGGTGGGGTTTCTTTATCAAGCACCATCTTAACTCCTATCTACTTGTGCAGTAAAATATTTTAAACTAGGTAACTTACAAATAATAGAAATAAATAGAAATTTATTTCTCACCACTCTAGAGGCTGGGTCTCTGAGATCAAATTTCCCAACACTGGAGTTTTGCTCCAGTGCTACAGGCAGAGTACCTTGTCTTCACATGGGAGAGGGCAGAGGAATGGCCAAGCAGGCTCCCCGAATCCTTCACAGAAAACTAATGTCTGTGATTGGCACCTCATGACCCAGTCACTTGAAAACCTTTGCCACTTAATACTATGAGGTTTAACACTGTGAGTATGAAGTTTCAGTGTGAATTTTCAGAGGACACAATGTTAAAATCACAGCATATGGTGAGCTAATTTTCAACCACTTGAAGAACTGCCCATCTGTTTTCCATAGTGGCTGTTTGGTTTTTATATTCCCACCCAAACTCTGGCATATGGTAATTTTACTTTTAATTACTGAAGGCACTGTATACCGTCTTCCATAGTTCCTGTTCTATGTCATATTCCCACCAACAAGGATATACACAGTCCCACATTCTCCATGTCCGTACCAACACTCAACACTTACTACTTTCTGTTTGCTTGTTATCTTGTAGTAGCTACGACCCTGGTGATTTGCATGGCAGTGGACACTGGCACGACTTTGCTTTGGGGTTTTCCGGTGGCCAGGGACATTCTGCATCTATTCACATCACTTGCCTGGCTTTAACACAGTTGTTTGTCTGTTACTGGGCATCCTCTGTCCAGCGGTGTCATTTCTTAAGTTTTCTCTTGCACCACAAGCAACCCTTTCACCTCCATGACTGTGTTCTTTGCTATACAGAAGTGTAAGGTTATTTTTGAGAATATTTTTGAATGCATAATACAACAAAGGAGATGAAAAATGATCCCTTAGGTATGAGGAGGAAGACCGATTCCTCAACATGTCCTTTTACTTTGATCCTATGAATGGTGGTGACACCGAGTCACACAGCTTCCTGTGCAGTGTGAAAGCACAGAAACTAGACACCACATTTATATGGGGGGGTCTGTGTTTTCCTCTCTTTGAAATGATCCCTCATACATATTTTTAAATATTTCATATTTTTGATATTTTAGCTATGCATATAAAACTATTTTCTTGGGAAATTCATGTCATCATTTAATGGTTGCCATATACATGAGGGACAATGAACCAGCACCTATAAATAATTCCTGGCAGGGCAGGATGTGGTACATATTTATGAAATGAGAGTCTCCAAGACTCAATTTAAGGATGATATGTGGAATTTCCCACAATACCAGGCCTCTTTTCTGATGGCAAAACACAAATACCATGGTGTCCTACAAGAAAAGCCATTTTCATGAAGTTACTGTGTCCTCCAAGAAACAATCATGTCTTCAAGGTGACCTAGGAAGGCCAGAATTAGAAGGATGGTGAAAGACATGAAAAGAAATAAAACCACCGACAAGTGCTGCCTTGCTGCCTTGCGATCGTAGGTCTTGCTGTGTACATTACAGTATCTGACTAGCAAAAAGGAGAATTAAGCCTGAAACACAGATGTGAGGCATAAGATGGAAGCTTAATTCTAGTCTTAGAAATAAGGTCTTAATTTTGTCAGGTAGCAGAAGTTCTGAAAAAAACCTCCAGCAGGATTCTGCCTAAGTGAGTTTCCTCTGCTGACTTGTCTTAGGTAGAGTGTCCTAACATCAGACACTGAGAAAGCAGTCAGCTGAAGGGATCTGCCAAGGGATGGGGGCAGCCTGTACAAAAAAAGTGAGGGATGCAGGGAAAGAGAGAAGCTAGAAGGCCTAGAGCTTATGTGCTAGAGTGCTTGATGGCATGAGCGAAGAACTGGGTCTCATCCCAGAACACACAAACTATACTCAGTGACACATACCTATATTCTAATCACTAGGAACACAGGATGTGGGAGGAGCAAGGTCAAGGTCATACACAGCTTAACCGAGTGAGTTCGAAGCCATCCTCTGCCATGTGAGACCCAGTATAAGGACAGAACAGAACAGACAGACAGACATATGTATTTTGATTCCATAGAGCACTTCTGAAGTGGAACAATTTCTCAGATATTATTTTCAGCCAAGCATAACTGAGGGTCATCCCAGACACTTCTCTCTACCATGTGGCATTGTAAGGGTTAAATAGCAATCAAGAGACTTGGAAAGTTTTTACTCAATAAATTATGTATTGATCGAATAGGAAAGTAGGCAGACAGACCTGCAATCTGTACTCAAAGAACGGCTGTGGGGGCAGGATAGTGACTTCTCAATGACGTCTAGTTCCTAACCCTCAGAACTTATGAGCACATTACAGTACATGACAAGAACAGGGGAGAGGAAGTTAAGGGCTTTGGATAGAAAAGATCCCTGGGCAACCCCAACCTAGCATGACCCGGCTGAAGTTAGAGAGGACAACATGTCAGTTGTAGAGATCTTCCTAGGGACATCACACTGAGGAGCACCTGCAACCTGGACAGGAGAAAGAGGGGTGTCCTAGCACCTGCAGCCAGAGATGCTGATACAAGGGCAGAACTGATATCAGTTTCCACAGTACAGAAGACTAGGATGATGGATTTGTGCTGCTGCAATGTTCCAGCAACACTGAAATCCAGTGATCCGCACAGGAAGGGAAGGAAAGCAGCTGGAGAGTAGAGAATGATGGAATTCACACTGTTCTTTGGAAAAATCACTTCTCAGAATTCACGAACTTTAAACGTCACAGAGAAAAAAATGGAGTTAAAATGATAACTGCATTGGCATGGGATAGTAAAACTGAGTATTTTATAAAGAGACAAAAACGTATCTCTAGTGAAACATCAAAGTTGTGGGATTGACAGTAAAAGGCTGTGTGTGTTTTTATTATTACACTAAAGACAAAGGGACCAAGCCAACAAAATCACAGAGCACAGCAATTGGCTGTCAATCCTAAAAGGCATACAAGTAACATCATACAGACTGAACAGGTTATATTTTGGAATGTATATATACATACATATAATGACATTAAAGACAAAAGAGGCCACAAAGTGGGGATGGGAGGGATTTGAGGAAGGGAAGGGAGAAATGTTAATGATTATATTACAAATCCTCCCTCTAGAAAAGGAACTACTCCAAAATTGAAAAAAAAAGTATTTTATTTACAGGTACCTGGTATTTTTTGGTCAGAAAAATTCAGGATTGTGAGCTTTATGGCCACAAGGGGGTGCTGTGGGACAAGCTCTTTAATCTGATGCGTCAGTTGGCTGGCACAGAACTCAGGTCTTCAAGAAAACCCTGGGAGCCTTTCCTACCCTTGAATATCAAATATGAGTGGCATCAAGTCTTTGTTCACTGACATAAATATCTTTTCGAAAAGGTAGGTTACCTATGACGATGGTGGCTGTCTTCCACAGCTGAAATGAAGGTAATACATTTCCACAGTTTCCATATACAGATTAGACAAACCAACAAAAAACAAGCGTTGTCATGTAGATTTGAAAATTGGACTCCAGGCATTCCCTCCCCCTGCCCAGCCCTGGGAAGAAAGTGTGTGGGGAAGGATGGGCTGTGGGAAGCACCTGAGTTCGCGTCAGGGCAGCTCACAATCACCTACTGAGAGCCAAAGTCATTTTCAGTTTAAGGAAAGGTTTCTGATAGCAGCAGAAAAGGTAGTACCACCACCACTCAGAGCACGGGAAGGGGCGGGTGGAACAAAGCCAGTGAAAAGTTCAGCAGGGGTCGCTGTTGAAATATGTGTTTGATATGTGTATTCCTGTCCATCCTGCTTTCACCACCCTGACAAGGGTCACCACAGCTCAGCCCATCATCACATCATCTTGGCATCTGGGAAAGTTAAATCAAGCCAACAATTGCTAACAAAGAAGGGCTTGGATAGAAAAAGTCAAGTTCCTACCATAAAATTATCATCATGGTTGCCATCGTCACCATTGCCATCATCACTGTGGTTACTACCAACATCACCACCACCACCATTACCATCACCATGACTACCATCACTCATCATCATTATCATCATCACCGCCATCACCATGGTTATCACCATTACCACCACCAACATCTTCACCATCATCACAAGTATTGTCATCAACATGGTAACAATCATTATTATCATCATCATAATCATCATCTTAAATATGGCCAAATTCTAATAATATTCATAGTATCATGAATTTTTCATTTTCATATACTGATTTGATGATTCTAGTTAGTCTAAGCAAATTTTGTAGATGATAAATATTTATTGCAATATTTTTCATTAAGTACTAAAATATTAACACCAAATAAACTATATTGGAGCATGCTTTATATTTCAGAAAAAGTAATTTAGATCTAGATTAAAACATAAGTTCTATATTTGGTCATTAGATACAGAACTCAACTTACCTTATCAAGTTCATCTGAAATTGCAATACCTGGGATTCAAAAGAGATTTACAAGACAATTTTAGAAACAATCTTTAATAAACCTCATGCTACAAATAAAAAAAAAATCTAGTCATAAATCTAGTGCATTACTTATTTAATTTCATTCCTTTTCATCGATTCTTTGCAATAATAAGATTTTTTTTCTTCCTTCTTATGAAAGCAAATTGAACATCAAAGTCAAGGATGGCAACCAGGACCTGCTAGAGCCTCACAAATGAAAGAAGGAAAGCACAAAGCAAGCAAATGCTTCTTGCAGGTCCTCAGAGCCAACTTGCAAGACAACCGCTGATATGCCTGTCACTTCCTCCCTTTTTTTTTCTTGAAAGGCTGTTTTTCTACCCTTTTTGTTTCCTTCCCAGGAATTCTCCTGGTGAAGGTCCTTTCTTCAATCCCAGGGCTCCTTGCTGCACTCTCTTTTCACTGAGTATAAGTCTTTTCAACTAACTCACACCAATATGTTTCTCCACAGGATCACTTCCTGTTGACATTTTAATCTCATCCTTCCTGGATTTATTTGGTTTCGTTTTTTTCAGGTTATGATCGTGTGTCATGTTCGGGCTAGGAAAAGTCTCCTTGTCTGGGTACAGGAGAAAATGTGGCCATACCTCAGGTTTGGGACAGACAGCAGAAATGAACTGGTGTCAAGTCTGAGAAAGAAGAATTAGGAAATATAAAAAAAAACTAAAGTGCAAGGAAAAAGAAGAATGTCAGAATGGGATGTGAAGCTCAAGTTCAGTAGAGCCTGAAGGACAAGCCAGAAGCTTCTATGCCACATGGGAGAATCAGAAGAAGTCACACAGAAAGAAACCCGAACCGGAGTCTCATAGTGCTCAGCCTTGCCTCCGACACAGACACAGATAACCTGCAGAAGGGATACAGGCTTCTCTATCAGTTCCCATATTCCCATAAGACCTACTCCAGCCAGTGAGTCAATTATGCACAAGGCAGAACAATGTCCGCACTATCTCAGCAATGGGCACTGTTCTTGTAGATAAACTAGAAATCCATCAGATCTGAGGATGCAGTCTGTGTAGCAATATTCTATAACATCCTTTAGGATAAAAATTATTGGTGAGAATCAGGAGGTAGCTCCATCGATAAAATGTTTGCCGCACAAGTATGAAGACCTGAGATTGGAGCTTTAGCACCTATGTGAAAATCTAGACACGGCTCTGCACACCTACAATCTCAGTACTGGGGAAGCCGAGTGAGGAGGATCCTGGGGCTTCCTGGTCAGCCAATCAAGCCGAATGGATGAGATCCAAATTCAATGAGAGACCTTATCTCAAAAACCAAACAGAAAGCCATTCAGAAAAGCAACTGATGTTGACTTCAGTCTCAGAACACTTGGGAATACATGCGTGCACACACACATGCATGCACGCACACACGTATGCATGCACACACACACATTCACTTGGTGACTAATAATTTATTTGTTGGAGCTGAAAATATAACTTATCAATGAACAACACTAGCTGCTTTTGCAAAGAACTGAGTTTGGTCCCCAGCATCCATATAGTGTTTCACGACTGTCTGTGATTTCCTTTCCAGAAGATAAGCTGTCCTTTTCTGGCCTCTGTGGGTACTAGGCAAAAACTGGTACACATGGATACTGGCAGCAAACACTTCATTCATGAGCATAAAATAAAATAATTTATCACTGCACTGAAAGACAGTCTAGCTACTGGTTTAGGGATATGGGTGGTGACTGAGGCATAACCTTGATTCAAAGACACTGTTCTGTGAAAAAGTGAAGGCGTGGGAGCTGGGTGCCACAGTGGAGAAGGTGTCACCTTCGGGAGTAGACAACAGATTGGACATCTCACAGCTTCCTGGGAAATTATAAATATTTATATAGGTCTAACAAGCATCATACCTTTGTGAATGCTTGGTCTTTTAAAGATACATAGAATTAGAAATTGTTACTATAAATAATTCAAATTTAATGCAAATGAAAGAACTCTGGCATTCCACATGGACCATAATATGATCCAAAACACACCTAAAATGCATAATTCCAGATTATAGAAGGTAAATACATCTTACATGCTGTTTTTACATTTAATACGATTCTATAGAAATGTCCCTTTCCTGTATTAATTCAAGATTAAGATGGAACACCTTGAATATCAATATTTAAAAGACCAAGTCTCCATATATGAGAAAAGGCAGGGAGATGCTACAAAGTGAAATTCTCATCCAAAGTCACAACACTTAGCTATCTTGAGTTAAATGACCTAAAGTTCAGTTGCTAGGGATTTCTGATTCTCTTGGTTTTTTTAACTTGCTGTTCAGATGCCTTGAACCTGAAGAAATAGTTTTCTGATCCAATTTTTAGAAAACGATCACTTAATCTTTGAATCTCTTCTACACCTCAGATCTGTGAACCCACTATTCATAAAGAGTGCAATAGTACATCACACATCACTTTCCTAGCTTGTCGATAACACAGATAAGGACTACTGGCGAGTCAGAAAGAAAGAAAGAAGGAAAGAAAGAAAGAAAGAAAGAAAGAAAGAAAGAAAGAAAGAAAGAAAGAAAGAAAGAAAGGAGAAAGGTACAGGATGCTCTAGTCGTGGCTGGTACCAAGAACTGCTTTCCCTGTTTTTCGGGGTTGGGACATGTTCAGCAGTGCAGAAGAAAGGGAAGACATACTTTAGTTTAAGGAGCAATTAGATTCATCATAAACTCAATCTACCTAATTGGGAAACTTGCTTGAAAGAAAGACCTATCTCACTTAACTGTTACTAACAGTGTTAGTCTGACAACCATCCTTAACAAAAATATCGATTATCAGTCTTAACATTTACATATTTTCATGACTTTGCCTAACGAATTAGTCTAGTAATTATTATTCTATTAGATATAATTTGCTTAACTTTCTGTTTTCAGTGTCAAAATGCCTAGGGAATTACTCATTTCATTTTTAATCAAAGCTTACACTGATTAAAAGTAGTTGCACGAATTTTAATGAAACACTTCTCAATGGAAGCAGGAAGCTCTAGCCTTCTGTTTGAACAGTCAGACACTCATTCCAAGACCTAGAAGAACATCCACAGCTCTTCTCTAAGAAGGGGTTGTAACTGTCGGGCTTTGCATAAGGCTTAAAGAGACTGGGGATCAGTATTAAACCAAACTTCACCAGGGAGCTTGAGAACTAGAAATCTGGGCTCATTTTTAGAATTAATGAATCTAAACCATTTACTGTAATAGATAACCACAAAACAAACACTTGCAAAAAACAAATACCAAATCACCCGGTAAACACTCTTGAACCTCTTTTATGGCAGAGAATTCCTGTTTGCTTACTTGCTTGCTTTTCTGTGTTTTGAGACAGGCAGGGTCTCACTTTATCTGAGACTAGCCTTGGACTTACAGCCATTCTGCCTGAGCCTTCTATGTCCTGGAGTTGCAGACGTGTGCCATCACACCCAGCAGAACTGAGGGATTCATTTGTGATTGGCTAATTTGTAATAGACTAAATAATAAGTATTTTTGTTTTTATAAACCATTTATAAAACTATAAAGCTTATCTATCCAGCATGAAAGTCTGTGAGAAAAAGGTGGAAATACACACATTATATGGGCGGTTGTGCCTCCACACTGTGCACTGTGCCTCCATTGTGCATTGTGGTGGCATTCTAACCAGTGAATGGTTAAAAGCTCTCTCTCTCTCTCTCTCTCTCTCTCTCTCTCTCTCTCACACACACACACACACACACACACACACACATACACTAAAGGAACCCAAACTGAAGTGGTCTCGGACTTCAAACAACACCCATTATGTTCTACTAACTACTACCATCTCTCAGATCTTCACTTTTTAAACAGAACAAACAAAGAAAATCAGGGTCTCATGTAGCTCAGGAGACTGGCGTCAAAATCAATATATAACTAAAGTTGACCTTGACCTTCTAAGCCTCCTACCTTCATCTTCTAAATGCTGGGGTTATAAGCAAGCATCATCATGACTAGCATTCTCTCTTTCCATGAATACTTTTTATAGGAAGGCACATGACTTAATCCTCTCCCCATCTTCTACCCACCCTTCCGTCTACTACATGTTGACTTCTGCTCTTACTCTTGTCTTAAAACTGAGGGGAGAAGACCCTGGACTTTCCACAGGGCAGGGAACCCTGACTGCTCTTCGGACTGGAGAGGGAGGGGGAGAGGAGTGGGGGGAGGGGAAGAGGGGCGGAAGGAGGGGGAGGGAAATGGGAGGCTGGGAGGAGGCAGGAATTTTTTTTTTCAAAAAAAATTAAAGTAAAAAAAAAAACTATGTTTGGAAAAGTAGCATCATAGCTCATGATTATCCAATCAAACCAAGAACTTTTCTATTGTAAAAATAGAGTTTCTGTATTTCATGCTATCAAATCCACATGTGTTTCTCACAGGAGGAGAAAACCAGAATGAATGTTATAGTTTGAATACAAAATGTCTCCCAAAGACTCATGGGCTAAGTGCTGAATCCTGGACTGGCAGGAACTCTTTAGAGAAGTGGTAAAATGTTTAGAAGGCGGAGTCTAGAGATATTGTCACTAGGAGGCACCTTTGAAGGTTATATGGGTCCCAGTTCAATCCTTGCTCTCTGCTCCTGTGAGTCTTGAAATAAAAGTTGTTCCCTACCATACATTCCCACCGTCATGACGTTCTACAAGTGCTTGGACCCTAGCAACAACAGACTGAACACTCCAAACTGTGAGCTGCAGCAGACCTTGCCTCCTGGAAGTTCCGTTATCAGGTGACCTCTGAAAGAGGAAATAACCCAGAATAGAAAACGAGAAATTTTCCCTCACTCCCAGACAGCTAATGAGAACGGGGATGGATGCCTCTCATCCTATATTCAGATAAAAGCACACAGAGAGATTATGTAGCTCCCAACTACCCACTAGTGAGAATGCCACCGCCATGTACAATGGAGGCACAGTGTGGAGCCCACTGCACATACAACATGGCTATTTCTATCTTTTCTTACAAACTTTATCTAACACTGGATCCTTTCCTCCTTGATTCCATAAATACATTCTGGTTTTCATTCAACATCTCTAAGGATTAATTTTTTTTTGCCTCCATCAGATCCTTTTACTGCACAGTTCTCAAGTATGTGCGTGCATTCCCTGTGAGTTGTTTATCTATGCATCTGTAACTCCCATCCCATTACTTGTAACTTCATCTTCATCCGAAATTGCCACCTGAGATGTGCCCTTGGTTTCTGGAAACAGGACCATGACTGACTCTGCCCATAGTCTCACTGTATCTGGGAGTAGACTTTGAAGTATAATGCTACATTACCCTCAAACTGTCCTGAACTCTTATTTGGGACACAGGGAGGAAGCAATCACCTTTCTTATGAAGAAAACCTAAAACAGAACAAACTACATACATTTTTTGTCCCTATTCCTACCCTTCATTATAATCAGGAAGCCTTGGTCACAGGAAGTTCTCAATTTATATAAAATACATTATCTTCTACATTCTTGGCTCCCGTCTTACGACTATTGCTTTATTTCAGGCTCCCTTGCCCTCTGTCCATCAGTTCTGTCTGCCAGTGATGACTGCAGCAGAGACTGTTGGAGTGAGGTTCTCAGAGGTTCTGGCGTGCACCAGTTCCTACTCCCATAGCTGTCTCTAGCTAGACTTCCGGTTTCCATCTTGTCTGATCCCTTTGTGCATCAGCAATTCAAAACTCACTCTTCCTTAAGTTCCTACCCGGAGCATCTGCCTTCACATCTGAGAGCATCCATCCTGATGACACACTCTGTTGTTCCCTCATCTTCGTCTTTGTACTGTCTAGACACAGCTACGATGCATTCTCTGTTATGAAGTTAGAAGTCCCCCACACCCTCAGAGCTCTTACATCATATTCTAAAAGGTGTAAGAATTACGTTTTTTTTCACACCAGTTTCCAAACTACAGTGTAAACTGTTTATCTGTTTTCTTTGTCATTTGTCACTGACACTAAATTCATGTGGTAATGTGAGCCACCGGTTATTACATAATCTGCCTCTCCTCTTTTTCTCATGATTTACATTTTATATTTCATGTTATCAAATCCACACATTTATCACAGGAGGGAAAGGAACACAATGAATGGTGTGAATGCAAAATATTCCCCAAATGCTTTTGGGCTGAGTGCTGAATCCCGGACTGATATAGGAGCTCTTTGAGGAATCTTTAGAAAGTAGAGTGTAGGGAACATCGGTTCCTCGAAGTATTTAGGAGGTTACATGGCCCCCAGTCCCTTTCTTGCTCTGTGCTTCTGCCATGTGGGTTGTTATTCTCTAACTCCTCAGGCTGCTAGACCAGAGAAGATTTATTTTTGTATGCTCATGATTGACTGACCACAAAAGTTTTCTGTTCCCTCTTGTCTTGACTGATTGTTGCTATCAGTCACAGTACGCTGATGTCTGCCTTCTGTTTCCCAATAGCTAAGTGCCTTTCCCTGACTAAGCTCCACATGGTCTTTTCACACGAGCTATGATGAACAGGGCAATGTTGGGATGGCCTGAAGACAGTCATCCACCACTGCTTCTTCCAGGGAAACTGCCAGATGTAGACGAGGAACAAATTGATAAACTGTTAGGAACATGGCTGTTCTGGGTGTAGGAGTTCACTGAGCAAATGGTTTACTTAACCAAATGCACAGAGCAGGGACTGGCTGTCTTTTCATTTCACCTTGTCTGTTCACAGTTTCACCTACTTGTTTTTGAGAATCGCCCTCCAGTTCATGTAATAGCCATAGGAAAAGCTTCCAGCAAACAAACCTGTGCTCAACCAAACCCATGTCATCTTACATCGGTGACTCAGAATTAAAGAAAAGCAGATGAGAAATGCAGACAGAGACATTCCAAAGGAGGTGTATGTGGAAGACATGAAGCCAGCTGGAGCACTCATCCAGCAAACCACAACTGTGTGCAGTGCTAATCACTGTCAAGTCCTTGGGAGTCTGAGAATTCTGTCCTTAGAATGACTTCCCTGTCCTTAAAATCCTCTGGGTCCAAAGAAGAGAGTAAGGAAAAACAGATAACGGCAGAGAAGTACAGTCATGGAGATATATGGAGTTTCAAAATCCTAAATCCAAATTCAGTCTAGAGCCAGACAGAGCAGCGGATTCATCTTAGAGGATAGGGTTGACCTGAAGCAAGGAAAGGCAGGTTATTAGCAAAGGAAACTGCCAGATGAGATTTCAAGTAGAGCAAACTAAACAGATAAATGACAGGAGGCACATCAATGGGAGGTACACCTGAAAGCCATAAGGCATAATAGAGGCACATCAATGGGAGATGGTACATCTGTAAGACATAACACTGACGACATGGTCAGGCCAGACCTAAAAGTTATTGCTCTGAGCTTTTAAGTGGAGCCAGGACTTGAGAGTCACTTGAGCTGCAGTGTGGGCTTACTGGAGAAACAAACTGTGAGCGTGCAGAAGGATAGCTCTCATTCCCAAATTATCGCCATACTCCTGGTTCCACACACTCGCTGGTGTCCATACTCCCTTGCAGCTTTTGTAGAATGCATATAAACATGATGAGTGCCACTTGGCTTCCACACCCAGGCAATAGAAACTGGGTTCCCTAGGAACCTTCTCCTTGTGCAACAGCACTGAATGGCTTTTGTTAAAGATGGAAAAAAATAACAAAATGGATAGAAATCTGTCTTTCTAGAACACCACCTTAAGCCATTCTCCAGATGAGAATATATTTATTTCATGTCACCCTACAGAAAGTCTGTCCACAATATTTCTTTAACATAGGAATAAGGCAACCGAGTCACTCATAAGATCAACAAGGCAGGGGCAACAGTTTCTATATTTCCTTGCACAACACAGGAGTAGAATGAAATGGGTCATGATGACTAGGCAAACCAATCATCTAATCAATGATATTTAGAGTGTAAGTTACTAGAGCCTGATAGGAGAAAAGAAATGAATCAAATTAAAAATGTATTTCAAAGGGAAAAGGACCAAGGTTTGGTAATTAGGCTATGGTAGGGAAGGTAGGAGAGAGAGAGAATAGTAGAAGGGTTTGATTAGTAATAGTAACACCACCCAAGGCAGCTTGCTAAAAGATCACCTTGGGGAGAAGTTTCTTTCCCTTTATTTATGCTGACTTTACGGTGGTATCCCTAAGTGGGGATCTATGCCATCCAAATACTTACATGAAAGCCTGGGGAGTAATGAATACATTGTGAGTGTGGGTGAGTTGGACTGATAGAGTAAAGAACAGAGTCAAAGGATGAATCACAGGTTAGAAAGAGTTCCCAAGGAAGATCCTAGACATGAGGGCAGGCAGGGCAGATCAGGCGGCCACCAGCTCTGCAGAAGACAGAGCTCAATGAGTCTAAAGAAAGCACCCAACAGTGCAAACTACAGGAGCAGTTCGGTTGGGCGAGGACTACAAACCATGCCATTCTCTTGGGCAGCTGGAATCAACTGGCAATGGCAGTGAAAGTAATTCCAGCAGAGTCACTGGTGTCATGAAGAGTGACAGGAAGCGGACCCAGTGGAGACACTGAGCACTAGCTGCTCTGCGTGACACCCTGTATGTAAAATGAAGAAGGAAAATGAGAACGTCTGAGGAAAGTCAGATTCAAGAGGGGAGCTTGGTGTGTGTGTGTGTGTGTGTGTGTGTGTGTCTGTGTGTCTGTGTGTGTGCATGTACGTGCGTATGTGCGTGCGTGTGTGTGAGAGTGTGTGTGTGTGCATGTATGTGCATGCATGTGTGTGTGCGTGAGTGTGTGTGTATGCTGCATGTGTGTGTTTAACATTAGATTGTGCAGCCTGGTTCAGCAGCCACTCATCTCCTCATGTGGAGAACAAACACTGGAAATGCCCTGGTTCATACTGAGATGGGCTGGGAATTAAAATTCACACTACAGTTTGAAGACTAAGAACTAAGATGTGACTATAATAGATTTCAATGATTATTTTAGATGAAGCCTACCAAAATTTGATAATCAATACATTAGGATATCTGTCTCACTAAATTTAATCAATGCAATTAATTGTTTTGATAGTCTTCAATGTACCCAATTGGAAATAGAAACTTCCATGAATGACTGATCTTACATTTCTGGTGTGTTGCACATATCTGAGCATGTTGTAGTCTGGTAAGTATCTACGACAGGCAGAATTCTAAAACACTTCCCAAGATTCGCACCTAAACAGTCCTTCTCCCACTGAGTTTGAGTAGGGCTACTGAGTGGGAAGAGATATTTGCCTCTTGATCAGAGCGCAATCTCATAGGCTTTGAACAAATAAGATGAGAGAGTAACCTGGGGGACCCTGACCTCACAAGGCACACCCTTTGGAAGAAGACAAAGTTTTGGAGAAATGCTCCACCGTGACCTGTAAGAAGCAGCAAATCACAGAGATGCCTCTCCTCTACCCTTCTGCTGAGATCCCCAGTGGTTCCTGCATCCCAAGATTATCCTGTGGCACTAAGAAAGCCCACCATGGGCTTCAGACAGCACAACTCTGCCCAGGAGTTTCACCTATGTGCAAGTGCAAATATCTGTGTATCTCAAATTCATACGTTAAAGCCTGAACTCCACTGTTACAGCAGTACTAGGTGAAGCCTGGGAAATGATTCTAGAACAGTTTCCTCTGCTATTAATGGTGTTAATGCCCACAAAAAAGAGACCCCCAAGGTTGCCTGGCCCTCCACCACAGTGGAAAGAAGGCACTGCCTATGAACAAAACTTCAACCAAACAAGCAACAAGAAAAGGACGTCACTAAAAAGGACCAGCTAAGCACTTCATCTTGGACTTAACATTCTTTACTTGGAGAAGTATGTTCTATGAATATAGAATGCAACAGCATGTGGTGCTTTGTTATAGAAACCTGAATGGTAAGAAGTCTGGGAAAACACAGTCTAAACTGACACTTCAGCTGAAGACTGGTATATATATATATATATATATATATATATATATATATATATATCATGAAATACTTGCAGAGTCCCATAGTAAACAGTTTTGGGGGCAGACCAGGCTTTAGGGGGAACAACAAGGCGAGTATTTGCTAGGCTGCTGCACTGTTTTACAGGACACAGTTTGATGGGTACGGAGAAGGATCAAGCATGTTCTTCATTCATCTTCTTGGCTCATGTTTGTAAAGAATGAAGAAGCTGTTTTAGCCCAACCACTTTCACAACTCATCAGACTCAGAAATATTAGTGTGTGCCTTTGCCATATTAGTGGGATCAAACTCCTTTCAATTTAACAATAAGTTGAAAACCACACTGTTGTTTTCTGCTTCAAAAGTAAATCTAGCTCAAAGCAGGAATTTTGTAAAACCTATCTCAGGGTTTAACATCTTATTGCAAGGCATCTTAGATTCTCAACTCTCTTCATTGTATAAAAGTCTCAAAAGGTTCTACTTTTAAATGAAAATGATATTTTTGTAAATGTATAACACATAAAGGTATGTATAAATGTACTATCTAACAATGCAATATACATAGGTATAGATATATATTTTAAAACTTTGCCAAAAGCGTACCAAGGGACAATGACAAACTTTGATACATGAAATTAGTAAAACTATGCTATTGGGAAAAAGATAGAGACTCATTTCAGAATTATTACGCTTAGATTGCATCAAAAGAAAATTATGATGAATCTATGATTTTTAACTGACTTATGAAGATGTCTGACTTTTTCATTCTTTTTTTTTGAAATAGAGAAATACCTACACAGATTAAGATAGGAATATCATAAACTTGCTACTTAAAACATAACATGCACATGTGTGTCCGCAAATACAGTACACAGTCACCAAACTACATCAGTAAAATGCTTGTCGGATTTTCTGATCCCATAGTGGTAATAGTGACTGAAAAGCCGCCTGAAGGACACATTGTCTCACAGCTTCTCCCTTCCCTGGCAGCCACAGCAACTTCCTGCTGCTTTGGATAGGAGAGAAACATATCATGGAAGTTAAGTGATTTATCTGTGGTGTTCACCTTATAGATAGATGACACAGTGAAATCTCCAGATCATGCCCTCAGAGTAGAGATGTTGCTTTCTGGGGGAAAAGTAAGTACCAGCTCTTCATGCTAGGCTCTGAGAGGACTCTAAGAAGAATTTGACCCAGTTATTGCCTGCAATGGTGTATAGACATCGAAAACTCATGGAGGAGAAAGAAATGCTTATTTGTAAGAACGATACCAAACAGTGCTTTTTAAAACAGAAGAATGAAGAAGAGGCCGCTGAACGTGCGTTTGAACTATGTGATAGAAACCAGGTAAGGGGACCAGAGTCCAGCTGCTGCAAAGGTCCTATAGCTCCTGCCCACTGTGCAGCCTGTGGACAGATCTGAGCCATGGGCACAGTCAAACCTCCTTTCAGCTCTCACTCCCTTAGCGTTCCTCGCCCTTACAAAATGATAATGAGGATGTCAGAAATGGATTACTGCCAATCGTGATGATGTTTGTACTTTAACATGGGCTCTGAATTTCAATTATTGTCAGAAAAATGAACTTACTTCGAGAGAGATTCTCAAGGGCTTTCCCCAGCTTCTTGCTCTCTTGAAGGATGTGGTTCAATTCATCAAAATCACGGCTTTGTGGTTTAGTCCGCCAGTTCCACTGAGGATGTTCTACTGACCTTGGAACTATGTTTAAAAGAAATGGTTATTTCATAAGCATGTTGTACAATGATACAAACTCACCATTTATCGTTTGGGAAAGACTGCATCAAGAGCAATGTGCGGAATAAAATGATTAGATCAGAGACGGCTTTCGTGTGGGTAAACAGCAAGGAGATTTAAAACTGGGCTCGAAGAAAATGTTTTAACTCAATAAATAGAAGGAAATATGACAGCGATTGTGGAAAATGAAAAATTGGAGTATTGACTTAAGTCTAATTACTTCAATAACTTAAAGGAAACCACAAGGTAAAAGTTTGTTCTGCATAATGCTAAAATAAATTACTAAAAATCAGCCTAAAATGAATAATTTAATCATCAGCAACTAGCAAACATGATTATGGTGTCATCTTGTTATATCTTTTAAAAAACACAAGAATATATATATATAATATAAAATTTTATATATATATAAAATGTATATAAAATTTTTCCCAAGTTCCCATTACAATTATGTTATAGTTGGAAAATATTTTTCCTTTTAAAAAATAAATTGAGGATGGGGAAGTGTTGGGAAAGGCTTTTCTCTAGGAAGACATAAATTGCGGTGATTAGCAGTAGTGGATTTAGCAAAGTAGAGAAAAAAGAAGCTCATAACCCAAAAAGTGAGTGGCAAAGAGAGTCAACACCTCATTTAAATATGAATCCACCAACTCAGGAGCACAGTGTCAAATCAATGAAGACATTAGAACTTAATGGGTTTTCAGATTATTAAGAGTCCAGTTATAGGATCCAGCAAATTCAACTTTTGTTATTTCAAGTTTTTAAACAACATCAGTAAAGATATGATTGTAAAAGCTTTTGGTTACAAAAATAAGAAATTGAATTAACAACAGACTTAGCAATATATCTTTCCTAGAAGATAGAACAGTCTTTAAAAATTCCAATAGAAAGTTACTTTTAGCTGAAAATTTTATATCAATCATAGATCCAATTGAAATACTTAAAGACCTTGAGAGTTTCCCTCATAAACATTCTTTCTAAGAAAGCTGTTAAAGGATATGCTCCAGCTCAATGAATAAATAAACCAAAATTGTAAGATACTTGGAAGCAGGAATGGGTGAACTCTAAAAGAAAGAGAAAGGAGGAATTCTCATGATGACAGTGAAGGATGGTAGCAGCATACAGTTGGAAATATCTACAGCTGAACAAGTTAAGAATGGAGGAAATCAACAAAGGCTGCCGAAGAGTGGCCTCAAAGATGCTTTCAATGACATAAAAGGAGAAAAATACAAAATAAAGTAGCATAAAAGAGAATATGACTTAGATCACATTGAGAAACTCTTTGGGAAGGGTTTAGTGAAGCAAGATAAAAAATTAAGAGTACACCTTAATTCTAGAAAATAGTAGTAATAAGTGCATTTTGCGGATAAAACATTAATTAACGTAGTGATGTTAATGCAGAATGCATCTTAAAACAAATTTGAAGTAACCACATTGCTCTGCTGTCAGGATGATATGTGAGTTGATGTGTGCACAGAAAAGTGTGCAGGAGATTCCCAGATGATGCTTCAAGTTCAAAAGGCTAAGAGCAGTTTAGAACCTTATATGTTCAGATATGCAGACTAAGAAACTAAATAATCATTCAAAATATCAAAATTGATCCCATTTAGGTTTGGGAAGGAAGAATGGTAGGACTGTGTAACAGCCCTACTTTAGAGGCCTAAGAAAGAGTTGTAACTGAAAGAGTAGATAAAAACAAGATTTGTACCATTTTCTTCAAAACTTTGATTGCCACACTTCTTGTTAACTCACTTTAAATAAATTCTTTGATCTGCAGTTTGTATCATTGCATCATGTAATTTCCAGTAAAACTGTGTATTGTCAAGGTCTTTCCTTATCTTTCAGTTTATAGATAATAGAATAAACCACAAATATTCCAAGTCCATACCCAGGACTTGCCACGAGATTTGCCCCTGAATGCTCTAGGTTGACAAACCCAGGCAAGGCCAGCAGATGACCTGACGTATCAACACCAAATCCTGGGTAGCTACGCACTGGTTCTAAGGCATTGGGTTTGGGGACCTTGTGTAACACTGGGAGTTTCCCTGGCAACTCGACAGAGAAACTAAGATCGGTTCCTTTTTCTATCTGTAGCCTGTGAGGATTATGAATGTAAATGACAACATGGGAATCAGATTCAGAATGATGGTGTGCACCTTATGATCACGAACAGGTTAACTATACTTCCAGTTTCAATAGTTGTCCTGATAAGGAACAAGAATAAGTTTGTGAAGTCAACTCTGTGAGTTCGAGGCCAGCCTGGTCTATAAGAGCTAGTTCCAGGACAGGCTCCTACAGAGAACTTCTGTCTCGAAAAGCAAAACAACAACAACAACAAACGCTTTAATATATTTATTTTCATTTAATATGTAAATATAACCTGTTCAGTTCCTATAATGTTCCTTGTATGTATATAATACACCAAGGACTGAAAATTTAGTATTATATAAATAGTTGGGAGGCTCTTCCCAGGAAAGAATAGTTCTCTTACTTTCTACATTCCTTGCCAGTAGCCGCAATTCTATAATTTGACTTAAGACCTGCTTGATAAGAGAGAAAACCTGCCTGGCACTGGAACCTAGCAATCCCTATGGGGCTAGTGGTGATGTCATGGAGAATTGCAGCCACCATTTACTAGATAGCATAAGCCTCATGAAATTTAAGACCTAGGTGATCAAACTTACTTAAGTAGATATGAGAAATTTATTATTTCTTTATGACGAAAAAACTCAGAATGCTTTCAAGTTTTCTGACACACTCACTGCTCTGTCACCTGCGGTCATTCGACTGTGGAGTAGCACGACACATTTCCTTGATGCTCACCAGAGCTTAATTCTCACGGATTGAACTGCTCATTGAGATTATTTATACATTTCAGTCCTGATTTCTAAACCAAGAGATACGCCATGCTTTCTTATCAGTATGCCAGGAAGTGTCCCCAGCACTATAGTGATAGCTGATTGAAGTGAGATGCTCTCTCAACTCTGCTCCCTACACTTAGAACATCTAAATGTTTAGACACTGTTTCGATGTCTTTATTATCTTGTATTTATGTAATCTGTAATTACATCCATATGCTTCATCCTTTCCTTTTATCCTAAAATTTTCCTGATAATCTCAACATAGCTAGGTACTTCTATTTGTGTGTTTTGTAATAAAACATTAAAAACAAACCAAAAAAAAACAGCTTCTGGAGAGACGGTGTAGCAGCTAACATCACTGGCTACTCTTTCAGAGGGCCCAGGTTTGATTATCAGCATGTACATGATAACTCACAGTCATTTCCAAGTCCAATCCCAGGGGTCCTGATGCTCTCTTTGGGCCTTTATTTATAGGCAGCAGGCAAGCATGTTGTATATGGACACATATGCAGGCAAGACACCATAAACATAAAATAAAATAATAATAAAAATTAATAAATAAAAAGAAATGGAGACATATTTCCCCAAAAGCAAAGAAAAGCACTAATAGAATTACTGAGAGCTGGTTTAAGTTTTTAAGTTTAACCTAAACCAACATATTTCTCTCACTTTTATTAACTATATTATGAATATGAAATGGGCAAAAAGTATAAGTACTTCTTTCCTTGCACAGAAAATTGATGAAAAATGTCATTTGCATAATTCTGCCAACATTTTGTTTACTAGAGCAATCATCCCACATGCTAAGCAACTGGAAAGTACTTAATAAAACTTTACTAGTCACTACCTGAATATCTATGACATACAGCTGTTGAAAACTAATAAGCCACTGGGTAAGATAAAGTTATTTTGTTTGTTGCAAAATTAGTCTAACTAATAAATATTATCTTCCTATGGTAGGCCAAGAAGTAAAGATATTCTTATTTGATTCTTTTTTTTATCTTTTTCGTATTTTGAGATAGAACTCACTTTGCAGCCCTTGCTAACCTCAAACTTAAAATCCTCCTACCTTCTAAATGTTGAATTACAGGTATGTGGACTAAATAAATAACTTAGAAAGGGGGGAGAGAAAGAGAGCTGGAGGGAGGGAGGAAGGGAGGAGAGAAGAGGAGAAGGGAGAAGAAAGAGAGAGAGAGAGAGAGAGAGAGAGAGAGAGAGAGAGAAGAAGAAGAAGAAGAAGAAGAAGAAGAAGAAGAAGAAGAAGAAGAAGAAGAAGAAGAAGAAGAAGAAGAAGAAGAAGAAGAAGAAGAAGAAGAAGAAGAAGAAAAGAAGAAAGGGAGACTGGCAAACAAGGAGAGGAAGGGACCTCCACTGTGAAACAGAAATACAGGTGTGTGCTGGAGGACATTATAGAGACCCTACATTTTATCCTGAATGGAATGCACACATATGCACACACACACACA
>JABTXL010000001.1:4302578-4333868 GCA_025134845.1 Neodon shergylaensis
TTTCTCTGATTTGGAAGTCAATAATTTTTAAAATATTTATTTGTGCCCTTTTTTTCTTTTAAAAATATGAGCAATGACTTAGAGTCCCTTTTAAATTTCATTTTTCAAATATTTGTTAAAAATGGATCTTTTTATTTCTAAATATGTTTTATTTAACATATAATATATGTGTGTATATATATTTTATATAACTTGAGCACTACTGTTATCATTTTCTACTTTATTGATTTGTATGGAATTCTAACATATAAGTGTAATCCCAAAAGGAGAAAGGAATAATAATAAGGAGAAATATTAAGGAATTAACATGAATTGGTTAAACCATACCAATACTACTGAAAAGTGATCTATCTGTGTTGGTTGTGCTACTGTCAGACAAAATAAAGCTTTATTACAAAAACTTTTCCTAAAGACAAAGAAGGGCAAAATGTGCTTCTCCAAAGGGTCAATCCACCATGGCAACAGTCAAAATGATTATATAGTTTTTATATGCCTATGCTTGCAGTCTCAAAACACAGGAATCAAAACATCCACAATTGAAAAATCTAGCATTAAAATAAGATCTGGAGAATTTAGTATCCCTATCTATAAAAATATTGAGAATCCGAGCAAGATATCAGTGAGAAAAGGACTGAGTTCAACACCATAAACTAAGTAGACCATCAGACATACACAGACAACTGCACTTCATACCAGCAAAATGACCACCATCCTCTATAATGGAGAAAACACTCTGTAGCAGAAATCATGTTTAACATAGCTGAGTAAATATCAACATATATGAAAGAATTGAAGCCATACAAAATTTTCTCTTTCCAGGAAAATCCATCTATGTTTCTCTTAGGGTCCTCTTTGCTTCCTGGCTTCTCTGGGTCCATGGACTGTAGGGTGGCTGGTTCTCCTTAGCTTTATGTCTAATATCCACTTATGAGTGGATACATACCGTGTTTGTCTTTCTGGGTGAGGGTTACCTCACTCAGGATGGTTTTGTCGACTTCCATGCATTTACCTGCAAATTTCAAGATGTCATTGTTTTTGATCACTGAGTAGTACTCCAATGTGAAAATGTACCAAATTTTCTTTACCCAGTTTTCAATTGAGGGGCATCTAGGTTGTTTCCAGTTTCTGGCTATTAGGAATAATGTTGCTGTGAACATAGTTGAGCAAATGTCCTTGTGAAGAGAGTGTGCATCCTTTGGTTATGTGTCCAAGTGTGGTATTGTTGGGTCTTGAGGGATTCCCTATTTCCTGAGAAACTGCCATAGACAAGATCTCCTGAATAAGTTGGGAGGAGGAATGGGACTGGGGAAGGGGGGGGGGAAACATGAGAGACTGAGAAGGTCAAATTAGGGGAAGGACAGAGAGGTAGGGCAAGGAAAGAGATTTCTTGACAGAGGGAATAATTACGGGATTACCGAGAAACCTGACACTAGGGAACTAGGGACTTTCCCAGGAATTCACGAGGAAGACCCCAACTAAGAGTCTAAGCAATAGCGGAGAGGGTGCCGAATTGGCCTTCTCCTGTAGGCAATTGATGACTACTTTGTCATCATTTAACCTCGATCCACTAATCAATGGGAGTTGCAGAGATCCACAGCTAAGCACTAGGCCAAGCTCCTGTAGTCCAGTCATAGAAAGGGAGGAGCAATATTATGAGCGAAGGGGTCATGACTACGATGGGGATACTCACAGAGACATCTGTCCTGAGCTAGTGGAGATCACTGTCTTTGGACTGACAGCTGGGAAACCTGCATAGGACCACACTAGGCCTTATGAATGTGGGTGACAGTTGTGTGTCCTGGGTAGTTTGTGGGGCCACTGGCCATGGAACCAGTATGTATCCCTAGAGCGTGAACTGGTTTTTGGAGCCCATTCTCTATGGAGGAAGAACTTGCTCAGCCTAAATAAAGGGAGGAGGGCCTTGGTCCTGCCTCAAATGAAGTGACAAACTTTGTTGACTCCCCATGAGAGACCTCACCCTCCCTGAAGAATGGATCAGGAGTGGGGTTGGGGGGGGAGGAACTGGGATTGGTATATGAAATAAAAAGATTGTTTAAAAAAAAAAAGAAATCTTACAAGATATATTCTCTGACCATGATAGAGCAACAGGAAATCAAAGGCAAAACTGACACATGGCATGAAATAAAACATATATACAACCAGAAGACTTCCAAAAGAACTCCAAGAGAAAGTGAAGAATAGAATACGTGGAAGAAACATATTATAACCCCTGTGGGTATGGCAAGAGCAAGGTTCAGAGGGGAATCCATAGCTATATGCTCACATTCAAAGAGGAACTTTAAATGTTTATGTTAACTTTGTTCCCTAAATAATAATAATGCCATGTAGACAAGGAAGAGCAAATTAAACCATATCTAGCAGAAGGTCGAAGAAATAATTATTAGGACTGAGAAAGATGAAACAGAAGACTGAAAATTATAAAGATAAAAGAGTTAAAAGTTACCTCATCATGATTCAAAAATTAAAAAAATTCTCTAGCAAGAGTTGAAGAAAGAAGTGAAGACTCAGATTATTAAAATCAGAAATCTAAGTGACACGTTAGTATTGACCCTAAAGAAGCAAATTGGATAATCTAAGATTAAAAAGATAAAAATCCTAGGAACTCATAAAAACACCAAAACTCATTGAGAATACATTTTAGGTCTGAGGCATAAAGATGACATAGTTATAAAAAACAAAGGAAAACAAATAAAAACCTTCTCAAGGATTGGTCCAAAACAATCAGTTCAAGATAAGATCTTATTACAAACATCAAGTTTTCTTATTGTTCCAGAAAATGGAAAAAGAATGATTACTTTCTTCCTCTTAAGACCAGCTTTGCCCTCAACAAAGACAAAGACACAGCTATACACCAATATTGTTGATGGAAATCTACGCAGAAATCCTGAGTAGCCGGGTACTAAGCCAAATACAGTAGCATATTGGACAAATTACATACCAAGAGAATTCAAGGTTGATCTAACATGTGCAAGCAATCACAATAATATAACATACTGATAGAATATAGAGAAATAATGACACAGTTGTCTCAAAAGTGACAGAATTTTGAATACATTCTTAGGATTTTAAATATTTGACAAACTGGGTTTAAAGAAAGTATCCTTAACCTGATAAAAGGCTAATAAGGAAATCTCACAGTAAATGACTATAGTGTATAACATGAAGCTGGAAGATTTTCTTCTAGACAATAACAGGGCAAGAGTTCCTGGGCAGGTTTTGCTGCTTCTAGACAACTCTGTGTGGGAATTTCCAGCTATAGAAATTAAGTTAGTAAAGAGAAATGGAAAAGGATCCAAACTGGAAAAAAAGAAGTAAAACCTTCACAGTCTATTTAAAAAGTCATAATAATCCACACATAAGCAAAAGGGTAGCATGAATAAATGTTTCCAGCAAAGTTTAAAGAAATAAAATGAACACCAAAAATGTCAATTCTGTCTTTAAATACTAGCAATAATAATCAGAAGGGAAAATAAAGACAGTTCCATGAGAGAGAGCCTCTGGGTGAATAAAATATTTAGTGCTAAATTTAGCATTTATTCTAAAATGAACAACAAAAAAACATAATAAAAATAATTAAAGAGGATCTAAAGAACTGAAGTAGTGTTTCCTGTTGATAAGTTAGAAACTTTCTGCTTTTAATCAGTACTCCCCCAAAGTAATCTATTGCTTTAATGATGTGATCAAAATCCCATTTGCCTTGTATAGAGAGGAAAAATGACTTTTAAAGGCTATTTAGAAATAGAAATATAGAGAGCATCCAAAAATAATTCCAAAAAAGAATTAAAAAGATAGAAAAACACAACTCAAAGGTTCATGTGTCCTAATAAGTAAAACAACACAATACTCACAAAACCACAAATAAACAGTTTAATTAAATAGAATTGTGAACTAAGTAAAATCACCCTCATAGTTATGGTTACTTAGTGTTCAACAAAAGACTGAAATTATGCAATGAAGAAAGAATATTTTTAAAAAGTGATGCCGAGGCAAGTGAATATACACATGTGAAAGAATGAAATCGGGGCTTCAACCCTACCACTTACAGAAAGACACTCGAGCATTGGTTGCACATAATAGACAACACTATAATTAGTAGAAGAGAAAGTTCTGATTAACAGAATTGGCAAGAGATTTTTAGATAGCATACTTAAAGTACAAGAAAAAGAATCAATAAATTGATTGTAAAAGTTAGAAGTTTGGTTCAGCAGTGAACACTGTCAAGAAAGGAAAAAACACGCAATATGGACGAAAATATTCACAGATCATATATTTGATATATATAGATTATAAAAGAACTCATGCAACTCAAGCATAAAAGAAGTAATGAAACACCTAAAACTTGGCAAAAAGATCTCAACAATCATTTCTAGAAAGACACCCAAAAGGTTGAGAAGTCACTGAGAAGATGCTCAACATCACTGGCTTTCAGAGAAATGCAAATGACAAGAATGAAGTAGCATTTCACATCCATTGAGTGGCTGCGTTTTTTAATAAAAACTACAAGCACCAATGAATATGGGAGAATTACAATGCTTATACATCATTGATAGTAACGTAAATGGAATAATTTCTATAGAAATTGTTGGTGTTCCTCAGAAGACTGTACACAGAACTATGGCATATTGTCTTGCAATTCCATGAAAATTTATTTACCCTGATATCAGGGAATGCTATTTCAGTAAAATGTGTGTATGAATGATCTCAGCAACACAACCCACAACAGTCAAAGGTAGAAACAGGCAGAATCCTCATGAGGGGAGGAATGGATAGGAGAGTGTGTTATGCCCGCAGAAGGGAATACTACCAGAACAAAAATGCACATTCTGAAATGTGGATGAGAACAAGAGCTAGCTGAATGAAATAAACTCTCGCAAACGGTCACACGTGTAGGATTCCACTCATTTGAATCCAACAGACAAATCCAGAGGCAGACAGCAGGTAGCCAGAACTGTGGGAGCCTGGAATGTCTAATGGCCAGTTAGCGGGTATGGTATTAACTTTGGGAGTGGTGAGAAAACTTCAGTTAAAGAGATGATTCAGCATACCCACTGTGATTGTACTAAAATGCTGTTGAGTTGTATGTTCAAAAATCATTACACTTTCATTAAAATTTCACACCCTAGTAATAGTCACTTATAGTCATGTGGTAGGAATAGTCATAGAAACCTGAACTTCTGGAAAGAATTTCCTTCTCCTTGAAGATAACCCAGGTAAGGATCAGTCATGCTTTATTTGGTTTTCCTGGGTGATGTCCAATGCTGAAAAAACTTCTCCTAGTTTATTCTGTAACCTTGTAGAAGCTCATTCTGGCAATCTTTGTTGTGCTGTATTGTCCTCTTCGTATACCCTTTCACCAGCATCAAACTATCTTGATCTTTACAATGTTTTAAAATAATTATTTCAACTTCAAGAGCAGTGATTATTGGAGATTTAGATAGGAATTATCTTTAAATTCTAGTACAAATTAACATATTGATATTTTCCCAATATATATATATATATCATTGATAGGGAATATTTACCCAATTGATTTAATTTCTCTGTCAAAAATGTCTCATAATTGTCTCTATAAACAATATGCATATTTATGCCTGAGAACATTGCTCCTGGCTATATGTAGTAGTTCCAGGATATATATTGTAATTCTCTCTCTCTCTCTCTCTCTCTCTCTTTCTCTCTCATTCTCCTTCTCTCCCTCTTTCCCTCTCTCTCTTATTCTCTTCTTTTCCTCTCTCCCTTTTTCTGGTACTGTGAATTAAACCCAGGGTCTTGTGTGTATGCCAAGCAAGAAACGCTATTAATGAGTTATATATCCACCAGTGAATTGTGTTGTCTTGGTTCAGTAACATTATGATATGAGATATTGTTATGGGATAATGTCTTATTTTAGTACTGATCTTCATCTCAAATTATAATTTGTGTTTTATGACTTTAGTCATAAAATTTCTTTATGTTTTTTTATTTAAAACTTTTGTCCACATGCTTCTTTTGGTTTGTTTGCTTTTAATCTCTACCCCTTTTATCTAGCCTGATAATATTGGCTTTTTACTTGGAATGCTAAGTTCACTTATTTAGTGTGATTTTTGACATTTGGACTGGAGCCCCATCTTGATATTTTGCTTTCTCTTTCTATAATCTATCCTTTGTTGTATTTATAGTATATGTATATACTATAAATAGATTTTATATTAATCTATTTATTGTACAAGGGTGCACATTCATGCTATAACATAAGTGTGGAGAACAGAGGACACCTTGCAAGAACTGGCTCTCCTTTTGTAATATGCAGGCTCTGGGGTTCAAACCCAGGTTATCAGGCACTGATGGCAAGTACTCTTATCTTCTTATTCTCTTCATTGGTCCCTTATTATTTACCTATATTTGTTGATATTATCTTTTAATATAATAAAAGTTGGTAGTACTTTTCTGTACTAGTTTTTGGAAGATAAATAATTTTATTGCTGATTCTGATAAATTTACTAATGCTTATTTATCTACTTTGTACTATTTTTCAGAGACCAAAATATACATCTTCAACAACTGCTTCAAAAATGTAGTCATTTTGGCAATGTGTTTCCAAATAGAAATTAAATTTATTATGATTTTGTTATCACACGCAATATCTTGACATAATTCAGGGGAGATGGCTTGTTATTTCATTGTCATTAAAGCTTCTTGCTAATGTTCTGCTATGACTAGACATTGTAAGTACTGAATGAGAAGCTCACCATTTATGCCACCATGGCTGTCCCTAGGCAGTGTCTTGTTGAGAACACAGAGCCTGCTGGCGTATGGCTTCAGGCCTTGTCCCCTCAGAGATGAGTGAGCCTCAAGTCTATAGTCTTAACTTTAGATAACATAAAAGGAGACAGAGCTCATTCATGATGGAGAGGGAGGCCTGACACAATTCATTTCAGGTCTCAAGGTTTTTTTTTTTTTTAATCGTGTTTTTCTGCTTTGTACTTCATGATTGGATAAGTGACTGTCTCAGTGTTATTGGCCATATGGTTAAGCCATGCAAATATTAAGTGTGTACATTAAGAATGGTTGTGATTTAAGTTATATACAAAACTACTAATGTTGGACACTTTCATTAAAATTACAATCTTCTGGACATTGAAAGTTAGTATTGCATGCATTCTTCGCTACAGCTCTGTTCAGGCTTTCAGGAGTAGTCTTGTATAGGTGAAACACAGAGTTCATTTCAGTCTCCTTTACAAATTACTCACATTCAATTTCCAGAAAGCACACAATGCTTTTCTAATCATTTAACTAAAAAAATTTTTTTTTAACTTATTTCTTTCTCTTGTGATTAAAACCAAGCACTCACACCTTGGTGAGTACAACAAACTAGTATGTAAGAGCTACATTCAAGCTCACTTGTCTTCCAAGGTCAACTGGGGTTTGATACAAGCCTGAGGTGCTTAGCGTGCTCCCATGCATGTTGTCAGGAGAGAGCATTGGGATAATCCAATGGTGACCAAGGCAGTAGGTACTGAGGCATGTCTGGATGGTAGGTCAAAGAAGGACCATGGAAAGTGATCATGGGTAGCAAAGAGGAAGACCTAAGGGAAGTCAGATGGACAGTTGTTTTTAATTTGGGTTCACTATTCAGGAATGCAAATCTTTTTCCCTCCTGCTCTAAAGATTTGATTTGCCTTTTTTTTTTTTTTTTTTTAAGGTTTGAGCAGCTTCAAGGGAGGTTTACTGTTGCAAAAGGCCAGAAGAGGTATGAGATCTGTTCCATGCAGTTCCCGGTCTTCTAATAACAGAATATCAGAAAAGACCTCAGGCAGTTACACATGTGAGAGGGTGTACATGAATAAGCAGATCTGAGTGCATGAATTCAGTGTAGATGCCGGAATGAACGTGGATTCATTGGGATTAACAAAGAGCCAAAAAAACGGGTGAAAAGTTTGAATTCCGTTGATAATTTTTCTTTACTTCTCAAACTACAAAGACTTGGAAATTTAGGAACATCTAAGTAACATACTTACATGATTTGGAGTCTGGTGATGGAGGAGAGATATTAGACACAGCAAGGTCGCTTTTTGATTTTTTAGGCTTCTTTGCATTCAACTGCCAAGGTTTATCATAGCTTCTAAAGTCCCTTCTTGTTCCTTTGGGTTCTGTTAAAACAAAATATAAACAAATTATAATAATAAGGGTGAAAAACTCCTGGTCATGAAATGGAGCATCATACATATAAAATGTCTACTAAGAGGAGCTAAGTTCAGTAAAACATTGGATTTTATGGTTTATTTTATACAACTGTCTAGACGGAATACTACTGAAATAACTTAGTCATAATTTATTTCTTATTTACTTGATTGAGTAAATGTGAGGGGCAGAAATTCATTCAATAGCATTGCAGACACAGGATTTAATTGACACTAGAAATTTCAGCACCAGTCATGGTTTGTCCTTTGTATTTTTTTTTTCGTTTAAGAATCCCATAGCTTCGAGATATATGGTAAAAGAGCAAGGAAAACTCTGCCTACACTATCTGCTCTCACACCGGAAACGAGATAAAACACTCCACATACAAGTCTGAATCACGAGAAAACTATCATTCCAGAAAGAATGAATGAAATGTATTAAATGAAAGAACAGAATATTTAAGAAACCAAGGAAAATTATAATCTTACAGCTAATAAATGTCAAAATCTGACTTTTTTGACTTCCCAATATAAGTAAAATAACTCTATGAAACAAAACAAAATCATATGGAAGAGTTGCTGAGCAAGTTATGATTAAAACACTATTGCACCTAGAATTTTATTTAAAGGTTGTTTTGTGTTGTGTTGTGTTTTCTGTACTGACAGAAAACTAAAATGCAATACTGCATTAAATTTGTATTCGGTGCTGGAAAAAGAACGCTGATGGTGTTGAAAATTGAATCAGGGACATAAAGAACACACTTCACTCAATAAAGATCCAGAGCAGAGAGGCCACAAAATGAGAAAAGCAATGTCAACTGAAAGGGAAGGACGGGTGTCTCTTAGTGGAGACTCAGTTTGCACAAAATGACTTCTCTGAAGAATCACCAAAAATATCTTCACTACAGTTTTGAATATCAAAAGTGTGTGTGTGCATGAGATTATTGTACAAAAGGGAATGATTTTCACTGGAAAAAAAAGAAACTAAAATAAGGTTTCTCCTCTACACTATTAAGCGACAAACAAGTGAGAATATTCTGTGTCCTGAGTTCCTAGATTTATTGAAATGAAACAATGGGGCGACTTCAGATATTATGGGAAAGTATTTTGTCTCTGTCCTTGAGCTTTAAAGACGGTCTGTAACTGACTAGAAGATGCAGCAAATTAGCACAAAATCGCAGCCATGGTTCAAGAGGGAATCACAGCCCACCAACTAAAGTATCATCCAAGAAGTACTTGCTTTTCTTCTCCTTCCTAATCCTCCCTCTGAAATATTTTCACTTCTCCTGTGGCCCTTACGTTTCACATAAACAATCTCTACTCCATTTTCAAATCCCCACTTCATATCTTAATGTATATATCATTTTCACATAAAAATGCTTCTTTGTAACTACCTGGAATAGAGGGTTTCACCCCCTTCACTACAACACAGGGGCTGTGAAGGCTTGAGATGCCTAGTTTCCAGATGCTTCTGCAATGGGAGACCACAGAGGAGGCGAAGCACCCTTCTCCTTTGTGGAAGCCCCTCTCATCATCTTGTTTACCATGCCCTATTATTAGCCTCTACTTCGCCCATGGCAGTGTTCCAGACATGGCTACAGCCTTTTCTGTGCTCTGACAACACGGGTGAAACACTGGTGACCTCTTAAACTTAGGCAAGCCACAAGCTTCAGACTTTCTTGCTTCAGTTCCTCAAAGTTTCAATTCTCTGATGCTTAGACACTCCAAACTAGGGCTCTGCACTGGATATACTCATTCTCTAGAGCAACTCCACCTTATATGGTTTGGCATCAAACATCGCTGTCTTTCAACACAGCAAAAATCCTGTGTCTCTTCTTTTTACTGTGTCTATCTCTTACAGGTTTTTTGATCTCTGATTGTGGTTCTCTGAACAAGTCTTTTTTTCCAAACTCAAAAACACTTTTTTACCAGGCTTTGTGCTTAGTCACCTATACAGTTTGCTCACCAATATCCCTAACTCTTGCATAATTTGTGTCCCACCTTCTATCCTGGCTATAGTAGCATAATCACCCTTTCCAATGAGTCCTTCAGATTTTGGGGCCCTGCTTGAGAATATCTCACAGGTTTTAATATGACTAATTAGTGTCTTCAACTCAGTTTTGCCACAGAATTGTATAAACAAACTTTAATTTTTCCTTTCATAACTGACTCCCTTCTCTTCTGGTAGCTTATCAGGATCACGGGCACTTACTTCTCCTATTTAATCTCCAACTTCTTCAACAAGCAATTTTACCTCTCAATAAACAGCACAACGTAAAGCACACAGAATAATCTCACACTAATCGTCTTCCAGAAAAATCCCTTACTTAACAAATAATTTAACACATTTTCCTCCATTCTTTCATTCCTGTAGATTATATAATTTTTCCTTTAATACTGGATAACTCCTATTTTGGGGTCTCCTGCCTTCACTCAGTCCAGAGATTCAGAATCACATTCAAATGAGTGCTAGTATTGCTTACTGAGATGCTTCACAAAACTCAAATTCACCAATAGGAATTCAGCCTCTACTTCTCATTGGAAATTTAGTTTCATGTTTCATCTTGACCTATTAAATGAGTATTTATACCATTACATAAGCTAGTGGGCTAGTAGCTATAAAAATCTACTCCTTTCTTCCATCCTCTCTGAGAAAAGTCAACAAATTCTTGTGTCAAAGAGAATTCTAAGAAATCTGGGATGATTACATAGTAATGATTAATCATGACCTATATTATTGCCACTTCTTGAATGAAGATGAGACCATTAATTTGCTTCTGTTTAATACAATATAGCAAAAGTGTTGAGATGATAATATCACAAAAGCAATGTAATCATTACATCATAGAAACTCCATTTGAGAACACTTCTTGAATTGGAGAAAATAACCTCTCATAAAATTAGAGTCTTGTGGTAGTGAACTCTACTGTACCTAGCAACTAAACCTGCCCTAAATCCAGAAAGAAAATCAAGAGCACAGTCATATGCTGTGGAGAGGTAATTTTCCAACAAGCCAAATGGGCTTGGAAACATGTTCTTCTCTAGCTCAGTGTCCAGATGAGGATGCAACCCATCCAACAGTTTGATTCATCTTGTGAATCTGCGCAGAGCTGACTAAGCCAAATGCAGGCTTCTGGACATGAATATCAAATGCTAAATGTTCACAGATGCCTATATGATCTTTTTGTCACAAGGTGGGTACCATCTTAGTACCTAGGAACCAAAACTTTTGCCAATTAACCCACCTGACTTATGAACTCAAGGAAATGAGCCCAAAAACAAACCAACAAATAAATAAATAAATAAATAAATAAATAAATAAATAAACAGGACAAACACAAGAATTCTGTTTTGTATGGCAAGATTCATGTTCTAGTTTTCTGTCAAATGAAGATAGCTTTTATGAAGATATCATCACCCACAATGTCCACCTTCTTCAGAGGGTATTCACTCTACCCTCTTTGATGTAGTCTTGTGAGAACATCAAGATGGTATTGATATGACAGCACAGGAAAGAAGGCCAAAATCTTTCCCTGAGATTCCACAGAGTATGCAGGGAAGAGAAGGCAGCATGACACCATCCTGGAAATCATCTAGAGACAGTCCAATCCCCATGGGAATCAGGCAAAGAGTTGGTGACTCACACAACAGACATGCTTAGTTTGGGTTTTATTGTAACACTTAAACAGCATGACCAGCCGGAAATTGGGAAGCAAAGGCTCCATCTCATTTTACATTCCGAGTAGCACTCAGTTACTGAGGGCTGGAGTTGAAGGCAAGAGCCTTGAAGTAGGAACTACAGCAGAAACCATGGAGGAATGCGGCTTACTGACTTGATCTTAATTGCTGCTCAGCCTGTTTTCTGATAGAACCCCCAAAGCATCAGCCCTGGGGTAGCACTGTGCACAGTGAACTAGAACACTCAATCAAGAAAATCCACCACAGAATTGTCCAAAGGAAAATAGAATGGGGGCATTTTCTCTACTGAGGTTCCTTCATCTAAAATGCTTGTGTGTTTGTTGTGTCGAGTTGACATAAACAGACCGGCCCAAGGGCTGGAGAGAGTGGGATTTGAAAGCGAACTACAAACCTGAAGAATAATGTGCAGAGAGATAGAAGTCACATCTGCCCTGTTGTTTCCCCCCTATTTAGTGGAGAAAGGTAGCTACAGGAGACTTGGAAGACTGGTTCCCCAACGTTCAGTTTCCCGGGACTCAACTATTTCTAAAGTTAAATTTACTACTTCGGATAATACTAGTCACAGGAATAAGCAAAAGCAACCTTGTAGGCATTGCCTCATTACCTTCCTCAGCAGATTAGCTGTATTCTTTCAATCAAGTTGTTTATAAAATGAAACACAAGTTTAGAATTATTACTTTGGATACACACAGAAATAAATATTTCATGCAAATCAATGTGGCCCTCCTTTTTTTTGTCCCCCGCAACTTTATGTATGAAGGCTTTGGTCTCCCTGGGAGTAAGTTGAAGTGTTGAGGCAGCCAGGGCTTTCCTGTACACTGTCTTGAGACTGGTTTAATAAAAGTGCACACCTTACAAAAAAAAAAGAAATACTCTGATTTTCATTTATAGAGGCAAAATACATTATAATACATTCAAATTCAAAAATATTTTGCATGAAAAGTTAGTATGAAACTTTAATAACAAAATACCTGAAAATTTTAGGTTTATCATATTATAATTAAAAATAGTAGGGAAAATTTTCTATTCCAACCGTGGTTCACTACTTTCCTAATGCTGCAACCCTTTAATAGAGTTCCTCATAATGTGGTGACTCCCAACCATAAAATCATTTTTATTGTTGCTTCATAACTCTAATTTTGCTACTGTTATGAAGTGTAATGTAATTATCTGTGTTTTCTGATGGTCTTAGAAACCCCTATGAAAGGGTCATTGAGTCCCTAAAAGAGTCACGACGCAGAGGTTGAGAACCACTGTGTCTGATATATCTCACATTATCATACATGTTCATAGTTACTTGTTTTTCCTCAGTTACCTGATGGTTCACTTTCTGCCCAGAGGGCTGCTGACCCAGACAAAGTTCTTTGCAGCTGTCCTTGGTTTCCTTGCTTGGACTGAAGATGGTCAATGAGAAATGGGATTGGCTGGTCTGGTGTCTCAGTTATTAGCTTGGTCATTAATTCCTAAAGACAGAACAGGACACACATTTACATCTAATAAGAAGACACACTACTTGAGCATTTATCATTGTTCGACAGTATACCAACTGTCCACACATAGAAACTAATTAAAACTCTCTCATAATTCTTCTAGGCATGTACAAAGTGGTAACTGTCCTCTCTCTAAGCACAATGAAGTACAGAGAAGCAAGCTAACTGTGTTCCATAACCAAGACACAGCAAAATGTAGCCTAAACCATACTAGAAATTTTATCTAAGTTATTTTTATTAAAGTATGGTTTCTAAATTTTAAATCTGGGATTACTCCTTCAAGGCATCCCATTAAGAACTAAGCTCTAGCTAAAACAGACAATATATCTTTTCTATGTGTTAATATTATTTCCCTTTGAAATTCCCAAAGAACATGGAGAATTAAAAAAATATTTAAGCAGGCACAAGTCACATAGACCTTACATAATCACCAAACAATATATAACTTATTTTTACAAAAATTCTCTCTCACACTCTTCCCTTCTCCTTCTCTTCTCCCCCAATGACCATATCTCTATCCACAGAATAGACTCTTTAATTTTTAGCTGCTTTAATGCTCTAACTTTAAATTGAGCAACATAGGCCGAGGGATCATGTCTATGTGTTTTAGTCATTCAGTTAGGAAGAACAAAGGACAATCTCCAATTTGTGTTCAGTTATGGCATCCAGACATGAACAACTGGCTCACCACGAGGACGAGAATGTTGTTTTGTGCCCTATAATTAAATTTATTAACTGGTATGCCACCCTAGATCCCTGCCAGTCACATCTCATCTTGCCTGCATTATCTTATTCTGTAAAATTGTGATTTTAAATTCTATTCTGTAAGTGGTAATTGTTCTGCTGAGTAGGCTGGAAAGTTAGATATTAGGATTACTTAGGAAAAAATGTTAGCAGCAACTTCCCATTCCAGTTTTAGTTTGCTTTCTTGTTTTTGTTTGTTTGTTGCTTGCTTGCTTGTTTTTTGTGACTGAGAATGCTGGCCTATTTCTTCTACTCCAATGCTCTTCCTCAGATGTTGAGCAGGCTTACTTGCCATCAGTCTGTCCCCAGTGATGTAGTTTGAGAGGCTTACCCTAAGTAATCTTAGTCTAATTATTTTTTATTCAGAGTCCTGTCAGAATCCCCCACGCAAGGCAGACAAAAGTCATGGTGAAATGAAGGAAAGAATTTTAACCAAAGTCACTTTGGGAAGACAGAGACTAAGAATTTCATCCCAACTTTGGGGCTACTGAGCCAAGTTTTGAGGCTACAAAGAGAAAGAATTGGGATGGGTCAAGAAGTGTATGTAATATCTTAGCAAAGACAATGCAGGTTTTGGAGATGAAAGATCCCATGTTGCTGCTAGAGGCACAATTTGATTAATTTAGAGCATCTGGAAATTAAAGCCAGAGGAAAAAAGATCTAGACAGCTTGTTTCATGAGTACACTGTAGTGCAAAGTATTTGTCAAGGAAATACTTTATATATACAGTACTTTCTGTGTGCAGAAAGGGAGGGAAACAGAGTGGCACTACTATCACTGAAGAGGCTTTATCAGCAGTATAGCTAAAGAGAGGCCATCTCTTCACTGGCATTCACAAAGCAGTACAGTGATCAGTTACACATCAATGCAATATAACACAATTCAAAGCATTTCAAATTTTGTATCTAGACAAGAGATTGCACTATTCTATTAGAACTCATCATTCATTACAAAGATTGCTAGACAATAGAGAGAAACAGGGATGAAAGGACCAACAAGGTCACAAATGTCCTGGGTACTGAGATAAAGCACAATTAGGTATAAAATGGCCCAGGTCACAGTAACCTTCTGTTGTGAACCTGGGAGCTATTAGATGAGTTTTGTTTCTAAAGTCTTATCTTTCAAATCACATGGAAAATTTCTATATTTTTGTCTTTGAAAAGAAACTAAAGTGTTTCTTATTTACTATAGAAGATGGATTTTGCAGATTAAGTCAGATCACCTCTATTTTAAAAATATTATGAATCTAGTAATTTCAGGAATACACTTTTAATCCACTAGTGAGTATATAAGGCTAAAGGCACAAAATAATTTCAGTCATAAGCAGATAAAATAGTTAATGCTGTCTGCTGAGGAATACTTAACTATGCAAAGTTGTGTTGTATTTGGTTAATTATGTAAAGGAGTGTTGCTGTTTTACCTTGTCTGCCTAAGTCATCTGATTTGTCTAATAAAAAGTTGAATGGCACTAGCAAGGGAGGATGCATAAGCGAAACTTCTGAGCATGGAGAATAAGGAGGAGGGAGAAGAATTCAGGCTTGGAGAAGAAAGAAAAGGTGATGCTAGGGGCCAGAGAGACAGAGACAGAGGTAGTAGAAAAATAGGACATACAGAATGAAAGAATGGTAAAAAGATGCAAGACAAAGGGGAGATGAATAAAAACAAGTTAAATTGAATTAAAAGAGTTAATGGAACAAGTCTAACCTAAGCTATTCATAGCTAATAATGAGTCTCTGTGTCTTTATTTGGGAACTACTTGAAGGCTCCAAGAAAATGCCAACTACAGTTTTCAGTACAGAATGTTCACTAGGTCAAAAGTCTAGTCTCAGGTGATTCTGAACACAAGACATGTTGTCTGGCCTCTCAGCATATGTATCCGTTAGTATATGCATCCAGACCTTCTGCACTTGAATGATCTTGAGAACTGGAACTTGCAGAAATTTCTTTTCTAGACAGGAACATTTAAGATTTTCAAAGGAGTTGCTGACAATAGAACGCCAGCCTCTTTCAAAGTGAAGTTGTAGAGACACAAATGTAACTGAGGAGCTAATCGGTTTGGAGATGAGAACAGCACTGTGTGGGTAGAACGCCAAGTTAGACGTGGGAACTGATTGCTGGATGGTTCACAAGGTTCTTGCAACACAAAGGGAAAGTATTGAGAACATTAAGCTAGCCTCAACTCTAGGGCGAACCCCTTCAGGAAGTGATGTGTAATCTTTATCATTAATGTAAGATTCCTGGTACGAAAGTTCCTGGGAGATTTTGGTTGTACGTGTTTATAAATAAATAGCAAAATGGAATAAGCGACAGCATCCTGTCCCCTACACAATTGTCGGTGGAAATTTTCGCCTAAGGACCTGGGGACTGACAGCATGCCGGTAGCAATTTACCTGAGACCATGCTTGCACTCACAGGCTAGAACACATGCTAGCAAATTTGTCCGTAATTGATTTAATTCACCATTACTAATAATGATAACTGGCTGACACAAACGGCATTCAACAGATGGCACGGAAAACATCCTAATTCAGCACCGAGACTCTGAAATCACTCTTCGGAACTCTTGTATTTTTACAGGCTGCGGACGTTTGGGTAAGGAACTTCATCATCTGGCATTGCAGCACTCCATCAACTAAATGTGAATGACAATAGTGCCTACATCATAGGGTTGTCATAGAGATGAAAAAGAAGACGATCAAAAAGCATTTGCAACGGGCTTTAGGCGATGTATAGTCTGCTGGGGTGGGAACCGTTTCTCAGATCTCTCTCCTCCATTGATCTCAGCTAGGCTTTCCTAATGAAGAATTTGTAGAATTGCGGTGTAGAGAGAAGCAGAAGAAGCTATTCTCTAGGATTGATTGCAGACAGAAATGAGGACACATGAGAGACTCAGAGTAGCTTGCCAGAGAGTCTGGAAAACACCACTGCAGGCTTGGATAGAGAACCTGCAAAAACACCGGAGAACTGCAGCAGGTCCTAACACACAGTTAATAGATAGGCACCTACTTCTTGTGCTGTAGCCGGAGAGCTCCAGGCCAATAACCCTGATCCTGCTGGTGGCCTCTCTTGACCTGCGACAGCATTTCTCTGATCTCAATGCCTTATCTCTCATCATGTAAATTCATTATTCTTAACTCAGTTATAGCCAAGACACATAAAATAGCTTCTGCTTTTCTGATTTAATGTTAGTAGTGCCCTTTAAAAGAATGCAACATTTTAATATTTACTGCAATTTATAAACATTTTATAGGTGACACACATATACACTGTATCTTATTGTATTATTATAATTGCTATACTTTTATCAATACATACTTGCAATATTGTGGATGACATATTTCCATTGACTTTATTTTATTTTGATATTAATGTTCTCTTTCTATAATAATAATTATATTATTTTCTTCTTCTCTTTCCTCCCTCCTGCCCTTCCCATGTTCTCTCCTTGGCTCCCCCTCAAATTCATCATTCATGACCTCTATTTACTTAATTGCTATTAGTTAAAATCCACTTAGTGTTACATATGTGTGTATGATTTCAGGGTTGACTGCTTGGTAATGTATAACCAATTGGAAGACTTTTTTTTTCCTCCTTCCGTGTGAGAAGGTTTAATGGTATTGTACTTGTTCAAGTTTTTTTTTTAGGCAGCTGTATTGTGGAGATGTCCTGAGCGAAGCGCCCCTGTCTTTAAAGGAGACATATCATCACAGCACATTTTCTGGCGTTCTGGCTCTTACAATTCTTTTATTTCCTCTTCCTCATATTCCCTGAGTCTTAGATGAAGGAGCTGTGTTGTAAACGTATTCATCAGGGCTGTAAACCCTATGATGAGTAGTTCTCTGCATTTGATTGGTCGTGGTAGTCTGTAATGGTCTCCCTCTGTTGCAAGAAGTTTCTTTGAGGAGGGATGAGAGGTCCACTTATCTGTGCACTTAAGAAGTATTTAGAATGCACTTAGAAAGTGCACTGGTTTAGTAAAGCAGTGTTGTGGGGTCTCTTCTAATAACCATGATCACCAGTCCAGGAATTTGGCTGGGTTTCCAGTACCTGGCATGATTTTCTTCTTCTCAAATGGGCCATAAGGCAAATTAAGCACTGTTCATTACAGACAGGAAGAAGAGCCACTATTGCACTCTTAAGTATCTCTTACCCTGCTAGCTCTTGTTGTGGAACAAAATGTCACAGCTGGTTAGGAATGCTGGTGCTTCTCTCCCTTGGAAGTTTGCACAGCACTTCTCAATACTGTGAAAGTTTGTCCTCAGGGATTAATACTGGAGGTAGTATCAATCAGGTATACTTTTTCAATGCTTATAATTATATTAATATAATTTATGTTAATAGAATACAGTATGTAGAACTTTATTTCTTGTCCCTCAAAACTGGTATTAAGATCTGATGAACAAATTAATTCATTTTAGATCTGTGTTTATGCGTCAATGTTCTATTTTTAATTAAGATCTTTAAATTTTGTATTCCTCCTACACACAAATGATAAACTGGCCAAGAAAGAAATCAGAGAAATACCACCCTTTACAATAGCCACAAATATAAAATATCATGGGGCAACTCTAACCAAACAAGTGAAACAACTTGTATGACAAGAACTTTAAGTGTCTAAAGAAAGAAATTGAAGAAGACATAAGAAAATGGGAAGATCTTTTATGCTCTTGGATAGGTAGGATCAACATAAAAAACGGCAATTTTACCAAAAGTAATCCACAGATTCAATGCAATTCCCATCAAAATCCCAACAGAATTTTTCACAAACCTAGAAAGAACATTACTCAAATTCACATGGAAAAAGAAACCCAGAATAGCTAAAAACAATCCTATACAATAAAGGAACTTCTGGAGTCATCACCATCCCTGACATCAAGCTCTCCTACAGAGCAATAGTAAAATAAAATAGCTTGGCATTGTCATAAAAACAGACACATGAACCAATGGAACTGAAGACCCTAACATTAATCCACACACATACGAACACCTGATTTTTGCCAAAGAAGCTAAAATTATACAATCGGAAAAAGAAAGCATCTTCAACAAATGGTGCTGGCATAACCAAATGTCAACATGTAGAAGACTGTAAATAGATCCACATCTATCACCTTACATGAAATTCAAGTCCAAGTGGATTAAGGACCTCAACATAAATTCAGTTACATTAAAATTGATAGAAGAGAAAATGGGAAGTAGCTTTGAACACATGAGTACAGGAGACCATTTCCTAAATATAATCCTAGTAGCAGAGACACTGAGAACAACAATCAATAGTGGGACCTCCTGAGACTGAGTAGTTTCTGTAAGGCAAAGCACATGGTCAACAAGACAAAATGGCAGCCTACAGAACTGGAAAAGATCTTCACCAACTCCACATCTGTCAGAGGGCTGATCTCCAAAATATATAAAGAAACTAGACAACAAAATACCAAATAATCCAATTTAAAAAATGGGGTGGGGAGATAAACAGAGAATTCTCAACAGAAGAAACCCAAATGGCGAAAAGACATTTAAGGAATTGCTCAGACCTTAATCATCAGGGAAATGCAAATCAAAATGACTCTGAGATACCATCTTACACCTGTCAGAATGGCAAGATCAAAAATACTGAAGACACCTTATGCAGAGAGGATATGGAGTCAGGGGAGCATTCCTCAGCTACTGGTGGGAATGCAACCTTGTACAGCCATTCTGGAGATCAGTATGGCAGTTTCTCAGAAAACTGAGAATAAATCTACCTCAAGAGCCATGAATACTACTCTTGGGTATATATCCAAAGGATACTCAATCATATCAAAAGGACACTTTCTCAACAATATTCATAACAGCATCATTCATAATAACCAGAACCTCGAAGCAACCTAGATGCCTGTCACCTGAAGAATGGAAAAAGAAAGTGTGGTATATTTACACAATGGAGTTTTACTCTGCTGTAAAAATCAATGACATCATGAAATTTACAGACAAATGGAAGGAACTAGAAAAAAAATCTCAGAAAGACAAACATGGCATGTCCTCACTGATAAGCAGATAGCTATAAAGCAAAGCAACGGATAACCAGACTACAATCCACAGCTCCAGAGAATTGATAGCTAGCATGGGGTGAAGGGGAGGGAGGAAGAGGAGAGGGGAGGAAGGAGGAGGAGTGGGACAATACATATAGCTCAATAAAAACCCAAATAAATAAAACCTTTCATCTTTAGAAATAATATGAAAATTAAATAAAAATACTTTTAAAAGGTATTTCAGATCATTACCCTCCAAATATTCACTTCCCAGCCCAACTTCTAAGTATGATTCATAAATGGTCATGAAATAGACATTTAATTGTTACTTTAAATTGTGGGAATCTCTGATTCTTGGCTGTTAGTGAGACCACTGATATTAGTATTCACAATGGATTGACTCTACTTGACTATACTCACCTGATGTTTACAATTCCCGCCTCTCCTGTATGGTATCATGCTTGTCTTTCTCACCTACCTTTTAGTCCTTGTGTGCCTATTCCTAAGTTATAGCTCATTATTGGTTATTTTACCTCCCTCATAGCTCATGTTTCCCTATTCCACCTGACCTACATTCCATGCTTGTCTATTCTACCCACCCTAGAGGATACAGTAATCTTTCTCACCTGCACCATAGCCTATGTTTGCCTCAATCCACCCCCAGCTTTTTTTTAATGAAAAACATGCATACTGGGGAGAAGTTTCTCCTTGACTCATTGTACATTCTAGCAGAACTATAAGGTTTGGGTTTGGCAGAAGTGGGGATGTCAAATGGAGTATACAAGTCTCCATAAAAGCTAAGGGAGGAAGAGACATCTCTGTAACGTTTTCCTACCAGACCCTTCCAGGACACTTGGGGAACTCAGATTTTTCCTTTTCAGAACTACCCTAAACCTACTTCTCTCTTTACCAGTATAAACTCAGATTTAGTTAAAAGGCTGAGATCAACAGTAAAGAAAATAGTATTAGCAATAATAGTCGAGTAAGCTGCTCAAAGGAAAGAAAGACAAGGTGGTCTTGGCCCCATCATTGTGAAGAAACAGGAGGTCAAAAAGATGATGAATCCTCTACGTAAGAAACGGCATAAGAATTTTGATATTGGCCAGAACATCCAGCCCAAAAGCAATCTCACATGCTCTGTCAAATGGCCCTGCTACACCAGACTGTAGCGGCAAAGGGCTGTCCTCTCTAACAGGCTCAAAGTAATTCCTGCCAATAACCAGTTTCCCTGGCTCTGGATCACACTGTTAAATTGAAGTATAATATCAGACCTGGAAAAGTAACATTATACAAGCTTACATGGTTTATTTCATCATTCTACATTCTCTCATGTACTGTGTGTGCACGTGTGCACACATGTGAGTGAATTCAATTATACTGTAGTGGAACTAAGAATAAATATCACCAAAATAAAGTTAATATTATGTGATAAACAATAGGTTTCTATCATTACCTCTATATAGTCTCATCCATCCATTCCCTCCACGTCAAAGACATGTTTTCCATTTATTTATATGATCTTGTAATTTTGCCATGCTGTTTATGCTCTTTGGAGCTTGTCTTTATATACTTAACATAGTCTTCTTGATGTCCATCCAAATACTTTGCAAATAAATTATTTATTTTTATTAATGAATATTATTCATTGTGTAGATATGGCATAGTGTGTTCACTCATTCATTAGTGACTGTTCTGGAAAATGTGAATAATCTTATAATAATCACCAATTTATAAATATTTGTGTGGGTTAAATGACTAACAGGACAATTATTGGGTTGTACGTTAAAGTTACTTTTAATCTTTAAAAAATGACAAACTATGTTCTAGGTGCCAATTCATTCACTTTTGCTGCATGTGAGCATCCCTAGCCGTTCTTCTGTTTATGATAATAGCTCATTACAGTTTTAATTGCATTCAGCTGGTGCCTAATTGCAGTGAAGATCTCTCAATCTGTTCTTCTGCCATCTTTGTAACTTCTCAGGGAAAACTCTGTGTATATCTTTTGTCCACTTTTCTAATTGATTGGTCTGAATTTGTAACTGTTTAGAAAGTCTGTTGTGCTTTATTGATACTACAGTGAGACTTTGAGATATTTTCACCCCTTTCACAGTTTTACATTTTACATTCTTAAAGGATGTCTCCTTTCAATGTTTGTGAGCAGCACTTGTGATCCTTTTGTGGTCACTCCTTACAAAGCCCTTTGTGACTGATCTTCACCCAGCCCTGGGTTCTTAATGCTTGCCTCCCATTTCTCTTCCAAAGTTTCACAGTCTTATATTTTCCGTGAATCTTAATGGCCTAGTAGGAATTAATTTTGCGTAGGGTGTCAAGAATCAAGGATAATGGTCAAGATCCATTTTTTTCTATTTGAATTCCATTTTTGGCACCATTGTTGTGTCAAATATTTGATCATGTTTCTTTCATCAAATCACTTCTAGTCCTTGGTTAAAAATTACCAGAATTTCCAGGAGGATGTCTATATGTTTTTCTTTGGGTTCACCTTCTTATTTAGCTTCTCTAGGATCACAAATTATAGGCTCAATGCCCTTTATTTATGGCTAGAAACCAAATATGAGTGAGTACATCCCATGTTCCTCTTTTTGGGTCTGGCTTACCTCACTCAGGATAGTGTTTTCTATTTCTGTCCATTTGCATGCAAAATTCAAGAAGTCATTGTTTTTTACTGCTGAGTAGTACTCTAATATGTATATTTTCCATACTTTCTTCATCCATTCTTCCATTGAAGGGCATCTAGGTTGTTTCCAGGTTCTGGCTATTACAAACAATGCTGCTATGAACATAGTTGAGCATATACTTTTGTTGTATGATAGGGCATCTCTTGAATATATTGGCACTGGGCTTTGATCCTACTGCATGTACTGGAGCCTAGGCTGTTTAGATGTTCACCTTACTAGACCTGGAAGGAGGTGGGAGGTCCTTGGACTCCCCACAGGGCAGGGAACCCAGTCTGCTCTTCGGGCTGATGAGCGAGGGGGAGTTAATTGGGGGAGGGGGAGGGATATGGGAGGCAGTGGCGGAGAAGAGACAGAAATCTTTAATAAATAAATAAATAATAAAAAATTAAAATTAAAAAAATACTATTGGGGCTGGAGAGATGGCTCAGGGGTTAAGAACACTGCCTGCTCTTCCAAATGTCCTGAGTTCAATTCCCAGAAACCACGTGGTGGCTCACAACCATCTGTAATGAGATCTGGTGCCCTCTTTAGGCCTGCAGGCATATGTGCAGGCAGAATGCTATATACATAACAAATAAATAAAATCTTTAAAAAATAAAAATAAATAAAAAATACTATTAAAAACTTAAAAAAAATCAGAATTGTTGGTTATGTAACAATCTTTGCATTTCCTATTTTCTTCAAGTGTCTAGTATGTCGGTGTTTCCACTAGTGATCTGATCTAGATGCTGTGTTCATATCTCACACTGTTGTGTAATATCTACCTATGCAGCCCAAGTTAGCTTCAAGATCTCTGTATAGTCCAAGATCTCTGTATGGTCTCATTTTAACCTTCATTCCTTGGCCTCTTGAGCACAGGGAAGATAGGCATGCATGATTATATCTGGCTAATATCTTACACTTTTTTTTTAGTTTTTCTAGACAGGGTTTCTCTGTATAGCTCTGGCTGTCTCAGAACTTACTTTCTAGACCAGGCTGGCCTTTAAATCACAGAGATCCATCTGCCTCTGCCACCCAGGTACTGGGATTAAAGGTGTGTGCCACCACTGCCTGACATCTTACATTTTCAAAATGGTATTGCCTATTTCACAAAACAAAACTTGTTTTGTTACTCTAGTACATTTTTATACAAATTATAAAACAATTATTACTACATTTACAAAAACTTCAGAGATTTTGATAAGACTATTTTAGTCATACACACTAACTTGGGGAGTTAATATACTATGTCAAATCTTCCAATTCATGAATACTATTATTTAGTTAACTTTTCAGCTCATTTCTCCAGCTTTCTATCATAGATATTTGGTATAATTTTTTTTAAGTTTTATGCTTGAGTACTTCATATTCTCTGGAGCAAATACTCTGTGCAGAAGCCCAAATCTCACTGATTCCCTCAAGTGAACTTTAGTGAAATGATTTTCTCAGTCTATTGTGGGGACCATGATAAGAGTGGTAGATATTGAATTACATCTCTCCTGCAAAGGAATTTTAGCAACACCATTTTACAGGGAGATCTATATTAAAAATACATCCAGAACTAAAATATTAAATATCAAAGGAATAAAAAACAATCAATATGTGGTATAGGCACATGAGTTAGTGAAGAAGCACAAAACTAAACAAATATATTAAGAAATTCCATATACTCAGTCATAAGAGAATTATAAATTAAAATTACCTCCAAGATTTCACCTATCCTGTCAAAATGGCTAGTATTAGGCAACACACACACACACAAAATATTAAGGTATAGGGGAGAAGGAATTCTCATATATGACTGGAAGAAGTGAAAGTTAGGGTAATCACTCTAGAAAATAGTAGGGAAGTTCGTTAAAAAATAAAAACTCGATCTGGCATATTATCCAGCCATATCTGGGTATGCACCCGAAGGAGTTGAAGAAAGCACACGGTAGAGACACTGGCATGCCTATCTTTATGAGGCCCAACATGCATCAACATCATATTCACATTTCTATGAAAAGATGAATGGGCAAAAACAATGTGGTATTATATAAAATGGAACGTTATCTAGCCATTAATAATGAAAAATAGTGAAAGTGGAGATACTATGCTAACTGAAATAAGCCAGACACAGAAGAAAAGTGTCTCACGTGTTATTCTCAAATATGAAATCTGAAAAATTAATAAGACCATCTGAGCAGTGATGGTGCATGCCTATAATCCCAGCACTCAGGAAGCAGAGGCAGGCAGATCTCTGTGAATTTGAGGCCAGCATGGTCTACAAGAGCTAGTTCCAGGTCAGGCTCCAAAGCTATAGAGAAACCCTGTCTCAACACCCCCCCCAAAAAAAAACAAAAAAATAAATGAATAAAAAACTCTATTACAACAGAGCTACAGTAATGAAAACAGCTTGGTATTGGCATAAAAACAGAGACATTGACCACAAACCTATGAACACCTGATTTTTGACAAGGGAGCTAAAAGTATACAATGGAAAAAAGAGAGCATCTTCAACAAATTGTGCTGGCAAAACTGGATGTCAATCTGTAGAAGAATGAAAATAGATCCATATATATCACCATGCACAAAACTCAAGTCCAAATGGATTAATGACCTCAATATTAATCTGAACACATTGAACCAGATAGAAGAGAAAGTGGGAAATAGTCTACAACACATGGGCACAGGAGACCACTTCCTACGTATAACCCCAGTAGCACAGATAATAAGGGCAACATTGAATAAATGGGACCTTCTAATACTGAGAAGCTTCTGTAAAGCAAAGGACACTGTCATTAAGACAAAAAGGCAACCTACTGACTGGGAGAAGATCTTCACCAACCCTGGACCAGACAAAGGTCTGATCTGCAAAATATATAAAGAACTCAAGAAATCAGACTTTAAAATGCTAATTAACCCAATTAAAAAATGGGGCACTGAACTGAACAGAGAATTCTCAGCAGCAGAAGTTCAAATGGCCAAAAGACACTTAAGGTCATGCTCAACCTCCTTAGTGGGCAGGGAAATGCAAATCAAAACAACTTTAAGATACCATCTTATATCTGTCAGAATGGCTAAAATCAAAAACACCAATGATAGCCTTTGCTGGAGAGGATGTGGAGTAAAGGATACACTCATCCATTGCTGGTGGGAATGCAAATTTGTGCAACCACTTTGGAAATCAGTGTGGCGGTTTCTCAGGAAATTCGGGATCAACTTACCCCAGGATCCAGCAATACCACTCTTGGGAATATAACCAAGAGATACCCTATCATACTACAAAAGCATTTGTTCAACTATGTTCATAGCAGCATTATTTGTAATAGCCAGAACCTGAAAACAACCTAGATGCCCCTCAATGGAAGAATGGATAAAGAATGTGTGGATTATATATGCATTAGAGTACTAGTCAGTGGTAAAAAAAAAAAAACAATGATTTCTTGAATTTTGCATGCAAATGGATGGAAATAGAAAACACTATCCTGAGTGAGGTAACCCAGACCCAAAAAAGATGAATATGGTATGTACTCACTCATAAGTGGGTTCTAGCCATAAATAAAGGAGATTGAGCCTATAATTCATGATCCTAGAGAAGCTAAATAAGAAGGTGAACCCAAAGAAAAACATATAGTTATCCTCCTGGATATTGGAAGTAGACAAGATTGCCAGGCAAAAAATTGGGAACTTGGGAGTGGGGTTGGGTGGGGGTAAGTGGAGATGGGGAGAGAAAAGTGAGAAGGGAAGGATGGGGGGAACTTGGGGAAATGAGAGGGTTGGGATGAAAGAAGGGTGGATATGGGAGCAGGGAAGAATATATCTCAATTAAGGGAACCATTTTAGGGTCTGCAAGAGACTTGACTCTAGAGGGGTTCCCTGGTGTCCAAGGAGATGTCCCCAGCTAGTTCCTTGGGCAGCTGACGAGAAGGAGCCTGAAATGGCCCTATCCTATAACCATACTAATGAATATCTTGCATATCACCATAAAACCTTCATCTGGCGATGGATGGAGATAGAGACAGAGACCCACATTGGAGCACTGGACTAAGCTCCCAAGGTCCAAATGAGGAGCAGAAGGAGGGAGAACATGAGCAAGGAAGTCAGGACCATGAGGGGTGCACCCACCCACTGAGATGGTGGGGCTGATCTAATGTGAGCTCACCAAGGCCAGCTGAACTGGGACTGATGGAGCATGTGATCAAACCGGACTCTCTGAACGTAGCGGACAATAAGGGCTGACTGAGAAGCCAAGGACATTGGCACTGGGTTTTGATTCTACTGCATGTACTAGCTTTGTGGGAGCCTAGTCTGTTTGGATGCTCACCTTCCTAGACCTGGATGGAGAGGAGAGGACCTTGGACTTCCCACAGGGCAGGGAACCCTGACTGCTCTTTGGACTGGAGAGGGAGGGGGAGGGGGAGTTGGGAGAGGGAAATGGGAGGAGGTGGAAATTTTTAATAATAATAAACAAAAAAATTAAACAAAAATTAATAAGACCTAAAGGCAGGAGGCTTATAGGAAAATGGGAAGGAGAACAGGGGGCTTAATAAATATGGGAATGAAAAATTTTTATAGAGAAACCCAGTGTTTTGCACACATCACAGACACTCTTTAAAAAGAGACAAGCACATCACTCTAGTTTGCTCACATCCTCTGGCAAATGTGGGACAAAAAGAAAGGCCCTAATAGACAAAGAACTACAGAACTATGGGGGGAAAATCCCTGTTTCATACATTGGTAGTAACAGCTCAAAGGAGAATAAATGCTTTCCTGACACTCCTCTCTGTAGCTTTTATATAACACCTTCCTTCAGTAGGAACAGATTGACTCTATGCTGTAGTCTTGAGATTGGAGTTTCAAAAGATCCAGTACTATTATGCAGTAGAAGATGGCTCTTTTCTTTGCCATTGATCAAAGATCGATGGTTGCTCAAGAAATTATATAATAGCTTAATGGGTTGTCTAGAGACTAATAAGTGAATGATGAGATTCTGACATTTTTCAGAATTTAAGAATATGTTCTCTATGGGTAGGTAGAGTACAGTTTTCTTCTCCTCCATTCTAAAATCAACTAAAGACCTTGGACATTGTTCATAGAAAGGGGGCAGACAAGGGGGAGAAAATAGAGAGAGATCTAGATAGAAGGTAGAATAAATAATAGTGTAAGAAGTTTTTAGAATTTTCTTCTCAAGTCTAAGGAGATGACTCAGTGAGTAACGTGCTTGCTGTCTGGATATTCAGAGCCCATGTGAGAGACAGGCATAGTGGAGCATCTCTGACCGCAGGCACTGGGAATTTGGGAACATAAAGACAAATGGATTTCAGAGATTGTTGACCTATCATAGTTTATTTTCAACAAGACAAACAAAAGCAACTTTGGAAAGAAAGGGTTTATCTGACTCACAAAGTCCATCAAGGAGAAAAGCCAAAGTAGGGACTCAAAGCAGGAAACCATAGAGGAACAATGTTTACTGACTTGCATTGGAGTTCATGTTGTACATTTCTTATACAGCCCAAACCCCCGTGTTTAGGATGGTACCACACAGTGGTATGAGTCCTCCTATATCAATGGGCAATAAAGAATATATCCAAGAGGCATACTAGGGGTCATACCATATTGTAAAAGGGCAATTCTTCAATTGTGGTTCCTTTATTTCAGGTGTGCCAAGTTGACAACCAAGACTAGCCATCACAGTGAGTCCCAGGTTGAGTGAGACTTTCACAAAGAAGGTGGAGAAGGAATTGAAGAAGACTTCACAAAGTCAATCTTGGGCTTCCACACATTTTCTTCCACCGATAAATGAACCTTCACACATGCATAACCCCCCCCCACACACACACACACACACACTCTAACACACACTTTTGCTCTTTTAGGCCAAAACAGAGTTCTGCCAAAATCTTCTTGGGAGGTCCTATCCCAGGGGAGGACTGCCGTTCAACATGCAATGATATGCAAGGAGATACATCACTGGAGCTCTTGGTTTTTCAACCTATATGAACAGTTAGGGAACGGTTAAGTCACTGGTGTTTCCACCAGGACAGAACTATAAAATGTTAGAGCTACGTTCACAAATCATGGCACTAGTAGGCAGTCCAGTCTTTCGTAGTAAAATCCTAAGTCTGTGAAACACACCTTTCTATCACACATCTTAGTAAAGATCACAAGAAAATAATACACAAGGCATCACACCAAGTGGTTAAGCTACAACTTCTTTTCATGCAAGCAACAGCCTATGAGGTAGGTGTGCTTTTGCTTACTTAGGAATTTGGATAGAGAAGCTTTCAGTAGCTTTCCTAAAATCAAAATGTCTTATTCCATTAGAGAAAGGGAGAAAGAATAAGGAAGGGAGAGAGAAAGGGGAGGGAAGAAAGGGTGGAGAGATAAAGGATGAAGGGAGGAAAGAATGGATGGCTAGAGGGGGACAGAAGAAGGGGAGGAAGGAGGTGATGAAGGCTGAACAAAGTAGAGGATGTGGAAGGATGGTGAGGGAAGGAGTGAGGGAAGGAAGGATGGTTTGAGGAAAAGAATAATGAAGGGAGAGGGGGAAAAAGGAGGAAGGGTGTTCTTGAACTTGACCCAGGACTCACACATATAACCATCAATTCAGGTATTATCAATACCAAGATAACACTTGCTATAGCATGTGCTCAGTAACAACTCTCCTCTACACTTCTGGAGGGAAACTAGAGAATGCCACTTAATTGATAAGCACTCTCCGCAAATTACCAACCAGACGATTGGCAAATTATTTTGGAGTTATTTGGGAACGATGAAAATTTATTAGACTGTTGGCTCCAGATTGAGTTGATTACCTGTTGTGAAATACTAACTTGAGATGTTTTACATTCATTTATGCTGTAGACCATTTGTTTAATGATGCAAAGATGGGTTGCATTCATTTATGTTGCATTTGTTTAACTCTGTGAATGTGTGTTACTTTGCCTTTCTAAAACACCTGATTGGTCTAATATAAAGCTGAATGGCCAATATCAATGCAGGAGAAAAATAGGCAGAGCTGTCAGGCAAAGAGAATAAATAGGAGGAGGAAATCTGGGAAGATCAAGGAATGAGAAAGAGAAAGAGAGGAGGCCAGCCACCCAGCAACACAGTGAGCCATGGAGTAAAAAGTAAAGGAAAGTACGTAGATAGGGAATGATAAAAGCCAAGAGGCAAAGGGAGATGGAATAAATAAGTTAAGAAAAGCTGGATAGAAAGAAGCCAGTCTAAGGCCAGGCACTCACAAATAAGAATGAATAAGCCTTAGTGTGATTTATTTGGGAACTGGGTGGCATGCCCCCGCAAAGAGCAAAGAATAAAGAAAAAAAAACTACAAATGACCAGCACATGGAACATGGAGGAATAATGCTGGATTCCTGGACCAACTGCTAGCAAGTCCTGGGCATATCCCTGCCTTTATTCTTCCCACTACACAATGGGGCAACACCTGGTAGTTTCTATACCAAGCATTCTTCAAAGCTGAAGTATTGCTTATCCATATAGGTCCCATGGATCTCACACATTTCAGGTCAACAGGAAGATATAGGAAAAACTATTAATTTCAACATAGAAGATTCCCAAAGAGGAAACAGAGTGACCAGCTGCTGAGCTAGAAGCACCCTTGTGCTAGAGCATTAAAACCATGAGAGACAGACAGCATGGCTTCTTTAATGGTCATATGAATGGTAGGAAGGGCAGTTCCTTAGAAGAGGGGATGAGGGTAAAAGATGTCACACAAACTACATGTGGCTTCAAAGAAGTGAGCATGGCAACAGGAATCACAGGGAACAAAAGCTAACTCTACAGGACTGATATACCTGAGCTAGACATCTTACTGTTTAAGAACAGGACAGATACAATTCGATACAATACTGGTCCCACTGTAAGAAGTCAGAGACTTTGTCAGCTTCATGACTGTAGCTCAGTGTGGAGTTCCTGAAGCCAGAAAACATATTTTAGACTTCTTTGTTTTTCAAAATCAATGAATAGTCCCTGTTACACCTGCTAAATGAAAGAGTAAATAGACAAATAGATTATATCCTCCTAAAATCTTCTGTGACTATACATTACCTGGGGAAAAAGTCTATTCCTCCAATCAAGGCAATCCAAACAATTGCTCAACTGTTTTCTATCTACAGTTTGGACTTGATGATACCATGTTATAGATAGATCAAAAAGGCTCCTTTATATATTTGTCAACTTCCATACCACTCTTTCTAGTCATCTCTTATGTGAGAATAAACTGTACCTACTTGTTTAAGGGGCCCAAGGCATAAGAAGCTCACAGTCCTAAAAGCAGGTAGGTGCTAAGTAAGTAATTGAATTGATACACAAATCAATATATAGAACCTTAAAAATATATAAAAAGTTGTGAGAAGAAAAAGGAAGAGTGGTTTCTTGGACAAAAACTTCCAAAGTACATCTAACCAGAGGAGGAAACGGATAAACACAGATCAAAGTTTGAACTTCTCTCTCTCTCTCTCTCTCTCTCTCTCTCTCTCTCTCTCTCTCTCTC